>CM052810.1:20747377-20899799 GCA_028533885.1 Nasua narica
CCCCCCCCCCCCCCCCCCCCCCCCCCCCCCCCCGCCGCAAATGTCGCAGTCCTGGTTGCACACAGAGAAAAGTTGCGGCTCCTGGACCACCGCATACTCTCTAAAGGCACTTGCAGGTGTGCACCCGGCCCACAGATAGTTGCAGAGAGCGGAAAGCTGCAGGTTCAGGAACCACGGACTGGATCTCCCTACCAGTCTCACTTTGGGGCACTCCTTCCTGGGAGGGTGGGTCCAAGCCAGTGCCCGTGACCACCCCCTTCCACTAGTTACTCCTTAGAACTTTTTGCACTTTTTAAGTGTTTTTAAGGGACTCTACCTTAATGCTGGTCCCCCGCCACTGGGCACTTTCCTTTGGGGTATTACTGTCCTTGGTTAGCTTCTGGTGGCTCCCTCCCCCTTTTGTTTATCCTCTGATATCAGCTCGAGTGTTCTCACTTTGCTTTTACCTCTCCACTGCTGTCTTCTGCTCTCAGAGAGATCCCGGAGTGAGAAATCTTGCTCCTCAGGGTGATTTCATGGGTGTTCAGCGTGTTCTGGTAGATTTCCAGCTCACTTTTGGGGACCGGTTGCAGCAGGATCTCCTACTTCTCCACCATCTTCCACACAGGGTTCCGAGAGTGTGTTTCTTTTTTGTCTCACTCTCTTATTTTTTTACCTTTAGTTGTTTGTTTCTTAAATTCCACATGTGAGTGAAATCATATGGTATTTTTTTCTCTGATACATTTCACTTAGCATTATACTCTCTAGCCCCATCGATGTTGTTGCAAATGACAAGATTTCATTCTTTTTATGGTTGAATAATATTTCATTGTATAGATGAATCAATTTTAAAGCAACCTGAACCTAGAATCCTGTTAGGCTTTTACCCTTTACCAATCTCTCAGTTGCTTCACCCACCCGCACCTACCAAGATGCTTTAGCAGTTCATATTTAGTGTGGCATTCCAAAGATTTTTAGATGAAATAATTTGTCTTTCATGAGGATATGTAACTAGGTTATGAGAAAATTAACAAATTTACATGATTGTAGAAACAAGCATCACATAAATGAGAAAACACAGTCACCTTACCTTAAGTACTTTGGTCAGCTGGGAGGAAAGGCAGAGCAAAGAGGTGTGCAGACTTTCTAGGGAAAATGTCCACTACCAGTTCACCTTTGTATAAAAATCAATTGACATGTTTTCAGAGGCAATGGAAAGTGGTCAAAGTTTGGTAAAGAGGCTTTCTTTTTTTTTTTTTTTTTTGGTAAAGAGGCTTTCTATTGTGTCTTGATCATTAACTGTTTTATCAATTTAGGTATCTTGATATTGGGTAATTTGAGTAAAGCAATTGAGTTCAGATTAGTTGCTCTTCTCGGGTGCAATACTTATTGACATATTTTATTAATTCAGGAAACTATTAATTACCAGGCAATAAGGCTTTGTTTAATGTGGATAAATGAGTGGATCACTAATAATTTGATATTGACGTCCTCCATTCAAACCTCCATCTCCTTTCCCGACCCACTCAAGCAGAGATGATTGGACATTCCATTTGCTGTCATAACATTTATGCATACTATCATTTAGCAGAGATAAATCTTTGTTTAAATATCTTCCTTCAAAATCGGTGATGAGCAACACTTTTCTTTTAAAGATTTTTTATTTATTTATTTGACAGAGACAGGGATCACAAGTAGGCAGAAAGGCAGGTAGAGAGAGAGAGAGAGGGAAGCAGGCTCCCCTCTGAGCAGAGAGCCTGATGTGGGTCTTGATCCCAGGACCCTGAGATCATGACCTGAGCTGAAGGCAGAGGCTTTAACCCACTGAGCCACCCAGGTACCCCAAATCAGTGTTATTTTAAATAACTGAGAGTAAAAGGAACAAAAGATTGATGATATTTAGACCTATGAAGGGTGCAACATTTAGATCTATTGTTTTAAATTCTTATGCTAATATAGAACATTCAAATCATATATTCAAATATATATATTCAGAAGCAGAGTATATTATTTTAATTACCTGCTACATAAAACTCTAACTTAGTATTGTGCTAATATTTTATATCATTTAATAAAAACATTTTTTCTCTGATGTACTTGAAATTTCATTAGAATAAGTCATTAAGAAATGTAAAAACTTGGGGCACCTGAGTGGCTCAGTCAGTTCAGCATTTGCCTTCTGCTAAGGTCATGATCCCAGGGTCCTAGAATTGAGCCCTATGTCAGGCTCCCTCTCCCCTGCTTGTGCTTTCTCTCTCAAATAAATAAATCTTTGAAAGAAAAAAGTGAAAAAGCTTTTTATTTTAATATGATAAATAATGGAAATGCTGTAAATGTTTTCTCAATTATTGAGGTACTGATTTGCACATACATTTGGGTGGATAAATACAGACCCATGATTTGAAGATGTTGGTGAGCTGGTATCTTGACAACCACAGGGAATTCTTTGATGAATACAGTGCTAAAATACAATGGAAGATTTGAGGACATTTGGAAAAGCAGTCAGGGAGTGAAGCAAAAATGATTATCTCTTGAATAAACCTAAATATGTGATGATGAGGCAGATGTCTCTTTTATAATAGTAAAAAGAAACCCATTTCTTTTATTATATCATAAGAATATTTTTTTCATTTTTAAACTAAATTATTTTGGTAGGTATATTAATGCAATAGGCTAGTAACATTTTTTTCTCCATAAGACATTCTTAATGGCAAGATTAAAATATTTCCAAATAAAGTTGAGCAAATTACGTTCCTCTATATGCCTCTTTTTTAAATCTGAGGAATGAAGATATTTCAGTTCTAAACTGTATCAAATATCTTGTTTATACTGCTTTCCACTCATATAAAAGGAAAAGAATACCTCATTTTTACATTCCTCAAACTCTGTTATCTCTACTCAAGAAATCATTGTTCTCAGTGAAATATTTATGTATTTGTTTAAAAATATTTATTTAATATATACTGTATATTATAAAGAATGTGAAATGCTATGTTTCCATGTTAAAAACTGTACAACTTTGCCCTTACAAAGCTTAACTCTTGCAGGAATCACAATCTTTAAACAATTATTTATAATAAGTAGAAATATATTGACTGCTTTAGAATTTAGGGAAGACATTCCCAAAGAAATCAAGTTAGTCAAGAGAAAATTGAAATAAGGAAAGTGTTCCCTTTAGTTAAAATTGTAGGTAAAGGCATAAATGCAGAAACACCATGTAGTAGAGAAATAATATTTCCAGGATAGCTAAATCTAGAAGGATGAAGACAGGGAAGGAAAGAGAGGTGTATAACTAAAGTAATAAGATGTCTGGATTCCTCTAGATTCAATTTTATATCATATTTACAGTAAAATGCACTAAAGGAAAACAAAAGACTTCTATGATAATACTTAAATTGAATGCATCTTGCTTAATCTTTTTTTTTTTTTTACCATTTATAACATGTTAGTCTTTTGGTAGGTGCTGTAGATGTATTTTCAAGTGTAAGTCTCTCGTAAAACATAAGTTTCATATTATTATTACCCCAACTTACAATAGATGGAAATTGAAACACTGGAAATTCAATCTGTAATGTTGGAACTGGGAATTTGTAGGGCTCATATTAACAAGCTGTTAACTGCTGTGCAATTCAAGATTGCACAGAGAGCAATTCGAATAATATCCAAATTACTTACATGGCCTTTCTCATTTATCTTTACTCAACAATTCATCCATGAACTATCTCCTATTTCTTTCCATACAATTATTAAGCAATCTTTGAATGAGTGACTGATATGTTACAGACATTGGGTTAAACCTGATAATTCAGAGATACATGACAAAATTCCACCCGTTCAACAATGTACAGAAGAGCTGAGACACAGACAACTGCTCAAACATATAATAGAGGACAAATAAGAGGAGTGATACAACAAAATCATACAGTAGCATCACTTACTCTTTGTGACTATCAGGAGCTTCTTTTCCAAGAAAGTCATATTTGAGTTGATATTTGAAGAATAAATAGCAGTGAACTAGGACAGTAGTTCTAGATAAGGGGTAGGCACACACCAAGATTTAGAAGTGTGAGAAAGTATGTATAAAAGCAGAGGGGATATAAAGAATAGAATTATTCACATTGAATTCCAAGAGATAAAAAGAAAAAAACATGATTTTAATTGGCTGCCTTATTTCAAAAAAGGAGAATAGAAAAAGACTAAAAATTCCCTTACTCTTGGCAAATTAGGCAAATAATGGGATCATTCATTTGATGTTATTAATTAGGATTCTCCAGAGAAACAGAACAAATAAGAGATCTGCAAGTGTGTGTGTGTGTGCGTGTGCATGTGTGTGTTTAATAAATTGGCTCACACAGCTGTGGAGGCTTGACAAGTTCAAAATCTGATGTATTAAGCCAGCACCCAAGAGGCTTTGGAAAGTATTACAGTGCAAGTCCAGAAGCAGTATGCTGGAGAATCAGGAAGAGCAAGTGTTTCGGATTGAGTCTGAAGGCAGTCTGCTGGCAGAATTCCTTCTTGCTGAGAAGAGAGTTGATTGTTCTACTAATAACTTCAGTGGATTCAATGAGGCATAAAGGGCAATCTGCTTTACTGAAATTCCACCAAGTTAAATGTAAATTTCACCCAAAAACATGTGTACAGAAATATCCAGAATAATGTCTGACCGAATATCTGTGCATCATGGCCCAGCCAAGAGGACACTTAACGTTAGCCATTACAAAGGAATATTTCATATCACCAATAACATTCTTCTTTTGGAGAGAGTGGAAATTGTAAAAATTAAAAACATAGTTACTAATTAGTAGGGAGGTTCATGTGACAGGTAAAACAAAATCTCTTTTTTATAAATTTCCTCCTCTTTGTTCTTTTTGAAAAAGTAGACTTGGACTCTATCCCTAAAAATGATGACTTCCTTGGCAAGGAGTGCATTGTAATAGTCTTAAATTTTCCATATTATCAGAATACTTCCTTTTTAATTATAAAAAATTAGGGGTGTCTGGGTGGCTCAGTCGGTTAAATGACTGCCTTGGACTTGGGTCATGATCCCAGGGTCCTGGGATCTAGCCCCGCATTGGGCTCTCTGCTCAGCAGGGAGCCTGCTTCCCCCTCTCTCTTCTGCCTCTCTGCCTACTTGTGCTCTCTATCTCTCTGTCAAATAAATAAATAAAATCTTTAAAAAAAATAACATCAAAAATATATTTAAAACTGAGATTATCTGGAGACAGGAAAATTCTAAGTTTGACAAATCAATCCCCTCTGTATCCTACTTGAACTGGTATCTGAGAAATCAATCTCTAATAAACTGTGGTCTTATGTACTCAAATGGACAATTATGTCCACAGGTCCAACAGGCTCAGTACGCTAATCTACTATATTTCATCTCTAAGTCCTTAATTTGATATTTTTTTAAAAAAAGATTTTATTGGGGCGCCTGGGTGGCTCAGTTGGTTGAGCAACTGCCTTCGGCTCAGGTCATGATCCCGGAGTTCCGGGATCGAGTCCCATATCGGACTCCCGGCTCTGCGGGAGGTCTGCTTCTCCCTCTGACTTTCTCCTCTCTCATTCTCAGTCTCTCGCTCTCTAATAAATAAATAAATAAATCTTTAAAAAAATAAATAAAATAAAAAATAAAAATAAAAAAGATTTTATTTATTTACCTGAGATAGAGACAGTGAGAGAGAGCATGAGAGGGGAGAAGGTCAGAGGGAGAAGCAGACTCCCCATGGAGCTGGGAGCCTGATGTGGGACTTGATCCCAGGACTCTGGGATCATGACCTGAGCCGAAGGCAGTTGCTTAACCAACTGAGCCACCAAGGCGCCCCTTAATTTGATATCTTGATCACTTAAATTTATGATCACAGGTAGGGACGTCTTTTTAGATCATTTTCTAAAAGGAATCAGCTTCCTGTATAGTTTTATTGGATGTTATATATACTACATTCACACTAAATCTCATTCCTGGTAAAAGATAAATATCTCCCAGACTGGGACACTTCTGCTTAACTTACCTTTCTATTTTTTAAGAACTTGGAAACTCACTACTACAGTAGTATTACAGCAATTTTTAAAGGCTTTGTGTCGTCTCAAACCACTAATCAATTCCTGTCATATCTATTAGATCAAGTTACACCAGGGAAGCTATTCTATCTACCTCATTTTTCTTTTCCTTTTCCTTTTTTCTTAAGTCTTTTAAAGTTACTCTCTCTAATACGCCCCATGTAAAGAGTGAATATATGTGCTGAATGCACTTACCTATTTTTTCTTAGGTCTTACTTTAGGAGAAAAGTTTTGGCAAATGGCAGTACAGTTAATTTAGGAAAATTAGGATAAAAATGATAAAATGTCTATGACTGTAAATAGGAGATTAATTAGTTTATGGCATGATCATTTTCAGTCTAGGAAAGCAATAGCTCTCTTTTATTTTGTGGCAATTTTAACCCCAGAAAATTATAGATATCAATAGTAAAAATAAATATATATATTTAAAGTAGATGAAATGCTCTTTCAATAAATTAGTTTATTGTCAAAATAGTTAATATTTTATAAATATTTAGTGAATAGATATTTAAATATTTCAATGAGTGGGACGCCTGGGTGGCTGAGTTGGTTAAGCAGCTGCCTTTGGCTCAGGTCATGATCCCAGCGTCTTGGGATCGAGTCCCGCATCGGGCTCCTTGCTCCGCAGGGAGCCTGCTCCTCTCTCTGCCTCTGCCTGCCTCTCTGCCTGCTTGTGTTCTCTCTCTGTTAAACAAATAAATAAAATCTTTAAAAAAAAAAATATTTCAATGAGTTATTAAGTTTGTCTCTCTTTGAATAAAAACCCATCCTTTTCTACTGTCTTATGGTAGCACTATAATTCTGCAAACTACCTTTCTTCATGGCCACCTGATTTTCTATTACATTTGCTTCTGTCAATATAGCAGGTATTATAAGGAAACTGGCAAGCAAAATATGGAAGAAGGCACTTGATTCTTTTTTATTTAATGCTGTTCCTGACAGCATTGTCCCAATGTGAACTTACCCCACTAACAGCCATTGATGTCTTTTCCAGCTTGCTCTCACCTTTCCAGAATTAGGTTCATGGTACTTTCACTTCAATACCAACACCAACTGGGCAGAGACTTCTTCAGAGCTGCAGACCTCAGTTCTGTTGGCCCCTCTTCTCCAAGCCTCTGGGATCTGACAGTGGCAGCTAATCCTCTTTGTTTCTCCAGCACTAGGTTTAGGGCTTGCTCCTTATAATTCATATCTCTGTTACTTTGGTTTTCACTTGTATTTTTTGTAGTTGTCTGCTACCCGTATAACCAAATCCTTCTAATGACTCTCCCTGTTAAAATAATTAGTGCGGTCTATTTCTTCTGATGAGACACAGAATAATAGAGACTACTGCCAGTAGCTCTAGAAAACTTCTAAGAATGAGTAACTTAAGTTTTAGAAGCAAATGAGAACTTGAGTGAATATAATCATGTAAAAATTTTGCAACTGTGGAGTTCCTAAAAAACATAAACACGTAAATATATATGAATTCAACATAATTGAATTATCCAATATTTGGAATTTCATTTTTTTTTACCAGTTAATATATAACAAACCATTTTCTAGCTTACAACTTCTTTAATAGTAAATATGGTATGCCAGATTAAAAAACAAAAAACTTGTGTTCTAAAATCAGACAGAACCAAGTCTTCCTATGCTTCGGAGGCACTTTTTAAGACTTTTATTATCTAAATTCTCATTTATATCATAGTTATATTTTTAGGATTCTGACTCACTGGAACATGAGCAACTTGAAGATTGTGTTGATTTACCTTTATATCTTTATATCTAAGATAATACAAAACATACTGTCAGTGCTCAAAACATGTTAAGAAATATTAAATTAAATGGAATTGGGTGCACTATATATCGTAAAATCGTATAAAAAACACAAACTATTATTATTTCAATGGCCCCAGAAACTCATGCAATGAGGTGTTTGAGTCAATTTATACTATGAAGTGATACACATAAAAAATTTTCTATGGACACTAAATTATCTCCAAACAGCCAAAGACACCTTTCATGATTTCTCAAGAAAGTTATTTTTAAAGGATATAGAGTAGTAGCATATTCTCCATTCCTATCATCCCTAAAATAATCTGACTGATAGGTTAAATACAATTATCTCAAGTATCAATTAAGATTTTTAATTGTCTTAATGTACTATATTACAGCAACATGACCTATCCAGTGTAATAGTGATTACTTCTATGACTTCTGTATTGAAAAAGAAAATAGATGTCATTAAAATGACATCTATTTTCTTATTTGTAAGAACAAATCATCCAGTACATTTTCAATTATTTTTACCTGTTAGCTTACCCTAGAAAATAATATCTATCGATAGCTGTTAAAATAGGTAAAAAAAACTTTGTCTTCTCTCAGTTAATTTCTTTGCTCTCTTCTCTGCTATCTCATTAAATAGATAATCTATAATGTTTTCGATTTGTCACTCAAAAATGCAATTGTTGCACTGACACAATGAAGCATATACGTCATAAATGTTATAAAAATATACATATTAATACACACCAGAGAATTAAACCTCACTGAACAGATTCTCTGCACAGTGCAAGAAATTTATCTATTTTGCTAGAGGTCTCCAATCCTCTTTTCTATTATGTTTTGTTCTTGTCTTGTCTGGAAAACTATTTCTCAATTTGAGTGTTATTACTTTAAAAGTTCGATCTCAAAACTAAGCCTTCTGGTCCCAGTTAGAAATGCATTTTGTTCTTGTTACATAAAAATAAAAAGGATACCAGGAAGCACTGCTTACCTTGCAAATGAAAAATCAGATAATACTTCAATTACATTTCAATACTTTGGGGACATTCCACAGTTCTCCTTTGTGGTAAGCTTTAAATCAGCCATCTGGATTTCAACAGTATTTAGGCTCAGAACTTTGAATGGGGAATCAAGCATTTCCATAACAGTTCTCCCAGTGCTCAAATCTTCATATCGATTTAGTTTTGCAGCATGTATTACACTGGGTTGTGCTCCATGCGGAAATGATGTCTTTACTAAGCTGATGGTAAAATCATCATAACATTTATCAGTTTCACACTAGGCTATTATGTCACCTACTGAAACAGATATTACTTGTTGAAACATTTCTGTCATAAGAAAGTAGATTGCATTCCCTTACTTATGATTTTTGGCCAGAGATCTGATCTAGACACCAGGAAACCTGAGTTTTGACTTATATTAGTACTTAAATATATTGTAATTCAGGTCCCTCATTGAATACATGGTAATCATATTTACTTTACTATTAGAATTAAAATGCATTTTAAAATGTTAGGTATCAAATTGGCCAAGCAGTGATTTCAACCTCAAATTCAGTGGACCACTTTTCTGTGCTCAGGTGGAAAGAACAGAACCAACACTTTTGGTATAGGAAAAGCTTTCTAAATGAATCAATAGGTGTAATAGTTTGTCAGGCAGAATTCTAAAATTGTTTGTCCCTACCAAGATGCTTATCCCCAAGTTTTCAACCAACATTAACCTAGGCTAGGTACATCTGTGAAGGGATTTGGTGATGGAATTAATGTTACTAATCAGCTGACTTCAAGGTGGTATTATCTTAGATTATCCAGGTGGGCTCAATGTATTCTTATGAGCCACTGAAAACATAAAATAAATATGTAAGTGTCATTCATAGAGATGCAGCTAAAGAGAAAACAGGAAGAAAGAAATAACAAAGGAGAAATGAAGCAAAGGGGGAGGTCAGAGAGATTGAAAGAATGAAAATGCAAGGCATCAGTTGCTGGTTTTGAGATGGAAGATGAGTACCATGAGACAGGTATGTGGATGACTTATAGAAGAGGAAAAGAAATGCTGGCCAACAGTCAGCAAGGAAACAGAGACCCTAGTCCTACAACCAGATAGAACTGAATTCTGACCACACACACACACACACACACACACACGCACACACAAAGTCTGTGCATGTCTGGAATTAGATTTGACTCCAGAGCCTCTAGAAAAGATTGCAACTGCTGACACTTTGATTTCAGTCTCATTAGATGGTAAGCCAAAAAACCAGACAAGCCCATCAGACTTCTGATTGGCAAAATTCTTAGACAATAAATTTGTGCTGTTTTAAGTGAATGTTTGAGCTTGTGACAATTTGTTTATCACAGTAATGAAAAACTAAAACAATAATAATTTGACCTAATACCCTCGTTTTACTGAATTCCAGGATCTATATTTTCTGACAATGGAAAAATATAGCCCATATTTTAATGTTTATCTTATAGCATAGATCACATTCTGTAAGATAAAACAATGAACTTTCATGGTATTATCCATCAACTGGTATTATAACTAGCCTGCTCTGGGTCATTCCTATATCTATAAAGGCAGGTTCTTGGGATAATAGAGTATGTAGAAAAAAACCTGTGAATTCTTTTTTTCTAAGATTTTATTTATTTATTTGACGGAGAGAGAGAGAGCTCACAAGTAGGCAGAGAAGCAGGCAGAGAGAGGGGGAAGCAGGTTCCCTGCTGAGCAGAGAGCCAGTTGCGGGGCTTGATCCCAGGACCCTGAGATCATGACCTAAGCCAAGGCAGAGGCTTTAACCCACTGAGCCACCCAAGCGCCCCAAACCTGTGAATTCTATGTTGTATACCAATTCTGACATTTGTATGCTGCAAAAAAAAAAAAAAATCCCTTGTTTAGAAGCTAGAAGTTCATAGATGGTAATAAAGACATTATGTGCAAGAAAGGAAATCCGTAAGTATCTTTCTCCAGTGAGAACAAATCACTGCCTTACCATGACGTGGATCCAATGAAATGATCTTTGTGAATCGTTTCCATGTCAGAAAGTTAAGCACTCAGCATTGAAGATAGCAAAATGAGGGGCGCCTGGGTGGCTCAGCAGGCTAAAGCCTCTGCCTTCCGCTTAGGTCATGATCTCAGGGTCCTGGGATCTAGCCCCACATCAGGCTCTCTGCTCAGCAGGGAGCCTGCTTCACCCCCTTTCTTTGCCTGGCTCTCTGCCTACCTGTGATCTCCCTCTCTGTGTCAAATAAATAAAATCTTAAAAAAAGATTTTAAAAAAAGATAGCAAATTGAGTCTTAGCAAAGAAATTACATTGTTTAGTCCATGCAGAGCCTCTATCCTTTCTACCATGGCCAATCTGTATATAAATCCATTGAGCAAGAATCAAGGAGGCTAGAGAAAGAGGTTGACTCATAGCCAAAAGGGAGATTATGTTTTCCAGCTGATTATTGAAAGTCTCTGGATTAGATAACTTTTTTTCAGTTAGCATTCAGTGATAGGTATCTTCATTTTTTTCTCATGTCAATAAATCTATTGATATTTCCCTCTGAACCCATTGTCACCAATTTTCTAATTTTGGTTTTTACTAATTTTCCAAATTTATGATCATACAGCCAAATCATTCACTACTGCCTGAAAATTAAAATATATCTATATGTCTATTTCTCCATCCAAGGTAAATACAAAATATACTGCATATTGATGTTCTGCCCACTGAGATGATTTCCATTCATCATTGTCTTTCAAGGACACACTTTTGATCAAGGCTCTCTTACTGCAGTAGCCTCTTTATGTTTGAATATATTGTATGGACGGAAGTCTTAAGATACTCTTCAGTCAATTTGTCATAAGGATCTCTGAAAGAGGCCATAAGAGGAGAAGTGGTCATGTTTTGGTAGAAGGTAATAAAGGAATCTGAGTCACCTGCTCATTCAACTTTCCTGTGCATTATTTACTGCTGGAACCTGATTTCATATGCACCATTTACATGGCGTGACTGATAGCTTCTGTGCATGCCCTGCCTTATGATTTGGTAGGTCAGAAGACAAGCAATCCATATTGTCAGGTGATGTCTTGTGACCATTTTCAATTTATAGGGGCCTTAGTAGGAAGCTTCAGAGTATTTCACATAAGGAAATAAAATGTTATATGCAGGAGGGGGCAAGGTGTTACTTCAAAACACTCTTAGGAGTCCTTATTGTTCTATTGTGTCTTGCCAGATATTTCATAAAGAATACCTTTTTGCCACAGACATTTTACATGCCAATGGAACTGTTGTGCAGAAAGGTCATATTACACTGTAGCTTTTATTGCAGACTGGACTTCCTAAAGAGCTTTCTCTTTCTCTTGGCCTCACTCACTCATAGTTGTTACGCAAAATATGCGTGACACATTGATTTTGAAGTAAATGATGCAAAGTGCTTTGGATGGGTTATGTTTATGTTCTAGACCAGTGGATACAAAGAACATTTAGTGCGATGGAAAGACCTTTTATTTGTATGGGGTTTAACTCCAACCTCTGGGTCACACTTTTCTTACCAAGCACTTTATGACTATCACCACTTCCTGCACATTATATTTAAAAAGCAAAGTCTCATCAATATAGATAAACTGTAAACTGTTCTGTGGTTTTTCAGTACTATCATGATGTCTTCAGACTAGGTTATGGCAAAAGCAGGAAAATTGAAACAGTCTTTTAAAAAGACTTCGAAGGTGTACTATTTTACCTGCCAGACAATAACAATTAGCCTCTGGTGGACCTTATATATTGAGGAAAAATAATAAAGCATTTTCTTGATCAATACTTACATATTGATAAACATGTAAAAATTTTATATGTATGATAAACATACATATAAAAATAACTAAAAGTCACAATATTTTTCTGAGATCCATCTGCCTCTGCACAGGTCAAACAAGTGAGTTAAATAGAGATGTCTTAGGAATCACTGATCCAGAATTTTCAAGTATTTGATAACAATTTTAATCTCCTTCAGATATGTGGTATTACCTTTCACTGTCATGGATGTTTATCAATTTGTCTTTACTGCTCATTAGGAAATTACATCCATCTCGCATCTTGCCACTTAGTGCTGCCATTCAACCTCATCATTCTGAGATACTATCTCTGGTGCTATTGCAACCTGAAATCCTATTTTAAGAATAGCATCTCCCACCACCATACCTAGGCTTCAGAGGACAGCTACCACAGAGATTTCCGGTATGCTGACAATCTCCTCACAAATGTAGTTCTCAATTCCTTGCTGAGGAGAATGCCAGTGGCCTGACTCTTTTAATTGGAGAATAGAGTGAATGAATGGGAAGACATACATATGATAAATGCACTACAAAGTTTCTGACTACTTTAAGGTTTTAAATCATTTTTTCTGGTATGCTACTGACCTCCCAAAATCATTAAATATAGGTCACCATAAGTCCAAGTCTCAGTCAAACAATCAAGTAAAATCATACAACCAATATTTCTGTGCAAACTAGCATCTTAAATTGATATCTGATAAGTCTACTTATATAAATTTGGCTTACTACACAGTTTTATTCCATTCCTCATGTTCTACCACTATTAGAATTCTAAAACATATCCTCATGTGTTTTACAGTATAAAATAAACTATTAGAATTATTTTGCCAGATGGCCTGTCTACTCTGAGTAAGATAATGCACTTAGCTCCATGATATATTACTATATTCATTGTACTAGAAGATATAATGAGAAGTTGAGATATGTTTAGACAGAAAGAAGCAGCCCTTTGCAAGTCGTCTTCCCCGGATGAGATTAATAAAGGAAAACAAGATGTAAGGCCTTCAAGGAAGTCAAAACTTGTGTTCTTAGATATTAGCATAGGTCTCCTTAGAGAAGATATCCTTCTGCTAGCAAGAAGGTTCAGAGATATTTGGTGATTTAATATTCTCAGCTTCATCTCATTCTATCTAATGTCTATAATCTTAGGAGCCTACTCTTTCAAAATCAATGCTTCACCTAAGAGACTGCATAATCCATGAATTCATCACATGCTGCAGTTCTGAAAACTGTATAATTATATTTCGGGTCTGATATTCAGTGAGTTCTGTCCTATAACTGTAAAAGATGATTAGGTAACTATGGGATGCCTGGGTGGCTCAGTGGGTTTCAACTCAGGTCATGATGCCAGGGTCCTGGGTTTGGGCTCCCTGCTCAGTGGGGAGCCTGCTTCTCCCTCTGCCTGCTGCTTCTCCTGCTTGTGCTTTCTCTCTCGGAAAAATGAATACAATCTTTAAAAGAGAGAGATGATTAGGTAATTATTTTAAGTCTGTCATAGAAGCTCTCTGAGCTGTAAGCTTGTAATTTTTTCTGCATAAGCTCTTTTATATATTCACAACCAGACATTTCACCTCATAGATCCTACAGTTATCATTACAAGAATATTGGTTATGTACAACAGCCTCTTGCACCTTCTTCCAAAGTACTTGCTTCAATAATCATTACTTCAAGGTCAATCAAGGTATTAATTTAAGAAATGCTATCATCATGATTATTAATATTTAATTTTTCATTATCAAGGAACTTATTACTACCTTCAAGAGAAAATGTAACTAAACAATCCCATAATAATGTTTATGGTTCTCTTTTCTAGGGACTATTTCTAATATCATGTTCTGAATCTAATACAGGAGACCTTGCAGAACCAGACTCTGAGCAAGAATCAGTGTCTGGCTAGTAATGGTAGTTCTAAGAAAGCATAACAAGATTGGTCTTGAGTGCTAAAGGAAGCTGAAAAACAGAACCAAATATTGCTTCAGAGGTGGAGGGTTAATGATTCAGGGCACCACAGTAATAGACAGGAAGCAAAAAGAGCGGAGTAAAAGAGAGGGAAAAAAAAAGTACATCTACCTCTTTCCTTTCCTACATTCTATATGCACTTATTTGGTAGAAAGCAAAAGATGTCAGCTGACAAAAAATGTGGTTTGAGGAATCCTAGTCCAGGCATTATAAAGTGGAATATAAAGGGGTAGATTTGAAACCGAATTAAAAGTGTTTAAATATTGAAAGTTTACCAGTCAAGTTCATTATTTTCCTAAAACCTTGAGACTTCCAATGGAAAGGCCTTAGCACTTCTTTGTTAAGTAGCTTATTTGTTATGGAAAAAATGCCTTAATACATATGTAAGGTGATAATATATACTAGCATGTTCCACCTTAGGTCATTTTATTGGGATATTATGGAATATCAACAAAATGAAAATAATCACAACAAAATATGTATTCACATATAATTTAAAATATACTAAATGAATACTTTATGATTATGTGTTATATATTATCTTAGTTATACATTTATTTATTTTTTTTAGAGAAAGAGAGAGCTAGCATGCATGGGAGTGGGGAGAAGAAGGGAGGGAAAGGGAGAGGTAGAGAATCTTAAACAGCCTTCATGCTCAGCACAAAGCCTGGTGTGGAGCTCAATCTCATGACCCTGAGATCATGACCTGAACTGAAATCAAGGGTCAGATGGT
Source organism: Nasua narica (assembly GCA_028533885.1). Taxonomy (NCBI): domain Eukaryota; kingdom Metazoa; phylum Chordata; class Mammalia; order Carnivora; family Procyonidae; genus Nasua; species Nasua narica. The sequence goes on from CM052810.1 coordinate 20,762,689, forward strand.
TAACTGACTAAGACATCCAAATGCCCCATCTTAGTTATACTTTAGTTCATATGAAAAAGTAAATGCAAATGCCTATTACTTAATTTGAAAATAAAATACCAAGACTGGATTCCAGAGATGAAGTTTCACTAGATTATATCTTTCCTTCAAATTTCTTGTTAATATTTATAAATGATGTACCTAAAATATTTTATACAATATGTTTGAGTTAGTGTTCCTCTTCTAAATGAGTCATTCCCAAGATAAGTATGTATAAAATACAAAAGCAAATCATGTATGAGTTCCAAAAAACATTTGTGTTTGATTTCTCCAATTATTAGTTAATTAATTAATGCATCATTTATTGAAATAGTTAAAAGCCTAGTGAATAAGGAAAAGAATAAACATGGAATTTGTGATAAAATATGCTAACAGTTGTCATTGTCACTTGTACAGAACATTAAGGGAGTGTGGAAAAGTGAGTAACTTTCTCTTGCCATGTGAATTAAAGACTGCTTTTGTGAGAAGCAGCCACACTAAGATCTTAGCAAAGCATTTTTCACATATTATTTCAATTTTCATTGGACTTTTTTTTATTTCTACTTGATAAGCTACATTCCATATGCAGTTTGCAACATTTAATCAGATGGCAAGATAACCTTATCTCTCATAAGTACGTGGTCTCCCATTAATTATTCTTTCCTTGATATACAAGCATATCACTTTTGATTTTGTTCATCTTTATTTAGCAAAGTATATGTTTTAGCATCATTATATATGAATTTACATTTACATATTACCATTCATTTCAGTTCCTCATGTGGCTCATTTTAGTGCTTCATTTGTACAGCTTTTCAAGTTCTTAAATATTTTCAAAATAGAATATGGTAGTCCTTTCTGGTCTATGTTGATATTTCTTGTAGAGCTCATGTCTTATTGCAGATTGTAGATAAGAGAAATTAGCAGATGAAAGACCCAATTAGTGGTAGAACTTGATCCTATATTCTATAAAAGCCCTATCCAACAAACAGGTAGAGTGTGGAATGTTTTGAGTGATATTTCATATGATTTATAATATGGTGTGTGGTCTTTCTCTCCTCCATAATACTTCATATTTGTTTACTTCACCTAGTATGTTATATTTGTTTGTTGTTTTCATCTACTCTTTTACTCCTAGTTACCTTCCAATACTCCTTCAGGGTCTTATTTTACAGAAATATTTCCCAAAACTTAGTAGACTTAGTTTGATTATTCTTAATTCTTGGGCTTACTTATGCCAAATAATATATAAATTACAGATAAGATTTTATTTTTCTCCGTTCTACACATTACCCATACTCTGTATTAGCAAGGACTATGTCTTGAATTCTGTGCCCTATTCACTTAGAAATGGAATTTGGAACATACTATAAATTGTCCATATTTGGGTGGAATATATAAAAAATGATTAGGTAGTTATACGGAATCTTGCAGATGATAGACAAGAAAAATTAGCAGGTGAAAAATTAAAATGTTAAACTTAGAAAAGAATCTGTAGCAAGACATTTTTGTGGCTATCATTTGGATTAAGATGGTTTATGAATAATTACTTTGTTGTGTTTATGTTGGCGTAGTCATTTTTTTTTTTACTTTTTCTCTTTTCTGTCTGTGGATTTCCTAAACTAATTTTACATGCCTACTAATTCAGTTAAAGTTTCACTATCCCCAGTTGAAAATACTTGACATCTTCCTGTGTTTCTTTACTATTTTATTTATATTTGTTTTCAGTAGTCACCTCCTTATCTGTGATATTACTTTCCATGTTTTCAGTTACCTGTGTTGTCAGTTACCTATGGTCAACCACAGTCAGAGAGCAGATGATACTCCTTCTGACTTGTGGTCCTAAGAACAATAGTAGCTTAATGCTATGTAATAAATGCCCAGGTCATTTCCTTACTTATCTCATCACATAGGCCTTTTATCATTTCACATCATCATAATAAGAAGGAAGAGTCTGTACAGTAAGTTATTTTGAGAGAGAAAGAAAGAACGCATTCACATAACTTTTATTACAATATTTTTATTATAATCATTCTATTTTATTTTATTATGAGTTATCATTGTTAATATGTAGGTGCTCAACTCATGAATTAAACTTTATCATACATATGTATATATAGGAAAAAATAGAGTATATAGAAGTTTTGATGCTATCTGCAGTTTCAGGAATCCATTGGGGGCCTTGGAGCATATCCCCCATGGATAAGGGAGACTACTCTATAGTGTTATCTATCATGTCCGCATTATTTGTTAACTGAGTTTAAGAGGCAGTAGACAGTAATGTTTAGGCTGTAATTCTCTGAAGTCAGACTGACCACTTTGAACCTTTTCAAAGTCAATAATTACCTATAACACTGAATAATTTATTTAGACTCTTAATTGTCTGATTCCTCATGTAAAAATGAAGATAATAACAGCTCATTAGGCTACTGTAAGGATTAAAAGTTACAATATTTACAAAACAGGTCATGAAATAATATGACATAAAATAATGTACAAACCTAAAATAATTTCTGACAATGTTAAATATTACCATGCATTTATTCTCTCCTCTGAATATTAAATTCTTTGAGGATATAAATAACTTCTTATTTAGCTTTTTGTGCTGCAGCAAATAATGCAAATTCTATCAAAATTCTTTGTTTCTATTGTTTTTACCATTTGATCCTTGAAATAGCCTTTTTACTTACAAAGTTACACTCATTTTCTTTCCCATTATTTTCTGAAATCGTTTCTTTTCTCCTTTCATAATACCCAGAAATTTAAAAATAAAAACTCAATATTGCCACTTATGCTGTGTATTGCTTTTTAAACTGGTCATGCTAAGCCCTTAGTTATAATTGTGTTGCTTTATTGTAACTATGTCTACATTAGGCTTTTGTGACTAAGCTCTTGACTATTGTATGCTGGCATTTCAATAATTTATAAGAGAACAAAACAACATGTCATTAACTTTCAGAGAATGTTCACCAGAACTGTTCTGAAAGCTTTGAACCCCTGGGTTATTCACTGAAACTCTGACAATCAACCTGCCTAGTCCCATTCATTCTTCATCTTTGTATTTGCTCTCACTGAGAAGAATGGTCCAAATAAGGACATAGAGCACTCTAAAGGATAATGCACCAGATTAGATTCCAGAAGTCTGGGGACAAGTTTCTGGCTCTGCTTTTAATTACCTGTGTAAAAAAAAAGCAAAAGGATTTAATGTCTCTTGACCCTAATGACTTTAGCTACTGAATAAGGAGGCTTGGTTTTCATTTTTTGGAACACAGAAATAACAAAGAATGGCTGTCTTTTTGTTTGTTTGTTATATTTTATTTTGTTTCTTTGTTTTTGTTAGCATTATGGAATGCCTATAGAAATATAAACATGTTTAACACAAAATGTAGTTTGTGATTCCTGATCCCAGCTGGATTTTTATTGTTGTTCAAAAGATTAATGGGAGCAACATAAATGTAATAATATTGTACCAATTATTTCTAAAGTCTTTCATATTCTATTAGAATTCTATTATTCTTATATTCTATTAGAATATATTCATATTAGAAAGATTATTAGAAAGAGCAAATAGACTTTAATTTTAATCATTCAGTCATTCAATGCATTTACTCATTGATATATTCAGGGCATAATTAGTGAAAATTTATTTGTTAATGTTAAAGACAGAAAAATGAAGAAAGCATGCACTGGAAATAGCATAAGTCAAGGTGCATCATAGTGCAGAGATAGAGAACAGGACATCACTGAATATCATCACTAGAGATACATGTTACAACATATACATATTATATAATGTAATATTCTACATTTCAACCCTCTTAGAAGTTCTCTAACACAAGGATCATGATCCATAAAAATTTCTGAGACTCAAAAAAAGTGAATTTGTTCTAGATTGTATTGAAGGAGCTGTTGAGTTTGAAGTTTCTGCCTAAAATTTTGTTCTCAAAATTCACCAAATTTCTTGCATACATTAATGTGCCCCTGTAGAAAAAGAACTTATTTGGATGGCTTTAACACTTCATTAGTACCCCATGAAGCTTAAAACACCTGATAAAATGAGGTTTTTTGTTTCCCAAACTTCAGTTAATTACACTTGATATTTCTTCAGTTTTCTTAGTAATCAGTTTCAACTCTTCCAGTGTAGGGTTTATGTTTTGGAAGGCAATAAAACTGGTCTTTTCAATCTTTATTCAAAGGAATCAAATATTATCTTCAAAATCGCATGATTTTAGATATATTTCTCCATTGTATTATAGACAATCATTACAGTGATATGTGCCTTTTCATATTTTAACTTTGTTTACCAAATTGGAAGCAAATTCATTGTCAAAAAAATTGCATTTGACTTGCAGGGCTTTTATTTTTAATCCCAACTGTCCATTCCCCAAATCCCCAGGGACAAATAGATGTGTAGCATTTATGTTTTGAGCCATTTCTCATTGTCCTATTAAGGAAATAAAACACCATACAACTGCTTTCTTTCCCTTTAAACACACTTCAAAATCCCCCTTATTTCATTCATTGTAGTAAATGGAAATTTACCAAACAATGTAGCAAAGACAAATCTTTTAGCAGCAGAAGAATGTCTCTAGGGCTTCCTGTAAAGTGAGAACAAAGTGCTTCATAGCCCTATTTGAAGCTGGTTAATAAGACACAAATGTAATAGGCTTCACTGCACTTAACTTCGGAAAAAGCGCCAATATCTCCAAATGTGAGCCTCAGATTATTGCCTCTGCAATTTGTTTAGGCAGTCAATGCACCACAACTCATTCCCGGCCTACAAATTGCTTTTGTTAGTGGGAAACAGCATACAATAAAGCCAGATTTCCTGGTGCTTTATTGACTCATGATCAAGTAGTTGTTGAGAATTCTTTTGTCTTCTTTCAATGACTCTCTCAAGTATTCTAAATGTTTTCAAAATAATAACCTCTTTGAGTACTATGGGATTTTCTTCAAACCACTGTAATTCTTTGGAGTTTCTGTTTCCTTAAATTATTTTACTGTTTTTCAAATTGCCTATATTTGTATGAATTTTAGCACTACGATAACAATAACTAGTTATCCCTTTAAATGTTGAAGATAGCACTTATTGCCAATACATCCGTGTTTTAAATATCATTAAGTTATGATGTGAGCAAAATATTATAAGTGATTTTTCATAAATATTAACATAAAATATACCTTAATAGTACATTTTGTCAGTTGCATTTTTCATTACTTTGTAAATATTATATAGTCTAATGTGTATATCTGGAATGCAATATATTACTCTATATTACAAACATAATTAATTTTTTTAGCAATCTTGGATTCTATAAAAGCTGTTCATGAAGGGGCACTTGGGTGGTTCAGTCAGTCAGTTAGTTATCTGCCTTTGCTTCAGGTCAGGATCCCAGGGTCCTGGGATGGAGCCCTGTGTGGGGCTTCCACCTGGTGGGGAGCCTCCTTCTCCCTCTCCCTTTGCCCTTCCCCCTACTTGTGCCCGCTACTCTCTCTCTCAAATAAATAAATAAAATCTTAAAAAAAAAAGTTCATTAAGTATGATTTAACATATAAACATGTACTTTAATAATTTCTATTAAGTGAAAAATAAAATATTTGAATGTCAACATTACTGTAGAAGTACATGATTAATATTTTTATGTCAAACTTCAAATTATAGAAATCTTTAAAATAATTTACTTTAATAACATTAATTTAGAATTTCCTTCATAACCTACATGAATTGTTATTTAAAATTATTTTTATTTTACCTATGAAAATTAATGTTATTGGCATTGAAAAATTTTGCACTAAACTGGTAATTGCACTTTAAAAAACAAACATAAAATGCACAAATATTAAAGAGATTATTCTATTACATTACTTGGTAATAATATTATCCCTGAGGACAATATAATAAATGGAGTTTATTGGTTTTCTAGTATCTGTGGTATCGGAGTAATATCAACATCCAGCTTTATTGAAAACTTGGAGGCAGTGTATTGGTATGGCATCGGGCTTTACTATAGGGACTAAAATATTCAAATTAGAGTAAAATTTTGAATTGGAATATAGAGCATATCCAGGAATCAAAGACAAAAACAGATATGAAATTCAATAGATAAGAAGGGAGTAGAAACCAAGTCAATGCCAATGTTCTTTATATGACATCTTGTTGAAACTACTTTTGATAGGGGTACCTGGGTAGATCAGTCAGTTAAGCTTTGGACTCTTAATTTCAGCTTAGGTCATAATCTCAGGGTGGTGAGATCAAGTCCTCCATGAGACCCTGTACTGTGTGTGGAGCCTGCTTGGGATTCTCTCTCTCCCTCTGCACATCCCCACACCCCTTGCTTGCATATTCTCCCTCTTTAAAAAAAAAACAAAAACTACTTTTTGTAAATGCTGCAAAACTAAGAAAACATTATTATACCTTTGTTACTTTTTATTGAACTATGTATTCTTATTTTCACCTGAAGTAAACCCCAAAAGACCAATATATAGTTGATCATAAAGTCAAAATCTTTGTTGTCAAATAAATTACATAAAAAGTGTCAGAATTCTGAAAAATAAGCTGTAGACCATGCTCTCTAAAATATCCTAACAAAGAAAATGAAACTGATCAGTAATGTAAATGCCTAAACACAATTTGAAGACTTTTAAAGATATATAATAGAAACTTAAAAAGAAATCCATTTCTTATTTTGCTAAGTGCAAAGCATAAATACTACTAATATTTGAAGCCTAATGCTACTGGAAGTGGACCAAAGACCCTTAAAATGACATAATTATTTTACATTTATATAAAACACAAAAGACTCCAAAATCAATGTAAAGGCCTTAAATTTATATATAACTTAAAAGTGAATATTTATGTGGATTTTAAATGATGAAGAGAATAAGCCATTGATCTAATTTTGCAAGTGCAGTGTCCAGATGTCCCAAAAGATGTGTTTCTCTTGAGAAATGGTCTGCAATGGAAAATATTCCACAATGGAAAACAATTCCATTTTAGTCATTTTTATTCCTACATGTGTATGTAGATGTACGTGTGTATTCAAATGAATCAGTGAATAGTGAATGATTGATGTATGAATTAGCAAATAAATGAGCATTTAATATTAATTATATATTTCATTTAATATATATTATTATTCAGCATGTACTAATTGAGCAGCTACTATCCAGTTACAATGATGTAGATACACAATGGTGAGCAAAAGTCAGATAGAATGCCTTTATGGACTTATAGCCTAGCATAAGGCCAACTATAAAGCTACTTGCAATGTTAAGAGATTATAGAAAGTTTTATTACTAATAAAAAGAACTAAGTATAAGAATTAAAATCATCAAAATAGAAAATATAAAATTGAAACAATCCTATATCCTTCATGTATCCTTCCTGAACTTTGAACAATAAGAAATCACCTAGGATTAATATAGATAGCATTTTGCCACTTGTTATGATGTTTAAATTTATGGGTTTTTTATTTGAGTCAATACATTGCAATAATACCACTTGTTGCCCTCCCACTGTTGCAAGTAAGAGACTTTGCACATAAATTAACAATAATGGGGAGGTTATCCTAGATAATTAGGTGAGCTCAATATAATCATAGGGTCTTATTAAAATGCAAGCAGGAGGGTCAGAGTCAGAGAAGAGGCTGGGGCAATAGGAGCAGAGGTCCAAATGATATAATTGTTAACTTTAAGATGGAAGAAAGGGCCATGAGCCAAGGGAGAGAGTGAACCTCTAGAAGCCAGAAGAAGTAAGGGAACAGGGTCTTTTCTACAGTCTATGAAAAGAACACAGCCCTAGAGTGTAGTGCAATGAAAACCATTCAAGATTTTTGTCCTAAAAAGGCTGCAAGATAAATATGAAAGAAAATAAAAATCAATTTGCATTATTTTAAGCCACTAAGTTTGTGGTAATATTTCACAACAGCAATAGGTTCAGAATAAATACTTGTAAGTGGAACAAAGAAATTTAGGAATGTAATTTCCACCTAGAACAAAACATAAACATTATCTTGAGCAATAACTATATTATATAAAAATATCTCTTATTTGCTAAGTGCTAAACAAATATATACTGAACGTTTATTCATGTTAACATATTGTTTTTTAATCGCATCCTCACTATATCCAGTTATATGACCTTAGACAAGTTATTTACCAACTGTGTGCCTGAAATTCCTTTTTTGCAAAATGAATGTAACACTTATAAAATGGGCTAAAACAGTGCCTGGCACACTATTAACAATCAACAAATGGTACTCTACTACTGATTTATTAGTATTATTGCTGGGTATTACTATATTTTATTACATACCTTGAAATAACTATTATATACTTATATTTTATAAAATATAATTTATATGAACTGTTACAAATTTTCAGATCACTATTTAGTCCTCAAACAGCAAATTTCAAAAATCTATAAGCATAAAAGATCGTAATATAGTTCTTTCATTGCATTTATTAATCACTTCATTAACATGAGAAACTACATAATTACATCATATTATTGGGAGAAAAACATAATCCCTCCAAATTAAAAACAACATATAACAAAGTGCAATAAACGTTCTAAATAAATTTCTTTTTGTAGTATACATATTACAATATGTCAAGCCTGAATTAACAACAAAATCAAAAGTCCTATTTAATGGTCTCTGAAAACATGCAATTCCCTTCATCTCCCATCTTAATAGAAATCAGATATAGCCATGGTGTTAGACTATAAACTAAAAATTCAGAAACCTAAAATAGAGTAATAAATTTCTTTTTAACATCATGCTACCATCCGAGTAGTCAATAATAATTGTTTGTAGAAAATTGCTTAGCCGTTCCTCAACTATGGCTTAAAAAGTAATTTCATCTGAAAGTATTGTATTTTAGCTGACACTAAGGACCTGCCTTAGTGAATCCTATTAAATTCTTATGTAGTGTAGAATTGTACTTCAGGGTAATTTACAAACTAGATGTGTGACTGGTGATTAAAATTATCTTCAAAGACAAAGTTTTATATTGGTAACAATTCTCAGCCTATTCAAAGAGGAAATGAACAATCAGGAAGGCAATAAGCTATTCTTATGTGTTCCTGCACAAAGGTTCTAAGTAGATTTCTTCTCAAGATAAGCGTGGTCAATTCAATTAACAACTATATAGATAGCCTGTTTTATAATGATCATTATTATCATCATTATAATCATTATATTTTTACTTTAGCTCAACAGTAGACAGTAATTCTGTTCTTACTTCATCTCTTTTTAACCAAACACATACAAAATCAAATATATTTTGAATAGTGAAGTAATTTTACATGCAGTTTTAAAGCAATCCCAGGAATAATTAGGCACATTAAGATATAAATATCATTACCTATATTTTAATATAAATATTATAAATAATATCAAAATTTATATAAAAATATCACTTATAAATACATAAACTTTCAAACATTATAGAATAGTAGTTAAAAATATGACATCTATATTGAAATCTAAGTAGATGGCTCTTAGCTATTTGATTATTAGGCAAGATATGTATCTTTTTATAACTGTTAATGATGCGGGATTGTCAAGGCCAAGGATCAAGAAAGAATTCTTGAGACATTTTGGGTGCAAAAAGATTTGGGTTTTTTTTTTGAGATTTTATTTATTTATTTGACAGAGGGAGACAGAGGGAGAGAGGGAACATAAGCTGGGGCAGCGGGAGAGGGAGAAGCAGGCTTCCTGCCAAGCAGGGAGCCCTATCCAGGGCTAGATCCAAGGCCTGGGATCATGACCTGAGCCAAGCATAGAAAAAAAAATGCTTAATGACTGAGTCACCCAGGTGCCCCCCAAAAAAGTGTTTTTACTATACTATAGGGACAGGACCTGTGGGCAGAAAGAGCTGCCCTATGATTGTGAGAAGTGTCTAACTATATACTTTTAAGTCTGGGGGGTAGGGGTAGAGATAACTGAAATCTCTAAAGGGATTTCTGCATGTTAAAGAAGAGTTATAGGATGCTGGAGGTCTGTCTATTGTCAAGACAAGGTAGTTTGTAGTCTATAGAAAACATCAGCATTAAGGAGGCCATGAGTTCCTTGAGGAATGTCATGCTCTACATGTCTCAGGTATTCATCAGGGGGCTGCAAGTTGTAAGGAAATTTCACTTTGGCTACATTTCTCTTGCCTTTGTTTGCTTCATCATAGCACAGATGTAGGCAATTAGAAGATGGGGTATATGTCTCTTCTCTATATATACATATATGAACACATATACTATATTACATGTTTCTATATAAAATATATGCATAAATATATGTATACAAGATATATACGGAAATATACACTTTCAGACATATGTATACTTATGTAACTATATATAATATTTTATTTATAAAATATATCTATTATATATATACATACATTATTTATTTTTTTAAGATTTTATTTATTTATTTGACAGAGAGAGAGATCACAAGTAGACAGAGAGCAGGCAGAGAGAGAGGGGAAGCAGGCTCAATTCCAGGACCCTAAGATCATGACCTGAGCTGAAGGCAGAGACTTAACCCACTCCCAGCTCCATGGGGAGTCTGCTTCTTCCTCAGAACTTCTCCCCTCTCATGCTCTCTCTCGTTCACTCTCTCTCTCAAATAAACAAATAAAATATTTAAAAAAAAAGAATCCATAAATCCATACCAATATAAATAAATAAATATGGAGAAGAGATTTCTTTACAACTAAATGCCACTTAATGAATGCAGAATAATCCATAGAATTAGAAAAATCACCATTTGGTAACTCCCCGGACAATAACTGATATAGACAAATATCAATGGATGCAAAAAGTAATGGGTGAAAACATGAAAAAGTGGAGTGCCTCGCTTAGTCAGTTAAGTGTCTGCCTTCAGCTCAGGTATGATCCTGGGATTGAACCCCATATCCGGCTCCCTGCTTCTCCCTCTGCCTGCTGCTCCCCCTGCTTGTGCTCTCCCTCTCCCTCTTCCTCTCTCAAATAAATAAATAGGAATCTTTTTAAAAAAAGAAAACGTGAAAAAGATAAATTTTTAGATGGTCACAAAGCATCTCTTCATAAAATATTCATAATTTTATAAAGCAAAAAGGAGTGAAGAAACCTCCAGATGCCACCATAATTTATTGATCAAAATTTACAGGACCCATGATAGGGTGAATTTTTATCATGCACTAACTGACATGGAATGAAAAGAAAGCACAACACATTTCTGATATCCCTGTTAAAAGGGCTAAATAGATTGTAATCGTGATGAAATATCAAACTCAAATTGAAGCAGTATCTTATAACTGTACTCCCTATAGTACTAAAAGAAAAAAAAAATCAAGACTATGAAAGTAATGAAAAGACTGCAAAACTGTTCCAGATTGAATGGGACTGAGGAGAGTTGACAAGTAAACGTAATGTGCAGTGTAATGCTGTATCCTCTGCCATGGAGGACATAATGAGAACAACTGGCAAAACTTAAAGGGGTTTGAGGGTTGTCACTAGTATTGTAATGATGTTCACATCTTAATTTTAATGTTCGTACACGTGTTATATAAGAGATGTCCTTGTTTATAGGTGATAGACACTAACTTAATCTAGGCTAGTAGATTATCATGTCTTCAAACATTACATCTACAAAAAAAGAAAAGAAACCAAAAGTGTAGATAAGCGATCGAGTAGCATACAGAGATAGAGATATATAGATTCTGACAAAGCAAATGAGATGTTAACAGCTGGAGGATTTGGTTTAGGTATATAATGAAACCATTTAATACTTTTGCATACCCACTAACAAGTAGATCTTTCATTCAAGACATTTTATGATGTAGCTTATTTTGCTTTTTAATTCTCAGCCACAAATTACCATTTCTACCTTTTCTTACCCATTCTAAATCTTGGGTGATATTAATATTTTGTTCAGACATTAAAGAACATATGTTTTGGTGGCCAATTCTATTAAATGGGGACTGTGCACTTTCATTTCTTTTCAATACTTTGTGATAAAGAATCTTCTCAACTACCACAAATCCCATTTTGTTCAAAATACGTACTAATAACAGTGAATTTTTTATCAAAGTATGATTAAGTCCGACTTTCTTCACTCATTTTCAGTTCTGTTGAATTTTTTAATAAACTCAATGCTTTTTTCAGTCATATGCAGAATGTGTAAACAGAATGTTTTACATATGATTATCTCAAAGTTACTTTCAAGATTAGTTGTATTTATTTACAACAGATCAGATAGATCTGCATATTATCTATCACTGAATTAAGAACACTGCAGATTCCATCAACATGATTAGAAAAAGAAGCAAATAAATAAACCTGGCCACATTCAGCCAACAAATCATTAGATTATAAATCAGAATGAAAAGTGAAACAGTTAATATCTTAACTCTATCAGTCATTTAAAGAAGGTTATTTATTTATTCACCTCATCAATCTGAAAATCATTTCTTATATTTAAAAATATATAAAATAACAGCATTTACCTTACATAAATCACAAAAATTAAGAGAGGTGAAATAAAATAAACATTTACAATTTTTATGAAGGGCATATTATTCTCACATGATGGGAATATCAGAAGTGATTTCTTAATAATTTAAAATTCATAGCCTATATGTTTCTATAGTATTTAGGTTCTAGTCATTTTTGTTTTAATATTTTTTGCTAAGATTTGCACAGTCTTCCTGCAATTGGAAGTTTTCTTTGAATGTATCTCCTAGGCAATAGTATAGTAGATAATATATATTTTAAATGAAGATATTTCTAAAATATAGCCTGGATGAAAAACACCTTTGTATTCCAATTCATAGTGGTCTTGCATGTCTAAAAGGGATGTGATTTTCTTTATCTATAGAAAGCCAGGGAGATAACCAGAATATGTTTAGAAAATCATAGAATTTTAGAGCCGAAACTAAATTTATAGTGAAACCTCAAATATACCAGAAAAAGGAACAGATTTTCAAAGATTAGATAGAAGTTTGCACAACTAAGTAATCACTTGCTTCTAGACTCTTTTTAATAGTGTTATAACAAGATATTTTAGAAAAAGGAAGATTCTTCACTATCAAAATGTGTCAGAATTATTTTTTAAAGTAAATTAAGGGGGTCACTTGAGAGTTTAAAGAAATCAAGACAGGGAATTGTTCCATGTCTAAGCTTTGTTGGAAAGGTAAACCAACATCATTACCATAAATTCTTTTGGTGATATTTATAAAAAAGTTTTTGATTTACTCCTGGCATCTAATATACACAATCTGATTGGTCTAAAACTATTATAATTATTTTAAGAGATGCATCTAAGAAAAAGTGTCAACCAATGAGTCAAGTAAAGTCTAATGAGGACTTCCTCAAATAGAGTGTTTTCAGTTCTTAAAGGAAATCTATAAAAACTCGATCTCAGTTTTGCTGAATAAGAATGTATTATCCCCTTACCCCAGGTGTGGGTAGCAGCCATTTTGTATGTGAATAAGAAGCCGGCCTAAAGATGTGGTCAGCACACACTGTGGTTGGCCAAGCAGAGTCTAAAAGAAGCTGGGTTTTCTAGGACATTTTTTGAGATTGTTGAGTTACTGAATTACCTACACTAAAGTTTTCATTCACATCTTTCATGAGCAGACTTATAAATAATAAGGGGAAAAAAAAGTGTTCCTTGTTTCCAAAAACCTAGAATATGTATTTATTTACCAGACAAAAGTAATTACAAAGATAGGAAAAGCACTGCATTGAGTGCTTTTTACTAAAAATTTGTTAGAACAAAACAGATGTGGTCTTGCAGTGACCTACAACTTGTAACAATTATCCATTCCCTTATAGTAATTGACACAGGAATACTATCACAATTATCCACCCCCTTGTAATGATTGTTATAGGAATAATAAAATTTTCTTTATTTTTTTAAGATTTTATTTATTTATTTATTTATTTATTTATTTATTTATTTATTTATTTGAAAGAGCAAAAGAGAGAGCACCCATGAGTGGAGGGAGGGGCAAAGGGAGAGAATCTGAAGCAGACTACCTGCTGAGTGTGTAACCCATGGCAGGGCTTAATCTCACAACCTCGAGATCATGACGTAAGCCCAAATCAAGAGTTGGAAGCTTAACTGACTGAGCCACACAGGCACTCCTAAAATCTCCCTTTTAATAAAAGCCGAAAAAAAAAAAAAAAAAAGCTGAAATTGTCTATTATTCTAGGGAAAAAATACTCCTACAATCCATATACAAAGTAAGTGGATCAGCTTTATCAGTAAAAGATATAGATTTATTAGTAGTTTTAGTTGGAATTAGCAAATACTTTAGAAATATCTATGTGTATATGAGAGAAATGAAGACTAGAACATTAAGCTCAAGATATGAGTGCACAGAGATATTTGAGAATTAGTTAGGTCTTTTGGCCAGTTTAGTTTAATATACTAAAATATATTGCTGCATTCATCGTATGATGGTACCTACAAATGGTAGTATAGACTGGAAAGGCCCTTGGAAAAAAATATATCCCAGAAATACATAGACAGAAATATGGATTATTTTTTAAAATACCACCTGAAAGGTTACCAAGTTAAATTGAATATATGTCTTAGCTTTGGAAAAGCTGCTGTTTTTCAGGTTCACTACTCAGAAATTGCAGGATAATTTCAAATAAAATAAAAAATTTTTGAAGAAATGAACAAAATGTGAAAGAAAGCCAAAAGAAAGTAAATAATTTATCTTTGACACAAAGGAAACTATAGAAAAGACACAAGACGTTGTTATTATTAATTATTTAGAATAAGTCTGGAAGTCAGAGAACCCCATATGGTTTTGTCAAAAATGTTAGAAACCTGAAATGTTTAAGGTGTCATATAGTGACTACAAAAAGAGAATAATAACTCAATTTGTTTCTCCAACTTTTAAGAGCTGCAATTCAGAGCCAGTCGTGTAATGATGCTCTGTGCCCATGGCAGTTTCAGAAATACCACAATCTATCCCACAGAACAGAACAACTAAAATTCAGACTTACAAAGAGGTAGATTACTCCAATTTGAAAAGACCTGAAAGACTTCCAACTGACTTTCCATCCTTCAAATAGATTTAGATGATACATTTATTGATGGCTGTGAAATTATTCTCCAAATGAATAAAAATAAGGATTTGTAAGAGAATTTTTAAAAAACATTTTATTTATTTATTTGACAGAGATAGAGAGATCACAAGTAGGCAGAGAAGCAGGCGGAGAGAGAGGGGGAAGCAGGCTCCCTGCTGAGCAGAGAGCCCAATGCGGGGCTAGATATCAGAACCCTGAGGTCATGACCTGAGCCAAAGAAGCTTTAACCCGCTGGGCCATCCAGGCACTTGTAAGAGAATTTAAAAAGCAAAAATCCACTCATGGAGTGATTTTAGGTGGCAAATAACAAGATGTTTAATGAAATCTACCTTTTGATTACTTGATGAGTAAACTTTCTGTCTTACTTTATATGATGACATAAAATTCATTCCACAAAACAAAAATCAAAACAAACTCTTAAAATTTTTTATTCCAATTATTAACAAAGCACTAGCACAGATAATAAAGATTGATGTCAATTTGTCTGCTCTTCAAAGTTAATGATTATCATTAATATAATTATGCTCATTGAAGTATAATGATTTAATATTATGACATTAATAGAAGCAAAATTTTTTTTGTACTGGCAAATGCCCTTTGCTGTTACAAGAATTAATATTAAAGTTTTTGATTTTTCATGTTTTAAAACATTTATAATCCCTCTGTGGAAGTGTCACCTTGTAAGATTATTGAAAGAGAAAAATGTTTTTGGAATTCTATTACAGATAATCATATGCAATGTGATAACTGGCATTCTTTAATAATAAAATAATAGCTAATAAAAAAGGAAAAATAATATCAAGACAAGGTTACAAATAACAAGGACATGAATAGAAGTAATATGAACAAACACATATTACATGCATATGTATATACAAATTAAATAGTGAAAATGGAGATATCTGTTATTTTGCTGCAAATCATTTCCCAGATGATTTCAGTTGGCATAAAACTTTTTTAAAAATGGCAAACTTCCCAAATAATTCTATATATATACACATGCTATAGATTTCACATAAGATCTCAATTTTAAAAAGGAACATGAGAAGTATGAAAAAAAAAGAAAGCATAAACCAAACTAGATGGATATAGAGATATATATAAATAGATAAAAATATAATAAAATATGAGCAAATGTATTCTTAGTTACTTTCTCAATTCAATATTCTTATAACACATTCTATGTTTAGTAAAGTGCTATGGTCTGAATATTTGTGCCCCTCCCCCAAATTTATATGGTATAATTTTAGCCCCCAAGGTAATGACATAAGGAGGTAGGGCTTTGGGGAGGTGATTAGATCAAGAGGATGGAACGTTCATGAATAGGATCAGTGCCCCTGTAAAAGAGACCCCAGGTATCTTCGTTGCCCCTTCCACCATATGAGAACACCACAAAAGAAGGCTATTTATGAACCAGGAAGTGGTTCCTCAACAGATACTGTGTATAGCTAGCTCCTTGACCTTGGACCTAGCCTCCATTACAGTGTGAAATAAAATTCTGTTGTTTATAAACCACCTAGTCTATGGTATTCTGTTATAGTGCCTAAATAAAATAAGACCTCAAATGAAGTTACTTGTAGGGACCCAACTTTGTTTTCCTCCCAAAAGCATATCTAATTATCCTAATAGTATTTATTTAAATTCTCCATGTGACCCCATTTAGTTAATATGTCCCTAGACAACAACTAATTGCTTTTACTTTTATGTCCTTTCTGTTTCCTTATTTTATTATAATTGCCTATATTTCTTTATTCACACATTAATATTAAACTCGTAATTATTGGTATCACTTGATATCTAATTAGGCAGGAGTCCCTATTGTTTAACATTATCTAAGTTTTCCTAACTGTACTTAATCTATTTTTTCTAAACAGAACTAAGAATTATTTCATCCTGATGCATAAAACTCTTGTGCAAAATTCAATCATAATTGCTTTAACTTTTGGATTGATTAGGGGTAAAAGGCATTTTGTTTTGTAATACTAAAATTGTGTAGGGGATTCATAGGATTTGGGGGCTGATCAAAGAAATTATATATGACCACCAGAGGCAGTAACATACAAAAAACTTCATCAAGTAGACCTTGGATAGAGTTACTTGAGAAAGGATTTTCCTCATAGAATGAGACTGTCTGGAATACTAGGCCAAGGAACTAGCATTCAGTAGTAGAGGTCAGGACTTAGGTGTCTAGGTGATGTCACTCAGCACCATAGTAAGGAATCTCCAGGTCAGAGTTCCAAAGGGCAGCGGTGGCTTGGGGTCTTATAAACACAAGTTTCCAGCTTCTCAATGATCAGTAGGTGTTGGGCATATTATTATGGGATATGTAAAGCACACAGTCCCTAAAAGGCTAAAAATATGCTAATTTGGGCTATTTTAAATGACTGGATGTGTAATAATTTGAAATGGACATTGGTGGGCTGTTGACCTAACAGTTCTTGGCTTGTTATGAAGAAATGAACAAACTAGGTGGCCAATATATGGGGGCCATTTTAGGCTGATTTATATAAGATTATCCTATCCATGAAATGGAATGTATATGGGTTTTATATAATGCCCTTTATTAGAATTTTAGGGTTTTTCTTTTACACGTTGTACTTAAAAAAAATTGTTTTCTTTATCACATGCTATCCATCTTTTATCCCTCCATCTATTCCTCAATCCGTGTTATTATCTTGTAAAGTACTTCTCAAATTTAGTTGCATTAAAACGCTTCATCTTCTAAATATCTCAGCATGGATATCATCAATGAGATTGAATATTGGTTATAGTACTTTTGGTACTTCCTTTTTCCTTTTGGAGTCAAATTACCAACAATGAAAGGCAAAAGTCTTAAGGGTAACATTCTGTGAGTTTTAACTAATGCATCCATTTACATAAATCCAAATTCTTGTCAAGATATAAGATACTGTCATCACCTCTGAAGGTTATTTCATATTCATTCTCAGTCTGTCCATTTTCCCATGCTCTCAAAGACAAATATTTCATGAATAGAACCATACATCTTTTAGTAAGTACACTTTCATTCAGTAAAATGAAAACTTAAGGTTGTCAAATGTTTCAGGAGTTTGTTTTTATTGCTTATAGTATTCCACTGTATGAATATACCAGTTTGTTTATCCATTCTCTTACTGATGAGCACTTGGGCTACTTTTAGTATTGAATTATTATTATTTTTTAAGTGTTTATATATTTTTTATTTTAATTCCAGTATAGTTAACACGTAGCATTAAATTAGTTTCAGGTATACAATATGGTGATTCAACAATTCTGTACATTACTCAGTGCTCATCATGATAAGTGTACTTCTCATCATGATAAGTGTACTAAGTATTCAATACTTCTCCAGTATTGAATTATTATAAATAAAATGGCTGTGGTGTTTAAACTTGATTTTCTTTTTTGTTTTTTTTGTTTTGTTTTGTTTTGTTTTTGGTTTATTTATTTAGAGGGAAAGGGAGAGAGATAATCTCAAGCAGAATCCCCACTGAGCGTGGAACCCAACTAGGGACTCCATGCAGGGCTCATCACCAGGCTCAATCCCAGGACCCTGAATCAAAATCAAGAGTTGGGAGCTCAACCAATTGAGTCACGCAGGAACCGCTTAAATTGATTTTTTCTAATAGAATTTGAACTATGCCTGCTTGAGAAGACTGGGGGTGAGCTTCAATAAAATATGTATTATAGAAGGAACTCTACATAATGCCGTCCTCTCTTCTGTTTGGTTTTCATTCACTAGTATCTAAGTGCTATTGGTTATGCTTAGTGCCTTCAGGTAGATTTTTGTTTCCCAAAATTAATAGTTTTGAGGGGTTTTTTTTTGTTTTTTGTTGTTGTTGTTGTTTTAATCTATGGGAAGGGTAGTGTGACAATAGCTGTCAAGCCATAGCCAGAAGCACCACTATTGAAGTATTTTTATTCAGTGGATATGAAAAGTAGTACTGTATTAATATCTCTCAAATATTCTTGTAAAATAGTGTGTTGCCAATACCCCAAACATGTAATATAATGTAAATATTTCTATGGTGTAGTCTTTGTTAAAGATTTTATTTATTTACTTGACACAGAGAGAGAGAGATCACAAGTAGGTAGAGAGGCAGACAGAGAGAGAGGGCAAGCAGGCTCCCTGCTGAGCAGAGAACCAACATGGAGCTCAATCCCAGGACCCTGAGATCATGACCCAAGCCGAGGGCAGAGGCTTTAACCCACTGAGCCTCCCAGGTGTCCTTCTATGGTGTAGTCGTAACTAAATTAAGATAATCACAGAACAAATATTTATTGCCTGATTCTATTTAGTTCTTTAAAAAAATAGTTTCAAGTTTAATCATGTTATTTTGTTTGAAATATATTCCTTTGTTTCTTTGTTTTGCTGGACCTTCTGGATTTTTAAAGATTTATAAAAAAGTCACCACTTCTAGACTTAAAGGAGTGGCCTCATATAGGAGATGAACTTTATCCGCCCTAGCTCTTGGCTGTCTCTCAAACTTTTGTGATTGTCCAGGCAACCTATTTCACTTTTAATTGTTCCTAGGAGTTGAGGATGTGCCAGAACCTGACAGTATCCCAAAAGGGAGGGTTTCAGTCAGCATCTAGAGCTAGGCTGATTTGAAGTCAGACTTTCAGACAACAGCCTTTAAAGTATGAAAAAACATGTATTCCTCTGGGATCACAACAACGCACTCCTTTGGTCACAAGAGTAAGGAGATCTGGAAGTAACCCCTGGTAGCAACTGCTAAAATTGAGGCTCCAGATGACTGTATAACCTCCCTTCTGGGAAATACCAGCAAGCTGTAGCAAGGCAAGGGAGAGCATGACAATGGTACCACCAGCCTCTAGATGTGTGTTAAATTAGATGCCTATCCTTCAGGCCAGTGCTTTAAGATTAGCAAATAAGTCTCATTTACATAAAGTTTGTGAGCCTCTCCATCTTCTGTCTGGGCAATGAATCCTGGGAGGTGAGGCTGAGCTTGCAGCCCTTTAAGAACTCTTTCTCAAATTGTTTTAGTGTGTAATGTAGACTCCAGCCCCATTAGTTTTCAAAGCTAGGTGTTTGGGGAGCTCATTGCTCAAGTGCAGGTCTTCAAAATTAGGATGCCTGAAGTGGGGTTGAAATCTTTTGCTCTTCAAAGAGAAGCTATAGGTTTGGAGTTCCCTCCTGATTGTGGATTGATGTGTTGGGAATAGTGTGTATAGCAGGATAGTGTCCCAACTTTCACTTGATTTGCTATGGGCTTTCTCTCATTGACTTAATGCATAGAGTCATTCAGACTATTTTCAGTTGTCTCTTATTTTCCTCCAGAGGAAGTTGTTCCATATTTAGTGCAGTTTCATTATGTCAGTGGGAGGAGGTGAGCCTAGAATCCCCCTACATTGCCATCTTGAACCAGAATCTCCCTCGAAAAATATTTTAAAAATGCTTGAAGAAATGTACAATAAACAATTACGTACATTCTCTTTAATTTTTTTATGTTTTAAATCATATTTATTTACTTTTGTTATTTATGAAATTCAGAGGCAAAATTTAAATCTGCAAAAACACAATATGTAAAATTATTATTAAACATTTAGGAAGTTAATTAGCTATCTCCATATTATAAAATAGAAAGTTTAAAGCAATGCCAAAAACTAGCACCGTGTGAGTGCCAAGGAAATGAATATTAGAAAGCCATTACAATAATATCAAAAGAACTATCCAGAAATTGAACACATAATTGGAAAAGAGGTAAGTGACAAAAATGACACAAGTTTTATTCATGACTTGTGCACTTACTAGAGCCAAAATCCATGCAGTGGAAGCCTAGATTGAAATAAGGCTCATCAGAAAACCCTGGTAGTTAAAATATATTGTTTTCTTATTGGTTCAGTGAGATGTGCTGATGGAATAGTCCTACATGAATGTATAACTGTGCATTGGAGACTTAGGTCTGGCTCATAGATGAGTGATGACTGCATAGAGCTGACATCTGAGATCATCTTCTTGGTTAAAGTCACCAAGGGGAAAATTACATAAAAGGCAATAAATCCATACCTATACATTTATTTATCATCTAAAAGAAGAAAAATAAAGCACTCCTTAATACAGAGGTAATATATATTTTATGTATCTTTAAAAAATGCATGCACAACATATGTGTCATTCTGAATATGGGATTTTTTTTTTACTTTTTTTTTAAAGATTTTACTTATTTAATTGACAGAGAGATCACAAGTAGGCAGAGAGAGAAGGGAAAGCAGGCTCCCTGCTGAGCAGAGAGCCCGATGCGGGGCTCAATCCAGGACCCTGAGATCAGGACCTGGGCTGAAGGCAGAGGCTTTAATCCACTGAGCCACCCAGGCGCCCCTGAATGTGGGATTTAAAACCTGAATCAGCTTGGCTGAAACAAAATGACCTTCGAGTCAAGACATAATATTCCTGAACTTTAGTTTTTCCCCTCAAAGTGTTTAACTAAACTGAAGTGATTTTGTCATTCACAATTTCCTTATTTTTCCATTTTGCAATGAAGATAAAAAAGTGTCTGCAAGTGGACAGAGAGGATGATACTTAGAAGAGAGAAAAAGAACAGCTTCAGGTACATTCAGCTTTCTTCCCAGGATATCTAGCTACCCCAGAGACACTTTCAAAACCAGAGGGAACCTCCCTTGCATCACTTGTTTGTGGACTGTCAAAGACACAAAAAGTCTCCAAAGACTTATTACTATGTTGCCTTTACTTTTCTCTATCTCATCAGGGGTCAACAAAGGAAACTGCTGTTTTCCAGATGGAATACACAATCTATTATTCTCAAGCTATACTTCTTCCAAATGCTAAAGAGTGAATCAGTCACTTTATCTTTAATTGTAGTAGTGTATGTATATTCATATGTCTATTGAAAATGAAATATTTTAGCAGTGCCAAGTACTTTCCGAAAGTGCCATTCAGACATATGGTACAATATGTTTATACCTATTGCAGACCATCTGCTGTCTAAGCTCAATTGCACATTTATTTTACTTTTAATTCACAAAGAAAATGGAAAATAGAACTGGCCTATGTACTGTAATTTGGCTGAGCTTTAAGCAGGTGCAAATTCAATAAGAAAACATATTTGGAGCTATAAAAACCTCACTTATTTTGTCCCCATGTGGGTATATATTCTTTCAAAGCAATGGAAATGTTTCAGCTCTTTATGCTTAGATCTGTTGCACTGAGTTTGTAAGAGGGTCAGGTGGGATGACGCTGATTTGGAAACCATAGAATGATGTATCCTTTCACTAAAAGAGTAAGTGATGTGTATAATAATATTTGTAATACAATTTTATTGGTGCCATGCAGATTTTATATTTATAGGAAAAGCTAAAAATTATGAAGGCTTTATTCTTTTTAAAATAATTTTGCTTTTAATGTTGTATATAATACATACATGAAGAAAATATAATGTCAGATTTCCATAGGCACAATCATCTTCCTTATTAAAAATGTGAATATTTGTCAGAAATCAAGCCATAGATATAGAGCCACAGAAAAAGAAAGAGAGGAAGGAAGGAAGGAAGGAAGGAAGGTAGGAAGGAAGAAAGAAAGAGGGGTGCCTGCGTGGCTCAGTCATTAAACATCTGCCTTCAGCTCGGATCATGATCCCAGAACTGTGGGATCTAGCCCTGTGTTAGGCTCCCTGTTCCGAGGGAAGCCTACTTCTCCCTCTCCCACTTCCCCTGCTTGTGTTCTTTCTCTTGCTATCTCTCTCTTTCTCCGTCAAATAAATAAAATCTTTAAAAAAGAAGAAGAAAGAAAGAAAAGAGGAGATAATATCTTTACAAAAGTATTTTTTTTTAATTTTATTTACTTGACACAGAGAGAGAGAGCTCACAAGTAGGCAGAGAGGCAGGTAGAGAGGGATGCAGAAGCAGGCTCCCTGCTGAGCAGAGAGCCCTGTGATGTGGGGTTGGATCCCAGGACCCTGAGATCATGACCTGGGCCAAATGCAAAGGCTTTAACCCACTGAGCCACCCAGGTGCCCCCAAAAGTATTTTTCAATAAAAGATCTTTCCAAACTGTTCAGATGTTCTTCTAAATATTAACTCTAAGTAACTTTTTGTTAAGTAATGTTTTGGGTTGTATTTTAATATAATGTAAACTTTTCAATTGAATCATCATGATCCCAAGGCCATTTTGCCAGAAAATGTTTGAATGTTTATTTTATTTTTTTAATGTTTGAATGTTTAAATTTGACTTTCTTTTATTTGAAATATTCTTCATTGTCTGGGTACATTAGTTATGAAATGTTGATGATTTTTTAAAATATAATCTAAATACATCATAGATCAACAGGAAGAACTCCTTTCTTTTTTATTTGATTTTTATTTATTTATTTATTTTTATTATGTTCAGTTAGCCATTGTATAGTACATAATTGTTTTTAATGTAGTGTTCAATGATTCATTAGTTAAGTATAACACCCAGTGCTCATCACAGCATGTGCCCTCCTCAATACCCTTTCAAGAGTTCCTATACCATTCATTCGATATAAAGGCACTTAATACGGTCACTAACTTGGTTTATAAATGATGTTTACAAGGTTACTTGATACATAAATAAAAGAGTATTTATGAAATTTTTTCCCAAAATTATCATCTCTAAGATTGGATATATATCAATAGGACAAATACATGCATACATGAACATACATGAATATATTCAAATAATGTCCCATGAAGACAATATTGGTACCTTATGGGAACACAAAGGAATAAATTATTTTTATATTGAATGGCTAGGAAGTACTATAGCAATAGAACAGAGTAGGCATCTAAAGATATTTCTTAAGCACATTCTAAAAATGGGTTTTATTGTTTTTGAAATTTGACATGTTGAAATGGGACATAACATATTTGCGGTAAGGGACTATGCAACTTAAAAGCATTGAGACTTACTTTATATGAAACAAATAAATATATGCATTCTTTCAAGTTCTTATTGATTCTGAATTAAAAGCAAAACAAACTAATAAAAATGAGTGACTTTGATTTTAAATATGATCCCAAATCAAGGAAGCATTAATACCTGTAATCAGGATGGTGAATAGGTTTAATTTCACAGTCAGCTGGTGTCAACTGATAGAGGTCTCCAAAAGCACTGTCCTGAGAATAATTTGGAGTCTTCTTTTATGTTCAATAGAAACAAATACAATGATTGATTACTGTTAACTTCCAAGGTCATGTAATGCATATTTTTCAATCCTACCTTTAATTTACAGCTCCAAGATTTCCCCCAATAATACAAAACGTCTATTTGGAGTTAACAAGCTGAATCCTCTTTTCATTATAATTTATTTGCATTCAGCCATAATCAAAATGGACTCAAAGGAATTAAAGAATAAATTAAATCAATTAATTAAACATCCTGACTTTTCAAGAGACACTTAGTATGTCACAAGATTCCTTTGCTCTTCTCTAAAGTGGCCGCAAGAGAAAAGAAAATTTAGCTTAATTCTGGGTATGAGACTATAAAGATCAGGCTGGGATATTTTTAGTAGCAATATGTCTGTATTGCAGTTATTCAGAAATATTGGTTTGATTATTTGTTGAATCTCTATTTCTGAATTAAATCATAGAAAAGTCGGTTTTGTTTTCTGCCTTTTTCTTCTTTATTATACCTACCCTGTAATGTTTGTTTGCTCACATTACTTTCCAAAAAGTGGGGCATCCCACAGGAATAGAATGTTATTAAGGGTGACGTTTATTTACTTAACCTGTCCTTCCTGGACACTAGAAACTTAGTTCTATAATTTTGACATGGAACCCTACAATAAATATATACATGTATCTATCAGGATTCTTCTAATTTCCAAGCTTGAAAAAATTAAATTTACAATAACAAAACTCTTACCATGGAGTTAAAGCTACAATAATTAAATATATATTTGTTATATATATTATGTAAGTCATATATACATTACATGTAAAACATATGTATATATCTGTGTATATATTTGTATATGCATACATAAAATATCTATCTTGCAATTAATATACAGTATGAGTTTGGTCAATGCAATATTTAGCGAACTATGACTTACAAAGATATATTTGTGAATCACAAAAACAACCTGAAACTGAATTTTAGGGATTCAGACTTTCCACTTTCTACTGATACATCTCTTGCTGCTCTTAACTTAAAATGTTAGCATTCAAATTAGATACTAATATTATATTCAAATCCCCCTGAAAATTAGCTTAAAGGTCAGACATTCTCAATGCTAGGCATCAAATATACAGCAGTAGAGACCACTGCTCATAAAGTAAAAACAAAACAAACAAAAATCAAAAGTGTCCCCTCTGCCTTCAATATATTCTCCAATCACCCATTTTACCCATGAAATTATATCTTTTATTGCCACATAAAAACTTTCTGTGTGATTGCTTTTTTTATATAGCTGTAATTTATTTGACATTTTCTATAAGGCAGTCTCTGGGCTAGGGAGTCTAGAATGTTTTTACTTTTCTACTCTAACTCGTATTCAAACCCTAGCTTAGGCGATCATAGTTTTTAAGCTTTCACTTTAGGTTAATAAAAAAGGTTCTCTTACATTTCTCTGTGTTGAGAATGCTGTACGTGCATGTGTGTGTGCTCTAGCTTATATATATGTATAAAGAAATCATCTAGGGGCATCTGGGTGGCTTAGTAGGTTAAAGCCTCTGCCTTTGGCTCAGGTCAAAATCTCAGGGTCCTGGGGTCAAGTCTGCATCAGGCTCCTTTCTCAGCGGGGAGGCTGCTTCCCCTGCTTGTGCACTCACTCTCTCTGACAAGTAAATAAAAAAATATCAAAATAAAATTTTAAAAAAAGACTGATTCTCTTTTCTTCCAAGGTTTAAAGAAAAGTAGGAAATACTTTTTCTTTTACACTTTAACCTGTATATTTAGGAATTTCAAAGGACATGTGCATGTGTCTTTACTTTTTTGTTGTTAATTTTGCCACACTTGTTTAATTAGTTCAGTTACCAGATTTAAGTCTTTCTGTAGAGTTTTACTCTAATTCTACCTACTTGTCTTGTGAAATTCTTTTTATTCACATAATATATCTCTTGGATTTATCCTTCAAGCGATTTTTGTTTTTGTCATGACTTCCATTTCTTTGATCTCAGTCTTGTGTGGTTTTATTGTTGTTCATTTGTTTAATTCTTTTAACAACCATTTCTTCCTCTTGTTCTTCTGGACATTAATTCATTTCATAGGAGTGACCATTCTTTTTCTAACTATCTACTTCAGGTTCTTTTTTTCTTTTTTTTTTAATGAAATCATGTTTTTCACAGTTCTGCAAAGTGGTTCAGTGATTGAATAGTATTCTTTGGATAATTGTTATATTTTTTTTAGAAAAAAATTTCCATTAGTTCCTTTTCAACAGAAGCCATTTGTTATGCTTGTTCATGTAAGTCCCTCTTCTTCAGGTAATGTAAATTAGAATTATTTGCTGGTATTGATTACCATAACATGAGTATCAGTCAAATTTTTACAATTTTTTTAGTACTATTGAACCAGTGATAATCAGTTAAAACTTTTTTTTCCGTTACTCTCAGATAGTCATTATTAAACAAAATGTTTACATTGTTTGAAACAAAAATTAATTATAAATATATGACTCGCAACTCATTCTCATTTCCTGAATAATAAAATAGCAATTGTGACATCAATCACCAGATTATTGACTGCAATAAGGATCCGTTTTATATTTTTGTCTACCGTATCAACATTTTACCTACATAATAATATATAAAAACAATTATCATCATTCTATATTATAATATTATTATTGTCCTTTTATAGATGACAAAATGAGTGTATAAATGTTATGTAACTTGAATGAAGCTCCATAGTTAAGTGTACAATGGAACTAGGATTCCATTTCATATAATGTGATTTCCATTTTCATACTCTTTCTACATATTTTATTTTGCTATTACTTACTGCCTTTATTAGTGTTACATGTGAATATCCTAGTTCACTTGTTTTAATAGGTAAAGTTCCAAATATTATTTTTACTGAGAAATCTAAATGTTTCCATATTTCATATATTAATGTATTTCTTGCACATAGATAATTTTCTTTGGGGTTTTTGCAAGGATTAAAAACAGATAATTGGTTTTCACAACTAGTATGTGACAAATATCTAGTCAATACAGGCTAAAACCAATAATACAACAAAACCAAAGTAAAACATCTTCCACCAAAGCTTTCTTGTAGTGGCACTCAATGTTAGACTGACACTTTCCTTTTTTTTTTTTTAAGATTTTATTTATTTAGTTGATAGAGAGAGAGACAGTGAGAGAGGGAAACACAAGCAACGTGGGGTGGAAGAGAACAGGCTCCTCACCGATCAAGGAGTCAGATGCAGGACTAGATCCCAGGCATTATGACCTGGCCAGGAGCCTGGGATTATGACCTGAGCCAAAAGCAGAAGCTTAATGACTGAGCCACCCAGGCATCCCCAGACTGACCCTTTCCTTCAAAACAACTAAAGATACTGGATAAAATACCTTTACAAGTTTTACTGCAAACCTCAAAGAGATGCTAACAAATAAGAAATTATCAGGCAAAAACCTAGGAAAAAGCATGAATTCAGTCTTAAGCAGCCTAACAGCATCTATGAACCCTAAAGAAATTGGGCTCTCACCTTTGAGGATCTGATAGGACAAGAAAGATAGAAGTAAAAGCATAAGGCTTTCTAAGGTGATGAATTCAAATATAGATTCTCTAAATTTAGGGCTGAATTCCTAGGGTAAACTCAAACTAGAATTAAGTCTACCTCAGCCCCAGGCTCAGCAACGTAAAGACAAATAAGGGCTGCTATGTGATTTACACTCTAAGGACACACTCTGGGAGGATGAAGGAAATTTAACTGTTGAATTTGATTGAGGAATCAAATGGTTCCTCATAGTACTACTAAATCATAGTACCATAGGAACCTGGCAGAAGCAAACACAATATCTCTCTAGAGAAGACACATTCATCTCAGCTACTTAGAAGCCCCCCAGTTTTTTAAAGATGAGTGATAAAGTCAGAAATAACCAATCACACAAGTAATAGAAAAAAAAAAACAGAAAGAAGTAGGTAGAGGGATTATATCCACATAGTCATCATACATATTGGAATTATAAATACATATTATAAAAAATGTAATTTGCATGGGGTGCCTGGCTGGCTCATTCAGTAGAGCATGTGACTCTTGATCTCAAAGTCACAAATTCAAGCCTTGTGTTGGGGGTAGAGCCTACATAAAATAGAAAAAAAAAACACAAAAAAAAACTATTAAAAAATATAACTTGC
Organism: Nasua narica; assembly: GCA_028533885.1. Taxonomy (NCBI): domain Eukaryota; kingdom Metazoa; phylum Chordata; class Mammalia; order Carnivora; family Procyonidae; genus Nasua; species Nasua narica. The sequence goes on from CM052810.1 coordinate 20,791,089, forward strand.
ATGATGTTTAAAAAAGGCAAGGTTGAGCATATCTACAGAGAATAAGAAATTATTGTATGTAAATGATTTGAAAAATATTCAAATAAAACTTGTAGAAGTAAAAAAAAAAAAAATCAGTGACCAAACTAAATAAAACTCAGTGGATAAGTTTGACAACAGAGTGAAAAAATATTGAAAGTTATGTCCAGATAAATTTTCTAGATAGAGCAATCCAATCTAAAACAATGGAAAGTATGGGATGACAGTAATGAAAACATGGAGGACAGAGTGAGGAATTATAATACAGTTTAGTAAGAGTTGTAGGAAAGAAGACAGGAAACAGAGACGATATTAGAAGAGACAATGACTAAGAATTTTCTAGAAATTCTAGAACATTTCTAGAAACATTTTTAGAAATGTTTAAAAAAAAAAAGCATAACAACTTGCAACGAGATGAAATCCCATAAACGATCAACATCTACTGTGGCAAACCAGGTAACTTTCTCCTTACATTTCTGTACTAATCTTTCCACTTGGCCTGAGTTATTTCTCAAGATACAGCAGAATATATTCATGATTATACAAATTCCACTCTTGCCTGCAAGAAGAAAATGTGGGATAATTTTTTCACCCATAAGAATTTTGGCCAGTGATTTGAAGCTGACATGAATGCCTTCAGTGACTCAATTGTTGTAACCTATCACTGCAGCTATACTAGGGGAGGGATTTTTATGCCATCTTTCCTAACTGGGTATCTTCATTAAAGGGGATAACTGCCCACAGGGTGCACACAAATTTTGAATCATTTTTTTTCTTTTTTTCTTCCACAAAGCTTCCCCAAATAACCAAGGGAAGTTGTATTCTTGACAGACTGCCCCAGCCAGCTGAGGGCTACATGATATACTGGGTGAGATTTCCCTAAATATTTGAGGTCTCTTAAAGACATGTCTAGGGTGAAAATTACTGAGTTTGGGAATTTAGGCAAGTTAATACTTGGTTTCCACAAAAGAAGTATTATTCCAAGTATGCATATGATACCTTAGAAAGAAAGTCTTTACTATTATTGACATTTAATCAGCTCAAGGGCATAGATTGATACTGCCCCCAACATAAACTTCTACCCAATTGGTGAACTCTGATACCCAGTTATTTAACTTTAATAATTAGTTCTTGTTTTTGGAGGGACTACCTAATGGCATTAAGTCCAATCTGCCATTTTTATCTAAGACACCCGCTGAGTAGCTTCTATCCATGCCATACAGTGACTGAGAATGGGGTTTGGACATTCCAAAATATTTATTGTGTGATGTATAGAAATTTGGACCATCTTTTGCTGTCTCCAATAAACAAGTAATATTTAGAATGAAGATGGTCCAATTGTGGTCAGAACCTTTGGCAAAAGATAACAGACCTAGCAGTTATTTAAATTCAGGGTACTTTCAACGGTTTTGGAGAACCACACCAGGACTATAAGAAACCTTCAAAGGGGGTTGTGAAATCAAGGTTCATTAACATTTCTGCTTCCCCCTACCAAACAGGTTGATTGTGCTTCTCCCTCAAGTACCAGACTGTTTTTCCTTTATTATCTTCAAATCTGTGTGCCACATTCCAACTGCTATAACTTATTTTTCCCCCAATAAACTTTGCAACTAGACTGTTCAGAACAAAGTGTTAGGTACAAGATAGACAATACATTTTCATAAAACTTAATTGGAAGTAAGTTTGAACCACATTCTCCCCCTTTTGACTGTATTATCACACATAGTATGTATCAACCAGGCTGGCCTAAGGTTATTGGTGGTGGAAGAAATATGCATCATCTCCAGGAATGAAATGAGTAGGATAGAACCCACTCATTAACCTCTAGCTGAAAGAGGATGATGTCTTCTGAAAAAAGCTGTATTCAGTGACCAAACTGCTCTAGTTTGAGAAACAGGAAGAAGTAAAGGAGAAATCTGTTTAAGTTAATTCATAAAGAAATTGTTCCAACATTTAACAATACTAGTTGTCTGCAAATGGTGAGAAGCATGGAATTTCCATCAAATAGTTTGACTATCAGCTTATTGTTGAGTGACTTTTCCAGTAAGATGAATGTCATTTTCAGAGTTCAAGTGATCTGAAAATCCAAAGGCAGAAAGAATGTCTTAAAACAGAAGAATTAAAAGAAAAAAGAAACTATTTCAAGAACATCAGCTACATTCTACACTGACTTCTCTATAACAAAAGAGAGAGAAAAGAGAATGGAATAATATATTTAGTGTATTGAAAGAAAATTATTGCAGAATTTCTATACTACACACAATTATCTTATAAGAAGAAAGACAGTTGTCTGTGGCTGGTTAACCAATAGAAGAAGAAAAATAATATAAAATGTGACATCGGTATGTGAAAGAGAATGGTGAGGAGATGTAAAAGAGCAGAGTTTTATATATAATTGAAATTAATCTGGTATGAATTCAAATTAAAATTTTATAGCTTTAAGATATTAAATGCAATTCCTATGATACCTCAAATTATATAACTATAGAATATATGCATGAGGATATACATGAGGAAATGAGAAGGCAATTAGAAACTCTCACTACCAAAAATTAACTATACACAGGACAACATTGCAGGAAATGAGGGACAACAACTATGAGACACAGAAAAAGTAAATAACAAATGAGAGAATTAAGTTCCTCCTTATCAGTAATTACTTAAATGCAAATGGAATAAACTCTCCAATAAAAAGACAAGTTGACAGAAAAGATAAAAAAAATACAACTCTATGTTATTTATAAGAGACTCACTTTAGATCCAAAGATATAAATCAGCTGAAAATGAAAGGATAGAAATATATATTCTATGCAAATAATCAAAAAAGATTAAGGTATTTATACTGATATCAAGCATAAAAGACTTTAAATTTTAAAAAGTTACAAGACACGGAGATGGACAGTTTATATTAATAAAAGTTCAACAGCAAAAAGATACTATTATTATTATTATAACAGACTATTAAAATATATGAAGGAAAAATTGACAGAACCAGAGGGAACAACAGACAGTTCTACAAAAATAGTTGAAGATTTCAATACTACATCTTCTATAATGGAAAGAACAACCAGATAGAAGAAAAGTAAGAAAGGAGAGTATTTGAATAACACAATGAACAAGTACATCTCAAAGATATATGCAGGACAATTTACCTAAAACAATAGAATGCACAATGTTCTCAATTGCACAAGGAACATTTTCCAGGATAGATCATCTGTTGGGGCACAGATTAGGACTCAATAGATTTACAAAGTTAGATATCATATAAAATATCTTCTCCAACACAACAGGATGATATTAGGGTCATGAAATGGAGCCCCAAGTTTGGTTAGATATCATATAAAATATCTTCTCCAACACAACAGGATGATATTAGGGTCATGAAATGGAGCCCCAAGTTTGATTCCTACTCTGAGCAAGGAGCCTACTTGTCCCTCTCCCTCTGCTCATCTCCCTGCTCTCTCTTTCTCTTTCAAATAAATAAATAAAATATTTTAAATAAATAGCTGACTAATCCAAGAGTAGTAGGAAATGGAAATAGTTTAAAATATTTGTACTATTGATGGGAATATATACAAGAGAAGAGTTTGACTTTATTTAGGAAAGGTGGATATATGTTTTCCCTTAGACCAAGTTATTCCACTCCTCAGAATAAATTTAGACTCAAAAGTAGCATAATGCATGCACGGAATGATTACCAGGATTCTCAGTAGTAGAGGGGGAAAAACAGCCAATAAAATGAATAAATGCATTGCGTTTGAGTCTAAATGTCAAGATCATTAAAAGCAAAATACAAGACTATATTTTAATAAAAATGATCCTACAGTTACACAAAACTGGAAGAGGTTAAAAAACATGCTCTTAGGTGAAAGAACGAAGAAAAAACACTGCTTATAGCATGCATTCTACATGTAAAATGTTCAATAACAGACAATATTAAACTATACTGTTTTAAAGATGTGTACATAGTTGAGAAAACCATAGAGACAAGTGAAATAATGAGTACCACAAAGGTCAATATAATGGTGACTTCTGGGAAATAGCTGAATTTGTGACTGAAAAAAATCATGAGATGAAGGGAGAGGATTATGAATTGCTGGTGATATTTTATTACTTCTTGACTAGAGTGGTGTTTACACTGATATTCACATTATGATTATTCATTAAACAACATATTTTTCCTTTGTTATCTGTACAGAACATTATTAAAATATGATCTAGGTTAATATTTTCTTTTTAGTATCCTTATTATTCTTTTTAAGTTCTGATACTTATTGTATAAATAAATATCTCATTAGTTGCAGTACCTTTATCATGTGTTTTAGCTATAACTTCAAAAGAATACCACAGCATGAAATGTATGTATATAGGACTTTTACAGAGCACCAAAACTAAAATTTTCAGTGGGAGTTTTGTGTCTAAAAGGACACCCAAAGGCAGAAAGAAGCAACATGCCCTAAATCCCTAAGTGATCATGAAAATAGTGACTTTGAAAACATGTGTCAGAAATATTTTAGGAACTGAGAAAAATACAGATGGTGAATACATGTGTAAAAGTGATACTATTAAAAATGTATATATAAAGATAAACCATATCATAATTAGCAAAATCCCTTAAAACTCAAATGAAAATTTACATTTATATTTAAGGAGTAATTTGAGGGGATATTCATAGTTATTCTTCTGAATATGGCTAATTTGGATAATTCCAGATATAGGATATAATGGAACTCACTTAAAGCTGAACATATGGATTTTTCTGTTTTGAGACTACAGTATTTTTCTATATTGTTGCAAAAGCTTATTACAATGAGAATAGTAGATACAATTGACCCCTCAAAAGTGGCCTAGAACAGTATGGGTCCACTTATATATTTTTTTCAATAAATACAATCCTATGAATATATTTTCTCTTATGACTTTCTTACATTTTCTTTTCTCTAGCTTACTTAATGGTAGGAATACAATATATAATACATATGAGATACAAAATATGTATTAATTGAATGTTTTATTGTTAAGGCTTCTGGTAAACAGTAGGCTCTCAGTAGTTAAGTTTTTGGGGTATCAAAATATAAATATGGATTTTGACTGTGCAGGGGTCAATGTCCCTAAACCCAATGTTGTTCAAAGATCAACTGTATATGCAAAAACAAATGAAAAACAAAAACAAAAAGACATAGTAGACCATCTGAACATTACTTAAGTATCCACTACTACACATTTTTCTAAACTATATATACATATATATCATACATACATATCAGATTATTCCCACTTTATAAATGATGAAACCAATTCAAATAAATTATCCTATCACTGATTGTGATCTCAAAGCTAGTAGGTAAAATCCAAAAATAAAATTTAAGGCTGATATTTGTGTAACTTACACATGATTAAGAGGCATTGCTTTAATTTAAGACCCAAGTATTTAGTAAAAGCTACATTAACAAATAAAACAGATTCTTTTTCCAGGGAAACTATGTACTATCTTAAATCATATATGAGAGGTGGAAAATAAATTAGCAAGTAGGGTCTGTTTTAAAGGGAAGAAAAGAGGATATGGAAGAGCTCTAAGCAACAGATTCTGATCAAATAGGCATTTACTGAGGTTATTAGACCTGAATAAATGAACGGGAAAGTACAAGGTCTTTTAACTTAAACAAGTCAACTATACAAGGTGACTTTCTCAGGGGAAGAAATGGCAACAGAAATGATAGGAATTGGGATAGATTTCCCAACTTTACAATAGATATGTGGTGAAGAATTTCACACACACACTGAATGACACATGATTCCTTGACCCATTCTGAACAATTCTTCTATAACTCAGTATGTTTTGAGAATGAGGGCTAGATTTACTCCTTACTCCAAAATCCTAACAAATACGTGTCTGAAATATGAGGACTATTTGCTTTGATTTCATCATTGTTCCTTAACAACAGGGGTAAGCCCCTTTGCACAGGGAAGGAAACATTCTCAGCCATGATTCTGGGAATTGTGTGTGTACGTGTGTGTGTGTGTGTGTGTGTGTGTGTGTGATCTTTACTAAGTCTCAAATTTAGAGTATAGGAAACTGCCGATTCATTGAAACACTATCCTGAGTTTGTGTACAAAATCTTCCCCTAAACGATCTATCTTTCTCTAAAATATTTCCAATCCATCATCGACTCTTCCCCAAAATTATTCGTGTAACTCATTAAGCTTTATCTCTTTAAAAAAGCTTAGTGTTTCAATTGCTTCCAAAAAAAATCTTAAAACTTAACATTACTCTAATTTTTTCTGATTTAATCACTTCTTAGCTTTTTGGCTAAAATCAGGTGTATTTTTTTTTCTATGATTTAGCCCTAAGCATATCTGCAATAAGAATGTCATCCACCATTACATTATTTCCTTGTTTTGATCTATAAATAATTAATACATATATTGGTAAGCCTACACAAAGCAAATCCAATCCCCTGGCCTGTTATGATAAATCCCAAATCACATGATGCTTTCTGGATTTATGTTTGATTTTCTTCCTAAAATTGAAGAAACAGAATGCGTCATTTGGATTTGCTTATCTTTAGGCCATCTACTTTGGAAAATTGTTAATGGATGTTTGCCTTGCTGTAGAAATCACATTCTTATTTCTTGTTCATTTTTCTGTTTCTGTTTTTTTTGTTTTGTTTTGTTTTTCCTGGTGACAAACTCAAATGCTCATTACATATTGCGGAAAGAGAAAAAGCAAGCCAAGTCATTATTTCAAGCTTTGCATTAAAATGTTGCTAGGGGTGCCTGGGTGGCTTAGTTGGTTAAGTGATTCTTGATTTTGGTCAGGTCATGTTCATAGGTTTGTGAGATGGAGACCCACCTCAGCCTCCACATTCAGCGCAGAATCTGCTTGAGATTCTTTCTCTTACCCTTTCCCTTTCCCTCCTCTTATTCCCCACCAAAATTAACAGGTAGATAGGTAGGTTGGTAGGTAGGTAGGTAGATAAAATCTAAAAAAAAAAGTTAAACAAGACCAACTTTGACATGAAAGGGAATGAAACAAGGTGCTTAAGTATACTTTATGACAGATGGAACAAAATCAGTCAAAATTTAGTTTTAGTCCAAGAATATACACTACAGAAATTCTCAGTCTTTGTGGAAACATGTGACATTAGTTATAGAACAGGATGATAGAACAGCAAAATGGTGGTTTGCAGTTTATCAGCTATTGGGTGAGTTTGGGGAAAGTTAAGTTGGGAAGAATAGTTGGAGACAAGTTTTTCAAGGGTGATAGTAAAACATTTTTAATCTTTTAGGGATTCTTATAGTCATTCTTCTTGACCATCCTTTGGCTCAGGAAAACTTTCTTATGCTGAATACTAGAGTCCAGACTGTAACCTCTATGCAGATTTCCAGGTTTGAAAAACAAATGAAGTCTCATAGCACAAGAAATGTTTAGTTTCAGGTAGATCACCAGTTTTCTGTGTGATTGATCCTTCTTATGAATTCATTCATCAGATAGTGGCTATACAAAAGTACCTATGGATCTGGACAAGATACAATATAGAATTATGATGTTAAGGAATACAAGAAGCATTAATATACCTTGAAGTACTTCCTTTAGCAACAACACTGACTCTTCTCAATCCTAGTTAAAAAAAAAAAAAAGTCTTACATCTGAATTTCTCAGTTTGGAATGTGGCATAGGGGCCAGATTTCCAAGTTTTTATATCTTTCTGTTTAGTTCTTTAAGCTATCAGTTAACTGTTGTCAAAACCAGGGATTAGCTACTTTTTAAAAGTACTAGAAATAAAGGGAAAATTCTTAAATTTTTCATCCATCATAATTAAAGTTTATAATTTTAAACTGCAATGAATAGTGTAAAGATAGTTACAACTTTTTTTTTTAACAAGTAGAAACAAACACCATCCTTAAAGTTTTTTTGTTTTTTTTTTTAAAGATTTTATTTGTTTATCTGACAGGGAGAGGGAGAGAAAGCACAAGCAGGGGGAGGGGCAGGCAGAGGGAGAGGGAGAAGCAGGCTCCCCGCTGAGCAGAGAGCCCCATGTGGGGCTCGATCCCAGGACCCTGCCTGAGATCATGACCTGAGCAGAAGGCAGATGCTCAACCCACTGAGCCACCCAGGCGCCCCAAGATAGTTACAACTTTTAAAAAGAGAGAGAAGAAAGAGGGAACAATTAGTGGCTTGTTGCATTTAGAGTCTATCTGGAAATATTAGTCAAAAGTATGAAAGTTGGTTATTTGAGTAAAAATTTTTGGAAAAGTTGAATTATTTATGATGCTGTTTGCTTCTAGATAATCCCCAAAGATTCTTGGTTTTACATGTATAAGCATCAAAGACATCCAGGTCATGGGAGTGTGATGCATTGTGAGTTTGAAAATGTAAATCCAAGAATCTGTGCTTTCAAAGATAACTGCCGGGTTAGTAGGACCTGGTATGGTCTTTTTCCAATGAAGCGTAAGACCATCCTTATTTTGTTTTTGATGTTTTCCTTTGGTAAATCTACTTAGACCTGTTAGTTATAAACTTTTGAATATTGCAATAAATGTTTAAAAGTTGGCAGTAAGTTCTTGGACGTGTAATTGCTAGCCTTACCAAGTGAAAGTTAAGAGGATGATAACTTTTGATTTCCCGCCAGTGAGATTTTTAGCAGCTGAGGAAGTTAAGGATACCTTAGGTCATGACAGCTAATCCTTCAAAAAAATTGTCCAAGCCTTATTCATTCTTTTATTTTTCACTACTGATACAGGATGATAAAAATGATGGAATTTCTAGATGATGAACAGTACCATTATAGCTATTTGATTATAGTTCTTATAAAATAGGCGTTTCTATCTCCAGATAAAAAGCTTAGTAATAAATACACCAAGTTGAAAATACAAAGACTAGGAGGTTGATTGTTGTTTGTTTTATTTCATCTTGTTTTTAGTTGTTAATGCAGTTGCCATTTGGCTGAGGAAACATTATGGCCATCTAAAAAATACATAGATAATAGTAAACATATATCCATACCCACTTGAAGGAGGTTACTGCATAAAGTCCATTTGTTAAACATCAAATAGACATTAAAGCTTTTGTTCTTGCTCATGCCTACCTTTTGCCTGGATTATAAACTTGACAAATGGGACATGTGCCAAAACATCCTAAGAAGTTTTGAGTGAAATGATCCTAGCTATAGTGATTTTAAGATTTCAGCCAATTTATCTTTGTGTTTATGATCAAACTGAATAGCTATGTTAATAAATTGTTATTTAATTATCTTAATAATTATTATAAACAGTGGTTATTCTTTTTTTTTAAGATTTTATTTATTTATTTGACACAGAGAGAGAGATCACAAGTAGGCAGAGAGGCAGGCAGAGAGAAGGGGAAGCAGGCTTCCCCCCCACACCGAGCAGAGAGCCTGATGTGGGGCTCGATCCCAGGACCCTGAGATCATGACCTGAGCTGAAGGCAGAGGCTTTAACCCACTGAGTCAGCCAGGCACCCCAATCAATGGTTATTCTTGAAGTGAGACTATTTTGTAAACAAAATAGACATGAACAAGCATCTGTAGCAATTTGACTTACATTAAAAACCAAACTTATTGTCATTAATTGTATCTGATAATCCAGTATATTGAATTTAGAACAAAAATCATTTTGTAGAGTTATTATGCAAGACTTTCTGCTTAAACATGAGTATATTTTAACCTGAGGACTTCAAAACATTTTTTACGGGGACACAATTCAACTCATAACAGTGCACCCTCTGCCCTCTTCCAAATTAATGTTTTTCCTATATGCAAATTAAATTTACCCCAACCAAACATCCTTAAAAGGATTATTAGTCCATTTCATTGAGTTCAGTGTCAACTCAAAGTCCTAAACCTTGTCTAAATATAATCAACTCAAACTCATCTAAATCATTTATGGGTGAGAATCCAACTATGGTCTATCCAGGGACAAAATTCATTGTTATCTATGTACTTGTGAAATTAGAAACCAAGTTATATACGTATAAAATATATTGTTGGCATAGTTATAGGATAGATATTTTGCTATTCCAAAAAGATATAAACAGAAGGAAAAGGGGTCTCAATTCCCAGGAAAGTCTGAAAACAAGCAGGGAAAATTCAATTCAATTTCAAGGCTTTGAAAATAATCCTGGACAGGACACTTTTGATCTGTTCTCCTCAGCCTTTCCCACTTGCATTGCACGTCATCTAACTGACTATGGCCTCTGTCATTCTGTAGGGAAAACATGGAAATTAATGAGCTACCACTTTTCTTGTTCTTTGCTTTTTACCTGCATTATTGCAGTACAGATAGTCCCTAACTTAAAATGGTTCAACTTATGAGTTCTTAACTTTACAATGGGACATAAGTGATACACATTCAATAGAAATCATAATTTGAATTTTTAATTTTGCTCCTTTCCCGGGCTACTAATAGGTGATATAATCATCTTTTCTGAGGCTGGGCATGGCAGCTCCCACTGAGTCACATGATCACAAGGGTAAACAAGAGATACACTTAAACCCATTCTGTTTTTCTCTTTAAGTACAGAATCCAACATATTACATAATATATTCAATTGTTTATTATAAAATATGTTTTATGTTAGAAGACTATGTACAACTGTAGGCCAATGCAAGTGTTCTGAGCATGTTTAAGGTAGGCTAGGCTAATTTGTGATGTTTGGTAGGTTAGGTATATTAAATGCATTATTGACTTACGATATTTTCACATTATGATGGGCAAGGTGTAACCTCATCATAAGTCAAAGAAAACCTGTATTTGTACAATAGCTTGATTATTACTTTCAATTTGGTTCATTGTCCCAGTTGGCTACCTTGACACCTGACAGTATAACAACTACCATAAAGCAGAGTAGTTTCACTTTCAAAGTCACTGTTTTTATATCACAGCAAAAAGATTTCACTTCAGGGTCCCATGAAAAGATAGAAACACATTATGAGGGAAAGTTTAAGAAGAAAACAGGACCTTTCAACAAATCATGTCTCTTTAATTATAAGTCTTTTTCCAAGTTTACCATGAAACAGTTAATCATGTTTGGTACCATAGGTACCATAACCTTTGCTTAATATTTTGTTTATTAAATTAAACACTAATAGTGTTTTAAGACTTGTTGAAAAGTTGTATATTAAATTCTGAATCCTTGAAGATAGTTTTGTCTCCTCTAGTTAAAATTAACAATGTTTATTTTGTTTTTCCATAGATATGCTCTTAGAATATTGAAAGATTTTTCATATAATTTCAAAAGCTTCAAGCATGAATGTAGATGTCTAAGGAGAATCACAAGAAGGAAAAAATAGAAAATAATTTCAATCTTTAAATGCCAGTTTATTGATACTGACATCAAGTATAAAACAAATGCTTTTCTCTACATATCAGAGGCCAACAACACATACTGAGGGTACTTGTGGCTTTTTATATCCACACCTTAATAAAAATAATAAATATATCCTGTAGTAGAGTAGAGAAGGTCTTATTCAGATATATTTCTCTAGAAATACTAAAAAATATTATAAGAACAGAAATATGAGTGAAACTGGTAGTGTGGAATCACTTAGGTTCCTTTTCAAAATTTTCTGAAGTTTTTTTTAATTAAGAAAAGAATAATTAATTTCAACAGGAATGATTTCTTAAAAATGGCTAACCCATCACATAGAATGGAAAGTATACTGTAGAAATAGTTAACTTAATATTATATAGTAAATGAAATCATAATTACTATGACAGAATAAAGGAACAATGATAGTGCCATATTGATGGGGAAAGGCTCTAATAAAGAAGAAAAATATTTTTCAAGAGGAGACTAATGATATTAAGTTTATATACTATTAAACTGGATAGAAAGGATAAATAGGCTAACTATTAAAGAATTTAAGAAGGCATATGCAAATATAGAGTTGATTTACAAATGGACTGATAAAGTTCTATCTTCATACCTGAGCATGTCTAGATGTCCAGTTTTTAACTATTGGCCAAGATAAGGGCATTGGAATCTATCTATGCTTTACTGTGTAAGGTCTAAATGGTCCCTGGTGATCACTTTCCTTACTAATGATTTGCAGCTGACCTAACTGCTGCAAGGAACTTAGCTGTATCACCTGGCGAAGGGACCTATATTTTCCGGAAAGCTTCTACAATTCTTTGTCTTAGTCCTCAGTGCTTGCCAGCTCTATTCCTCTTGCTACAACCATCCTTTTGATTTTAAATAAAAGCCTTTTGTGTATATATGCTAGAAAGTCCAGTGATTTTTTTCAAATATCTAAAGAAATCTTTGCAGCATACTAGAACAAACAATAAATGAATCAGAAGGAAGATAAAATAACAACAAAATAATCATTTAAAAAGAAGACAATATAGAAAGAGTAAAATATAATCAGAAAAAGGGTAAAAGAATGCAGATAGCATATGCTAGAAATTCCTCCAAATAGTTGAGTAATCACTGTAAATGTAAATATGTGGAAACACAACTAAGTACACTTTGGATTCTTGTTTTACACTTATCTTTTTTTCTAAATGTTACCTAAAAACTTTTCCAAATGCTTAAATTTAATTTGAAACAGATATTTTAGAATAAAAATATTTTGTCTCCAAAATAAAATAACACTTATTTACAATATATTTTTCTTATGGTGAATGTTGGAATGTTGGCCTAAAAAAGGGAGAGTCAACATGCTGTCTCAACCCACAGCTTCACCATCTATGATTATAGCTACTGAAAAAGATGAATTTGACATTTCAGTGAGTATTCTGACTCATAAAACAGGAAACTAGTCCAAATAAACTGGGTCAGCTGTAACTAAGAAAGGAAAATATGACAAAGACCATCTTTCTCTCAGTTTTATGTTAATCATTTGACTCATTGTTTCTTATACCACAGACATTTAAAATAGTATTATGTTTCAGTTAAAATGTGGCATCATTTTGAAACCAATCACTCCGAGTTTAAAGAGGAAAATCCTGGAATCTTTTAAAGGTAAACATGATGATCTCTCTTAGACCTGAAAGTCATTTGAAAAAGTCATGGAGTCTCTTGCTGAAACTTTGTATTTCATTGCTTGGTTAAGGGTACATGATGGCTGAGAAATTGAAAAGACCTTTTGTAGTCAACATTGGTGAATACCTGCCAGATGAAAAGTTAGTTAAAAAAAAAAAGTCACGTCAACTTACTTTTAAAATATAGAGTAACTCTTCAAATTAATGATTTAGCTGAAAACATGAGCTGAACAACTGGGATTTACCTATATTGGTGAAAATAGGTGCAAACTAACTATCATAGTAAATAATTTATGAAAATGCCTGGCCAAAAATACAAGTAGTACTGAAATATGCAAAGTGCGAAATAACCCTTTGAATGGTCATTTTTTATCCTAGAACAATTGTATTGATATTTACACTGTTGATGCAAAAACAACAGTGAATGACACTCCTGGTTTCTTATCAAGATATACACACCAAGCTATACCAATAGTCATCTTTCTTCACAATTATACACAATTTTAAAAAAGATGTCAGTTACAGTCGAGTATTAGAGTTACAGAAATTTGTAATACCTTCCCAACACTTCAAGGTTTTCTAATGAGATAGATGGAGATATTAAAGATTATAATTTCTTTTAATATGAAATATAAAATATGTCAATATTGAGAAGATTTGTATAATTCATTGAACAAGTATGATACAAAACCATATATGGGTAAAATATCCATTGAAAATAGGCTAATGAATTTTATAAAACTAAAGTATTGGTATTAAAGATTTATCGATATGAATTCAGACTCTACATTATACTGGTCTTTAAGAAACTACCATTTTTCAAGTTGTAATGTAGTAACAAGAAGAGCTACAATTATCTGAAAAAAAGACTACTAAAATACTTCCAATTTTTTCCAACATCATTTTTGCAGCAAGCCAACTTTTCTTTATATTCTTCAAGCCAAAAAACTTATTGCAAGATATTGGATGCAGGAATAGAAATGAGACTGTCTTTTCTATTAAGATGTAAAGTATTGGTATCCTTTTCATTACTTATTTTGGATAACAATATTTTTAATAAAATGAATTAACATACAATGGTGTTTAATTATAATTATTTTTATTACTATGAAATAAATTAATAAGCAGTTATTTTGATATAGCTTAATTTTAATTTCTAATCAATTTTTTAAATTGTAAAGATATCCCAAGATCAAAAAGATTGGTACTTGCACTTATTCAAGTGCAATTTATAAGAATGTTCAAAAAAGGAATTTTTACTATTGTAACATCCTATTAACAACTAAATATATTTTAAGTAATGAATGGGCAGAGGAATTGTGCTGTATTAACTTATAGTATTTATTTACCATATGACTATTTTCAGCAAAATTTAAATTTAAAAACTTGTGTTCATAATGCAAATCCTCAAACATGAGCTCAGATGAAATTTTAGCACTACATAGCATAAGAAAAAGCTCTCTTTTTTCTTGAAAAGATCTATTTATTTCTCTATTATGTTGGTTCTAGATTGTTCTCTGAACCCTCAATAGAATAAGAATTCTTCCTTTAATTTTAAATCTTTCTGATATTGTTATTGGTAAATTTTAGAGTACAAAGACACTCAACTTCTATGTTCTCAATTACTATTGTAAAGATTTGGCGCCGCTCTGCTGTTGCAAACTTAGGTATTAAGGAATTTCACATTCCTCACTGAGATTTGGACAAAGTGCTCTTTTCAACCACCTAAAAGCTGAGAATGGCCTTTCTTCTCTTTCATTGCACTGGAGTAGAAATAACTATAACATTTTCAGGGACTTTAAAGGAATTTGAAGAATGGATAGTTAAATAGATATAAAAAAAATATATATATACACACACACACATATATAATTGTGTTAATTAAATATATATACACTTAATTATATATGTATATATATTTCATATATATATTTATATGTATTGTATGTATATGTATATATATGTATGTATGTTTATATACATATTTACATTTATATATATATATATATATATATAATTAAGTGAAACCTAAAACCTGAAAATTCTCAGTTGCTGAGATATCTTGCCTTACCTCTGTTACATCCAATGTGAACTCTGAGACATTATTTAAGTTACAGATTAAAAGAATTTGCTTTCTACTGTCATTTAAATTATTATGGGATGTAAAGACAACTCCCTACACAGCATTTGGAAAGAGCCTCAACTGAAAGAAATATAAATAGTACTCCGATTTTAGAACCGCTGATTCTTTTTTTAATCATAGGCATTTTATTGCCAAATACAGTATACTTTTGTTCAGATTTGATTTTTAAATAGGAATGTAATATTAACAAGACACTGAGTTGGGTTGCAAAATGATTCATTGAAAAATATCAGTATTAAAAATGAATTTATTTGTTTTAAAGATTTTATTTATTTATTTAACACAAAGAGAGAGATCACAAGTAGGCAGAGGCAGGCAGAGAGAGGGAAGCAGGCTCCCTGCTGAGCAGAGAGCCTGATGAGGGGTTAGAGCCCAGGACCCTGAGATCATGACCTGAGCTGAAGGCAGAGGCTTTATGCCTCTGAGCCACCCAGGCACCCCAAAAATGAATTTATTTTTAACAGAAACACTGATAAATCTTTTTCTATATTTCTAATTTTTAATATGCAACATTTTTATAGAAAATGTGTCCTTTTTTATACACAAAGCATCTTTATAAAATTAAATTTTAGCATAACATGACAACTGAGGGAAATATAAAATACAAAGAACATTTAATCTGACTTTTTTTAATTGACCATAGTGAGCGTTAAGGACATCCAATCAAATGTTTTGCATTCTGGTGACCCTACTTTTAAAAAAAAATCTCTAATTTAAAAAAAAAATTCTCAACATTTTCTTCATTTTTTTTCAAATCAGCACATTTTTAATATTTTTACTCATGAATGAATTATGCACTTTAAAATATTATTTTTAAAATTATATTATAATTGAAGGTAATTTATTTAAGTTCTGATCCTGTCAGTTGATACTTACTAGACCATGGAAAGGTGAAAACACAAAATGTCAGGGAAATCACAGCTTGAAACTTTAACCATAGAATAAGTGTGGTTATTAGAATGGAATAGAATAGAATAGAATAGAATAGAATAGAATAGAATAGAATAGAATAACTACTCACAAAAGTAGCAATGGTCCCTCATGTTCCTCCACAGCTCCTTGACAGAGGGACAGAATGCCCTCTGATACTACACCACTGCCAGCCTCAGACTGTATTAATGTTACTAACTGCATTGATTCCTTGACATTTGAAATCTGTTGTGTAAATTATTCAATGTCCTTTATGTTATCTTATTCTTTTTTAATTTTTCACTTCCTATTTATTTAAGCTTTCTGGTTATAAACGTAATGTATGTTCACTATAAGAAAATAAACAAATATTACTATACTTAAGCACACAAGGTAAAAATAAAATAAATTATAATGCATATGGCCTCAGGCATAGAATAGAAGGTTTAAGATGAATTGCTGAGGAGCTTGATTCCCTGGGTTCAAACCCTCTTTGCCAGCCTTTTATGTGCATTCTAGAATAAGGTCATTAAGCTTTCTGTGATTCAGTTTTCAGGGAAATAAATAGTACTGATCTTATAGGGTGGATGTGAGACTTAAAATAATTAATTAACACTTCAACAGTAATAGTGACCTCATAAGCCTGAAGTTGTCTAAAATTAAATTAATCTGTTGTAAGGATGAAATTAACCTGAAAATACCATTTAAGGCCCAATAGACATTTGCAAAATGGTGTGCTGTTACCACTTTAATCTCATATTATACATATAATGTGTGTATATATATATATATATAAACACATATACATATATACATATTATGTATAATATTTGGCAACTGCTATTTCATTCAGCATGAACATATACCTATATTCATAATTATTATTGTTTTTAATAAATCTCTACTATCCCAGTATATGAAGAAAATGTAATTTAATCAGTCTGATATTTTGGGATATGTATATGGTTCCCATTTTTAGTTTGGAAAGAAGGTCAAATTTAGCACTCTTTTACATATATTTTATGCAAAGCTGCTTTATTCCTTAAAATGCTTTCTGGTATCAGAATTACTAGAGTTAGAGTATTTAACTCATTCATTCAAAAAATATTTAGTGCATGTATGTATTGGGGCTGGCATTCATCTCAGTTCACTGGCACATACTTCCAGGGTTTCTATCCCCATGGATATTGTATGCCATGCAGAATAATTTATGCTTTTGACATACATTGTCAAAATGTTTATTGACATACATTGTTCAAACTTATACCACATCATCTACTTCTCAACAATATATGAAATACTAGTCCTTAAACTTCAGCCAAAAATGAATAATCTAAACAAGGAAGCAACAATTTAACCAAAACGCAAACAATAGCAGCAACAAAATAGAAAATGTGCAATTTAATAGTAGAAAAATAATATGACTTTTTTGCTTCATTTCCACTGATTTCCATTGGTTTATTTTTAACTATTTTTATTAAGTAGTTCCTGAATCTACCAGTATGTATCTACCTATCTATCTATCATCTATCTATGTTTTTATCGTCTATCTCTCTCTCCTCTGCCCACTTTTCATTTGCACTATATATAGCAGAGAGGACTAACTGCCAATGCGGCTATCTGGAATTAAGTGAATGTCCCAAACTCCTTTTCCTTTGTAAGTAGGCATATGATACAATTCCGGACAACAAAATATAAACTGATTAAAACTACAAGTGAAAATATTTTTTAGATGATCAAACATAGTTTCTAACGATAGAGGATATATATACATAAATATTCTTTTCATATTCTACTTTATTCCAATTTCAGACTCCATCTTGTCAGTTTTGTCAGTTGTTTTAGTCTGAAAAATATTTACTGATGTACAAAACAAGTTCTTTTCATGTGTTAAAATGCCCCAAATGAGTCCGAATTTTGTAGCAATGCTGATTGAATCAAGTGATTTTAATGTTGACTACCATCTATTTGCTTGGAAAAGTTATTCAACATCTTTGAATTCCAAGTTCTTCATCTGTAAAATAGTGATAGTAATATCTATATCACATGATTAGGGTCAAGATGGGAAACAGAAAGTGTATGTTGAATACTAGGAATAGTGCCTCAATAATTTCTTTTGTAGTTATAACTATTATTATTACAATTTTAGCTAAAATTCCACAATCTTGTGACCACAAAGCAAGACCTTATGTCTTTCCCTCTTTGTGCTCAAATTATGGTGGCCTCTGGAACTTTATTGTTGGCAATTACACATCATTCACTGTGTTCTTCCCAATCTTATGAGAGTTCACAAGGAAGTGTCTCATGTATGCTCAAAAGCAAAACAAAAACAAAAACAAAACCTTGTCATTTCTATTCACTTCATTGTCTGCATTCTTTCTTCTTTCCAATTTTGACTCCACTTATTTGTGTCTACTGCTCACAAAGTGATTTGGGAAGCCTCTATGTTGCTGATGTCCATCATTGGCACATCAGTATTCATGCACAGCCTACTTTTCCTGATGTACAAAAATTTCTAAGTATTCTCAGAACCCAAACATTGATAACTTCTGCAGAGAGGTAGGAAAAATGGCTTTATTTCTGACACTCTGCACAATTTTATCATTTTTTATTCTGATTTTGACATATTGGCATGTAAGTTAATGGCATATTTTGTAAATAATACATTCAAAGTGTTTAGTATTTGTTGATGATACCAGATAACCATTTTCTCCTTTATGCCTTGCCTTATATTTATGATTATTATGTTGTAAGAAATGTCTTACTCAAAGAAATCTGAATGAATCTGAATCAGGAACACAAATCACACAATATTGTATTTGTGTAATTTTGTTAAGGAATAAAAATAATTTCAAATATTACAATAGATGAATACAAACAATTTACATATGACATCTTGCACTTTCTATCATCCTAGAATTTGTAAAATACTTACACTTTCTCAAACTGTTATCACAGTTGTTAAAGAGACACAGGATATTGACAGGTTATGGCTAATTACTTCTATTTTATAATAAGAGGAATGGTAGGATTGGAATACAATTTCATCAGTTTTCTTAACAGTGTATTATTTCAAAGATTTGAACCACTGAAACACTGATTTAGAGATATGACTTAAGTGGTGGTATGAAAGATACATGACATAGACA
Organism: Nasua narica; assembly: GCA_028533885.1. NCBI lineage: Eukaryota > Metazoa > Chordata > Mammalia > Carnivora > Procyonidae > Nasua > Nasua narica. Next base: position 20,810,313 of record CM052810.1, read on the forward strand.
ATAATACATGACCCAGAGAAGGAACACAGGCTTATAAGTGAGTCTTTTGTTTTCAATTTCAATGATCTGTGATGCATGAAAATTCATTTAATATTTCAGACTCAATTTTCTCATTTAAAAAGTCAGATAATAAGACTCCCCCATTGGTCTTCTGTGAGTATTTAATAAGGAAAAAAACACTACATTAAATTCCATTTAAGTGTTTAGCACATGGCGTAAAACCTCAATCAGTAGTTTTCCTTTGCCATTTTATTTGTGTTAGTCACAACCACATTTATATTAATCATTTTCCCTCACCCCACTGAAACACACACATGTACACATATGCACACAAACACAGTTTATTTGATCTTCCTGTAAATATTGCATAAATAAGGTCTCAGAATGCTTTGTTATAAATAGCTTTCTCTTCTGATTTTTTTAAAGAAAGCTTTCAAGCTATTAAGTCAAACTTAAATTCATGCTTTTTAGAAATGTACATGGTGTCTACTATTTAAATAATAAATGCACATGTTTTCATTCCTTCTAGCCTAATGGATACTTAATGATGGAGAAATATATTTTAAATACTGTAGAATGTTGTCCTTTGAGCCAAGGTTGAAAATGAAATTTTATATGGCATTAGAGTGGCCTACAATCTTTAAATTATTCTTAAGACCTTCCACATGACTCTAGAATTGTGCTTGTCACCTTATGATCAAAAAACAAGAGTGAAAAGATCAGTTAATAATCACTTGATAATGATTTAAGCAAAACTTCATAAATAGCAGCCCCATGTTGCTTTTACTTATTTCCAACCCCTGCTAAATGTGTTAAGGCTAGTCATCCCTAGTTCAGAATTTATTTTAAGTAAGTATTTATAAATGTTATATTGTGTAGACAATCTTTGACAATTCAAAGGGAATTTCTTTTTTGAAAGGACAGTAAATTAGCAACAGCTGCCTTGGCATTGTATACCAAGTGAACAGGTTTCTAAGATCAAGGAGTGGTTAAGGTCAATATCTCAATTATTCTTTGTCCTGTAAATGATTCTTTCTATGTATAAAGAAAAATGTCTTGTCCGGATAACATGAGAGAAGATTGTGCACTTAGTGCCCAGGATCTATTTTTCTGTGGATAAACAGAATACTTCACTTTCTTCCTTTTCTGCCAATCTTCCTTCCACAAGGACTAAATTACCTAAACAGAGAGCAGGTTGTTACTTGTCTGAACTTCAAAATCCTAAAAGTAATTGCAACTTGCCATATCGAAGACATGACAAAGACTGGACTTGTTACTTAAACACTCCTCCCGCATTTAGATATTGACAATATAAACAATGAGTCTGTCCTGTTATTTCCTGCCACAGTTTATATTCATTGGGAGAAATCAATATCTTTACCGAACTTTTGTTTTTCATTTCTTTTCATCATGACTTCTACTAAAGTATTCATTAGAGTGGAAACTTGCACAGATCTGGTTACTCTAAAAACAGAAATCAGAATGTTATAACTCTGAACTATAGTTTTAATTACTGCTCTACCTGGATTGAACTGGAAAGACAAAATGAAAACAGGAAAGCAGGGACTGGGAAAAATGATGACAGATGTATGAAGAAATAGGAAGGTGGTACCATCTTCAACTTAGATAATACTGTTACCTAAGTCTGGTCACCATATTCCCATTGAAAGGCAAACTGCATTATATATACATCAGAGGTTGGATTTTCAACATTTATTAAGTTTGTGACTTTTATTTGGGGATTTTACAAATTCTTTGCTTCCATTTCTGTATTTCCAAAATAAAGGTAAAATGAGTCAAGTATGTAAGTATGTAGTGTGTAGCTAGCTAGAACATAGTAAATGGTCAATAAATTTGCTAATATTGTCATGGCCTAGCTTCTTTCAGAAATATTTCTCTTGACAGATACCTTCAGATTTAAGACATTTTTTGGTCAGATTTCTTATAGTAATTCTATAGTGATATCATATCCCGAATCTGACTGCAGCTAAAGGTATAAAGTGCAATTTTCTTTTATGCCTCTCTTAAAATTTCTGTAAATATTCAGAAACATGTATTTAAAGAGTTTAAGTAGCACTAACAAAAATTTTATAGATTTTTTTTATTGGGGAAAATACTACTTCAAGTGACTATTACTCAACTCCTAATTTCCCCAAATTTTACCTTGTTGCCAAAGTGCAATTTTAAATTTTGAAAGCCTACAATATCAATCAGAGCACAAGGGATATTTCAGGAAAAAAAAGAAACCTATATATAAACATAGGAAGGAACAAGCATTTTGTTTGAAGTGTCTGAATTGGACTTACAGCCTTCATCATTGTGTATGAAGTACCTAGCTGAGGTGATTCACAGTAATGTATTCAGCTATATACAAATACCAGATTATTTGCTTATTTAGAAAGTGCTGCCTAGTGAAACAGAAAACTGCTAAACACACTACCTTAAAGATATCCTCTGATTCTTTGCAAATGTCATATTATTAAATTCATTCCAAATGATTAGAAAATGTTGAAATATTGAAACAATCATCTTGCGTTAGTCTCTCTCATACATACACACACACATACATTTTGTATGTGTAATATTTTATGTACAAAAATATAAATTTAATATTTCAGTGGTTTTTAGTACAGTCCATGTGTTTTAAGTATATTGCATGGGACAGAATGAAGGGAGATGATCTTTTGTTCTTCTTTCTTTATGGTTTTGATTCTGATCTCAATTTATTAAGAAAATATTTTGTTTTAAATTTCTTTTAAGCATCCTCCAATGTCTTTGAGTATCCTTTAGAATATTATAGTTGCATCAAACAAATTGAGGTTTAGATTTAAGCTCTACTGTCACATAGCTTTCTTACCATAGTGATTTAGAGGTTCCAATCTATATATGCACTTAAAGATCAAAGTAATAAATAATAAGAAATGATGCATAAAGTCACATATTAAGTACTCAAGAGTATAGATCTTTTTTCTGTCACTAGTCAACCATTGTTTTCTTCTCACCATCCCTCATTACTAACAAGAAAAGTTGTAGTCTGACATTTTATTTGGATTATTAAGAGACTTTTTCTAATTCCTTTATTAATTGTAGTTCATTTGAATTTAAATTATTATTAAATTGCACATCTTTCTTGTCTTATCTCCATCCTTGTTTTAAAAATCCATTTACAAATAAAAGCAAATTTATTAAATAAAAAATAATAATTACCGATAACTTTAGTCAAGCAGAACTTCACAAATCAAATTTTGAATGGATAATATGTTTCTCACAAATATACATAAAAATAAATAATTTCTGAAGGATTTTTAACAACATATATTTTATGAAAACCCAGCTTTCTCAAGGCCAGGAAGACTCTCTATTCAATCATAACATATATAGTTTTGCTAGCTCAATTTGAGACATCACTTGTGAAGGTGCACTAAACCAGCTTTGAAGCATTACACAGAAATTACACTAATTTTGGTCAAAGAGCTAAACATTTAATGAAATCTAAAATCATAAAAGCAGTATAAGTGTACAAATACTTCATTTGTTCATAAGAAGTGCAGCTTATGTTCTAGAAGTCTTCGACCTGATATCTCTTTCCTCCAATGGAACTAACCCAAATCTGTGCTTTCATCAAATTTGAATAGAAGATTTAGGAAAACTCAAGTCATCTCCTTACAAACTTGTGAAGTGAACTTTGGATTTATGAAACTGCATGTATGAGAAAGAATGTTTTTGAATACTTTGCTATTTGTATTCAGCTTTCTAATTTATAGAGGTCACATTTCTGAATTTTTATTATGAATTTTAAAAATAATTCTTCAGTGAACATACTGAAAAATCATCAACTTTACATATAAATACTTTTTTTATCAACCAATTTATCAGTTTAGCTGATCCTTTATATGATTACAAAGGCCTAGTGCATTCATTTATAAACTTAAAAACCTTTTCTATTTGGTTTAAATATTCATTTCCCAAACATCTAAAATATATTGAAACAACCAAATAATCACATTGACTCTATCTGGAATGATCAATGTAAACATTATCTTAAATGTATTAATATATTAATATACCCCATAATATACTGAAGAGCAGTGCTATTAAAAATAAGTATACTGATCAATAGAAGTTCATTTAAAATAAATGAAGAATGAAATGACCTTTAATATATAATTGCTTCTAAAGTAATATCAACTTAATGGCAAATGGGGTGGTAGGTAGAGGTCATCATGAACTGAAGTACACATTAGCACCTTGATTTTATTGTGGTGTAGTAACTTAACCTTTTAACCTTGCTTACTATCCAAACATTTGGGGGTCCTTGCTATTCTTGCACTTTCTTCATTTGAGCACTTTAGAATGGTATACCTTTTCCCTTTCTTTTCATCTAAACCATATTGTTCTTCAAGGTTTAGCTCAAAATCCACAATATGCTCCTCTAAACCTCCAGCCTATTTTCATTCAGCTCTATGTCAATATGCCCAAATATGCCCAAATATGGTTCTTCTTTTTGTTTTTCATTTCCTGCTTCTTTCTCTTCTTTCCTGTTCTTCATCTTTAATTAAACTTACTCATCATCTGCCTTCCAAAGATCCATAGTTGCTGTTGTTATTATTTGGATCTTTTCTTCCATTATTAGGTTTTAAACTACTGAGGAAAGCTATTATGTCTTGTTGTTTTAAAAATGCAATTATAAACTTGGGGTGCCTGGGTGGCTCAGTGGGTTAAAGCCTCTGCCTTCGGCTCAGGTCCTGATCTCAGGGTCCTGAGATCAAGCCCCCCCTCCCCCAATCAGGCTCTCTGCTCAGCAGGGAGCCTGCTTCCCTCTCTCCCTCTGCCTGCCTCTCTGCCTACTTGTGATCTCTTTCTCTCTGTCAAATAAATAAATAAAATCTTAAAAAATATATTTAAAAATGCAATTATAAACTTGCAAGATCATTCTGGATTACATTAACTATTGTTTCCTTAGTATATAAGCTGAAATAAGTAATTAGATGAGCTTCAAGTTTTATTTCTTAGAGAAGTCATAGGTGAATAGTCAGTATAAGAAAAAGAGCAATATAGAAGATGTTCCCAAACCTGAACAACTGAAGAGGCTGCGATATCTGTTTATTAATATGAGCATGTATGTGAAATAGTAGTTTTGGAATGGAATTTAGAAGTTTTGCTTCGAGTTTGATACATTTAAAATATGATAAGGGTGCCTGGGTAGTTCAGTTGGTTGGGCGACCAACTTGGTTTCAGCTCAGATGGTGATCTCAGGGTCCACTCCCAGTGCTTGCTCACTCTCTTTCTCTAAAATAAAGAAATTAATTTAAATAAATAAAGGATGATAAATTTAAAGTGGTTATTGGAGCAGGTAGTTTGCTTTTCAGTATAGATTACAGAGGAGAGTTTATGCGAAAGATAAAAACTGGATGTATCAATCAAGGTTTAACTAGAGAAACAAAAATATTAGCATGGTATATATTGTATTGCGTATACACATATACAGACTTCATTCATTCATTCACTCATTCATTTTTGATTAGAGGAATTTGAGCTTTAAGCAAATTGAGGTGCTAATTAAGTAGTCCCTAAAGCTTTCTAATAAAGTGTGATGCTGGAAATAAAAACAGACAGGACAAGCAAGTCAAGAAAGAAAGCTGGATGTAAAGTGGGAGAGATCATGAAAGATCAAGCTGGAACCCATTAGCATGAGCTCACTCCCATTAAGATGAACTCTGAAATCTAGATCCCTTCTTGGTGCCTCTGATCTCAATAGGGGAGGAAGCCTGTAGAAATTGGGTCCTTTGTCATTCCAATAAACACAATCTCTGGTGAGAAGTCAAGAGAGAATCCAAAGGAAAGTGAAGGCAGTCCAAGCCCAGCCACTGCCTCAAGTCATTGATTAAAGCCAGCAGATAAGCAACAAAATATGTGAGCTACAAAACAGCCTCTGCTTTACTTTTATCTTTCAGTTGCCAATAGGATATCTTTTGTGAAATCTTTGAGAAATCAAGATTTATCTGTTAAGGCAAGTAGGGACACCTTAATGAAACTGAATGTTGACAGAGGAGTTCTAGGGCTGATCCTTAAGACATTCCAGGCTTGTTATATGGTTTATCTTCTAGAATTGTTTTTAAGAAAAAGAGAGAGAATATTTAGCCATTTCGTTTACTGGAAATTATTTAAAAAATATTTCCAGTGAGAATGCATTAAGGTCACTGTCACTTTTTATTTAGCGCATTGAATAATGTCCAATTTTTTTCTTTGTCATGGAGAGATAAAATAAGAAAAATCAGATACTGCATAATATTAAGATGAAAGAAATATGCTATATTGAAACAATTTAAAAAATATCTAGCTGCTTAGGACACTATTTTCTCAAAAGCTAAATGAAATCCCAAAGCACAGGCAAGGCTCTGGGCAAGACATTCATTGTCAACATAAGAAACAGAGTGAGAATCCGAAGGATTTACAACCTAATTGGAATTGAATTTTATCTATGAAGCAATAATTAGGTGAAGGATGAAAGAGAATAGATCCAGAAGTTTGAAACTACCTGCTTTGGGATGTTACCCCCTTTGTCTATTAGCCTATTCCAAATGTATGTGCTTTCTATAATTTCATTACCCATCTCTGCATGGACATTGCTCTCTGAAAAGATTCCTGTCTCTATTAGATTCTCATCCTCTCTCAATTTGTCAAGTATGTATCCATTTCAATAACATGAAGGACAACAATATAGAACAAATGTCTCTATGCTTCTGACCCTCAAACTCTTTCTCCTTCACTTTTCATTCAAATTTGAGTCATTTCCCGGAACTCATTCACTACTGACATTTTAAAATCCAACAATTTAATTTCTTTCTCCATGCCTGAATTCAAAATATTCTCTGTAAAGAAATTAAAAGCTTCCTAGGTTCTAAATTTTATGAAAAGCATTTCATCCCTGTAGGACTGTATCTTTCTATGGTTTTATCAACACCGCAGAACTCTAGCCCATGTTCATCTATACTCTGTTTGCCTTTATTAACCTGATGCTTTTTTGACAATTTCTTCTCAGTTTTCTTTTTGCATCTTAAATTTACAATCTCTCTTTCTTTTTTCTCTCACTTCTCTGGGTGCTTTACACATTTTACACATGAATTTTTTATTGTATTCTTGACATCCTTTCCTGGACTTACCATAGTCTCCTCTTTGCTCCTGCCTAAATTGTAACTGGGATTACAATTCAATTTACCAAAAGCTTTTTTGCTAACAATAAAATCTAACATGTGCCAGGTTTTTCTCTGTTTGCCTTTATATCAATTAACTCAATATTATGATCTTAATCTTCCAATTAGCAACCAAGAATGAAGAAGTAGGTAACTTGGCCAAGGTCACACAGCCAGCATATGGCCGACCTGGAATTTGAACCCAGGCAGATTGGACTAAGAGCCTTCATTTCTAATTGCTCTATTCTGTGTCCCCTCAACTAGTACAATTACTTGAAAATCACACTCATTTAATTCCCTGTCTACATCAGATGGAAAACCCCTTTGGAAAAAATTAAATAAATTAACCAATCTTATTTGAAGATTTACTTACCTCTTGTTCAATTTATGAAAACTGCAGGTTTGGGTCTCTAAGACTTAGAAACAGAATCTTCAGTTGGAAAGAATTCAGTTATTGTAGCCAGTAGATAAAGTTCAGGCACATAGAAAGCACTCAAAAATATGTGTTGAATAAACCAATGAGTGAATGAATACTGAATCATAGGATGATTGGAAATGGAGTTCATCTAACAAAGTTAAATTTCTTAACTTCAAAATATATCATGGAATAATTAGAAGTCTTAGGGATTTATATAAGACTTTTTTTTAAGTATAATATTCTAGAATAGAGCTGAGTTTATCATTGGCTTTCGCATACTGTACAATTCAGCAATTTGTACTGGCAGTTCCTAGTCTAGGAATACAGATAGAAAATAAAAACCCTTTAAGATGGATTTGTCTATAATTAAAATATTAAACAAATAACTCTCAGTCTCATCAAATACATTTACATTTCCAAACTCATTCTAGCCTTTTCATACACTAAATGGAGAAACTTCCTTCTGTTGGATGTTTCAGCACCAGGAAGAGCCGTTAGCAAAGCCTCTAATATGTTGGGGATCAAAAATCGAATAACAAGCTTCTGGAACATGAAGGTGGAAGAAAGCATTATCCCTTAAAATGATCTTGGGATTTTAGAAATGTGCTTTTATTATATTCTTTCTGGGATTTCTAGATAGATGGGACAAAGTGTTATAGCAAAAAGGAAACTGGACTTGGAAGAAGAATTGACTCTCATTTTAAGCACTTTCACTCTATGACCTTGGCAATAAAAAGACAGGCTCGAATGATGTAATGCTTAAGGTTTGCCCAGCTCTAATGTTCTATGAATTAAATAAGATTCTAGCTTTTAAGCAACAGAAAATCATTAGATATCTTACATGTGTGACTGATTTGTGCGCCTGTGTATATGCATATGTATAAGTTTAGATAGCAAGTGGATTAGTGTTTGACTGCAGGGCTTTTTCTTTATTCTGCAATTTACTTTTACTGCCAAAATAAACAAAAAGAGATTTAATGTATTCCACTGAATTCCAAGTAAGATATTGATTTTTTCTCAAACTTCTAAATAACACTTTTATTCAGTATAAATAATGGCCAATATTGCCAATAATTCTTACAGTCTGCATTTTGATGTTATTGTTTGTATCCATTAGTAAACCAAATAAACTGTCACATGTGAAGTGTGACATTAATACATCAGTATGATGCAAATCATTTTTGTCTCTGCTCTCTTTCTTTTTGTAAGAGATTATAAAAATACTTTAATAAATAAATGGATTTCAAAGAATGAGAAACTAAAGCAGGATTACCTGGTTAACAAAAATAAGGTACCTGATTTTTTTACGTTTTTATTTAAATTCCAGTTAATTAACATACAGTTTAGTATTAGTTTGAGGTGTACAATATAGTGATTCAACACTTCCATACAGGTACTCAGCACAAGTACACTCCTTAATCCCCATCACCTATAAATCCATGCTCCCACCCACCTTTCCACTGGTAACTGTCAGTTTGTTTTCTATAGTTAAGAGTCTCTTTCTTGGTTAGCCTATCTCTCTCTCTGTCTCTCTTTCTCTCTCATTTTCCTCTTTGCTCATTTGTTTTATTTCTTAAATTCCACATATGAGTGAAATCATATGGTATGTGTCTTTGACTGACTTATTTCACTTAACATTATACGTTCTAGCTCCATCCATGTTGTTGCAAATGGCAAGATTTCATTCTTTTTATGACTAAGCAATAGTTTGTTGCGTATATATGCTACATCTTCTTTATCCATTTGTAAGTTGATGGACACGTGCTCTTTCATAATTTGGCTATTATAGATAATGCTACTATAAGCATCAAGGTGCATGTAAACCTTTGATTTAGTATTTTTGTATTCTTTGTGTAAATACCTAGGAGTGCAATTGCTGGATCCTGGGTAGTTCTATTTTTAACTTTTTGAGGAAACTTCATATTGTTTTCAAGAGTGGCTGTACTAGTTTGCATTTCCACCAGTAGTACAGGACGTTTTCCCTTTCTCCACACCCTTGCCAATACCTGTTGTTTCCTGTGTTGTTAATTTTAGCCACTCTAGTAGGTGTGAAGTGGTATTTCACTGTAATTTTGATTTGTATTTCCCTGATGTTGTGTGATGTTGAGCATCTTCTCATGTGTCTGTTGGCCATCTGTATGTCTTCTTTGAAAATATGTTTATTCATGTTCTCTGTTCATTTTTTAACTGGATTATTTGTTTTTTGGGGTGTTGAGTTTTATAAGTTCCTTCTATATTTTGGATATTAACTCTTTATCAGATATGTCATTTGCCAAATTATGTCATATGTCAAATTCTATCCCATAGGTTGTCTTTTAGTTTTTTCTATTGTTTCCTTCACTATCTGGAAGCATTTTATTTTGATGAAGTCCTAATAAGTTTATTTTTGCTTCTGCTTCCCTTGTCTCAGGAGACATATCTAGTAAGAAGTTGCTATGGTCAATGCCAAAGAGGTTGTTGCCTATGTTCCTTATGATTTTAATGGTTTCATATCTCACATTTAGGTCTTTAATCCACTTGGAATCTATTTTTATGTATGGTATAAGAAAGTGGTCCAGTTTCATTCTTTGTGTCCAGTTTTCCCAATGCCATTTGTTGAAGACCCAGTCTTTTTCCCATTGGATATTCTTTCCTGCTTTGTCAAAGATTAGTTGACCCTTTGGTTGTGGGTTCATTTCTGGGTTTTCTATTCTGTTCAAGTGATCTTTGTGTCTATTTTCATGTAGTAACATACTGTTGTGATTACTACACATTTGTAATGTAACTTGAAGTCAGGAATTGTGATACCTCCACTTCTGTTTTTCTTTTTCAAGGTTGCTTTGGCTCTTTGTGGTCTTTCATTTTTCCATACAAATTTTAAGATTCTTTGTTATAGTTTTGGGAAAAATGCTGGTGGTATTTGGATAGGAATTGCATTAAATGTGTGGATTGCTTTGGGTAGGATAGACATTTTAATAATATTTGTTCTCTCAACCCATGAGCATGGAATGTTTTTCCATTTCTTTGTGTCATCTTCAGTTTCTTTCATCAGTGTTTTTAAAAGATTATTTATTTATTTATTATTTATTTATTTATTTTTAGAGATAAAGAGGGAGGGGGCAGCAGAAGTGGAGGGAGAGAATCTCAAGCAGACTCCACACTCAGGGCCGAACTTGACACAGGGCTCTATCTCACAACCCTGAGCTCAGGACCTGAGCCAAAACCAAGAATTCAATGCTCGACTGATTAAAACCACGTAAGTGCCCCTCATCAGTGTTTATTAATAGTTTCAGAGTATAGATATATCACCTCTTTGGTTGGGTTTATTCTTAGGCATCTTATGACTTTGGTACAGTTACAAATGGGATTGATTCCTTGATTTCTCTTTCTCCTGCTTCATTATTGATGCAGAAATAGAATAGATTTCTATTCTGATTTTGTATTCTGAGACTTTACTGAATTTGTATATCAGTTCTAGAAATTTTTTTTTCTGACACACTCATGCTTTGGATGTATCAGTACAAGACAGTATGTGAGACTGTGTGTAAGTCCACTAGGCAGTTGGAAACAAGCATGATTTATCTGCTGGCAAACAAATCTCCATCATACCTAATCATTCTTTTATCTAAGTGCATCTTGATCCTCTCAGTCCTAGATATCAAAGTAGTCAATTACTGGTTCCTTGACTATTTTCTGTAAATTACTGCTTGCAGGATTTTTGTCAGTCTGATGTCTGTGATGAGGAATTGGTAGTGGAGACCGTGACTGCATTTCCCTTTCAAGGACCCATGTCAGTGTGGTAGGAGGACAAATGGACTTCCCTCTGACTGCAGTGACCACGACATTGCTCTATGGTTCATTGTCATAGCTCATGCTCTCCAGGCCATACACTTGGGCTAAATCGTGGATGATCCAGCAGTGGTCCTGTTCATAGGAGGGAAGCAGTGGCTCTTCTTACTATTTTTTCCCTTATTCACCGCCTCCATGAGGGCTTCCTTTTCTTTTTCAATGTCACTGACAAACTTTAAATCCTTCCTTCCTGGCATCCTCTTTTAAACTGTCACTGAATTTTAAACCTAAAGAACGTACATTGAAAGGATCAGAATCCTCACTAATATGAAATGCCTCTGCTAACCGCTTTTTCCATTCCAAGGCTAAACACTCCTCATCACACTCCATGTTATAGAATAAAATGTAAGAAAATTTTGAAGGTATATTTTGAATCAGTCTCTATTTTATCAATAATTGCAAACCTGTGGTCAAAATTAGGCAGCATTATGTGAAAACCAGAAATAAGAAAATCGTACGATGTGTCCAACATTGATATTATTGTATACTAAATAATTGCTATTAATCAATATTCGTGTATTACAATATTTCTAATGAAAATATCCAAGTGTAGACCAAATTCAAGGTCTGTTCAAGGGGCTTTAAGATTTATAGACATTTAACAGACTATTATCAACAATGATGGGCTTATGCCCACATTATTTTTCTTCTGGATTCCTAGTGGCCTTATCTATTCAGTCCCAATTTTACAAATATTAATTTAATTTTCAGATACTTGCAAGGTATATCAAGTAATTTATTGTTGCTTATAAACTTCATGATATTTTTTCTGAAATTTTTCTCATTGCAAAACAAAAACATACAAAAATCAAAAAGAAAACAAATAAATTCAAATAATATAAAATTTTACTAAAACTAAACAAGAATAAAATAAATCAAATGTCCCCTCTATAAAAAAATTCCCACGATACCCATTTTTTTTGTTTTTGTTTTTTTGGTTTTTTTTTTAAGATTTTATTTATTTATTTGACAGACAGAGAGAAATCACAAGTAGCAGAGAGACAGGCAGAGACAGAGGGGGAAACATGCTCCCCGCTGAGCAGAGAGCCCAATGCAAGGCTTGATTCCAGGACCCTAAAACCATGACCTGAGCCAGAGGCAGAGGCTTTAACCCACTGAGCCACTGGGGCGCCCCCCATGATACCCATATTTTGATGGTTCAAACCTTGCTTTATATAGATAGATAGATGAGAGATAGATGGATAGATAGATAGATAATAGATAGATAGATTAGAAGTAACACCCTGTACAGTCAAAAATCCATGTATAACTTTTAACTCCCCCAAAACTTAACTACTAATAGCCTCTTGTTGGCCAAAAGTTTTAATAACATTGTCGGTTAACATATATTTTGTATGTTACATGTACTATATACTATATAATGAAGTAAGCTAGAGAAAGGAAAATGTTATTTTTTTAAAAAAACATAAGGAAGAGAAAATTCATTTATAAGATTGCACCATTTTTTAAAAAATCATTTATAAGTGGATCTGTGCATTTAAACCCATGTTGTTCAAGATTATATATATATATATATAGGCATAGATCATTTTTCTACGCATTATACTCTTGAAAAGAGAAAGTCTTATGAAAAGCTTAACAAAGCCATAATTGCTCCACAAATGTGGAAACAGACAAGCAAAGTAATGGGACATGGAAACATTATTATTAGTTATGTAAGTGCAACAGCTCCCTTTAGAACATTTATTTTTGAGCATTTGTGCTGAGTAACCCTGATGTCAGAGAACAGTTTGAGTAAGTAGTAAGAGTTAAAAGAATTTCCCCACTGCAAAATTCTGTTGTCCACATAACTGTATTTGTACCATTAATTCTGTGAACTTTCATTACCTCTTCACAATTTGAAATTCAAATAGTGTGTGGGGTGGTTGGGTTTGTGTGTGTGTTTGTGTTACTAAGTATAAATATAAAACTTTATTTTATTTCATGATATTTTACTTAGCCTCCCAAACTCTGCTGAAGATCTAGCCTTATCCCACTTAGGCATTTTAACATTGCTCATTCTATTTGGGGATAAATTCTAAGAGAGAACAAGGTTTTTTTAATGCAGCCACATAAGTAATCTAGAGACATTGTTGATTTATTAGTCAAAATCTTGTCAATTAAGAGGGAGCTTTAAATGCTAAAAAGATAAATTATTAAAACTTCAAGACATGTTTTTGTTCAAGGATTATTAAAACCAACTAAACCAAACCAAAACAATTATGGTAAGAAAAAGTATATAACATGCTACCAGGGGTATGTTAGGGGAAAAGGTATGCTATAATCTGAATTTTTGTGACCCCTCAAAATCCTAAAATGTTGGGACCTTTGGAAAGTAATTAGGGCACAAGAGTGAAGTATTTATGAATGGGATGAGTGCTTTAAAAAAAAAAAAAGGATTCCACAGTTGTCCCTTCAACCTTGTGAGATCACAGCAAAACTAGGAAGAGGCCCCTCACCTGACCATGCTGCCACCCTAATCATGAGCTTCTTAACCTCTAGAACTGTAAGAAATTAATTCCTGATGTTTATGAACTGCCTAATCTGTGTTATTTTCTTATAGCAGTCCAAATGGACTAAAACAAGATGCATGATGTTTTCCAGGTTTTCCTTGTAGATTTTTAGAAGACATTGTCCTCCAAATATTAACATAATCATTATTTCTATTGTTTAAAAGAAAACAGAAAGTATGTCGGCATATTCTTATCTCTCTCTTGAATTCTTAACCTATGAACACTTCTAGTTACCACAAGAATATCTCCTTATAGGTAGTCTAAACATATCCCCAAATCATTGTATTTCCAACCAATGCCGGGAATGGTCAGCAATCCCTGTACCAAGGGATGAAAGATTACTCCAAACTTTGCTGTGAAAGAGAGAAGGCAAAGGGGGCAACACTCAGACAAAGACACTTTGCTCTTTTTTGCTCCTGCTTTTATTGGTCCTTCAGGATAAGCACAAATCCTTAACACTGTTTCTCAGGAATGTAATGTGTGACAAGGAGTCTTACTGAAACTAGGAGGATCTGATTATGAGAAAGATAAGATATGCATGTTCTAGGAGTTCTGCTAAACATATCCTAAGGGACAACGCATACATCTCTTTTATCACTGGGCCGCCCTATGGGCTAAGAAAGCTTGGGAAGGCAACTCCCCCAGGCATTCCAATGGCAGAGTGGTCACCAGGCCTTGGTATTCCAAAGGCCCATGCCCTTCTCTGAAACCTTCCTTGTCCCCAGAAGCCTCCCGGTTACATTTTAGCAAACCAGGTATTATGGCTGAGTTCATGTTCTACATTAACCCCAACAAACCCAAAGTATTATTTTTCCATGTCCTCCTCAATTTTGAAAAAAAAATACTACCCTCATGTTTCCGAATAAACTTACAAAGACTTTAGAAATCAATAAAGCCCCTTTTATAACAGAAAATGCTAATTGCCAAATACTTACATTCCTACCCCCTTGAAATTCTTCTCTTTTTCTATTCTTAGTCTTATGAGTAAGCGACAATATAGACCATTATCATCTCTTCCTGTTATCTAAGCCTCAAACCAGTTACCTGCATCTAAGATTTTTCCACATCTGCAGCAAATCTACCTCTTAAAAACACAAAGAAAATCATATTATTATCTGTTCCAATACCATTGATATAACTCTAGTAGAAACAGATTTAAACTTTTTAGCATAAATTCAAGACATTCTACATTTCGCCATATCTTCAACTTCTATGGTCCTGAAATATCCTTTTCATCTGTCAAAACACAGATCAAATGCCTTTTGTTACTCATAGTAGAGTATCCCTCTAAAAATGCTCATGCCCCAATTCCTGCAATCTAAGAATATGCTATGTTATGTGGTGAAAGGGGTTTTGCAAATGTAGTTAAATTTACAAATGGTACAATAATGGGATTATTCTGGATTATCTGGGTGGGTGCACTATATTCACAGGAGCCCTTAAAAGCCAATCACATCTCCACCTGGAATTAGACAGATATGGCACAGAATAAATAAGAGGGATTAGAAGCATAACAATGACTCAACCTTTTGTTGCTGGAGGGGTCCACATGGAAAGTGTAAAGAATAAGTGCAGCCTCTAGGAGCAAAAACTGACCCTCAACTAACAGCCAGCAAAGAAACAGGAACTTTAGTCTGACAACTTCAAAAAACTAAATTCAGTCAACAACCTGAATGAACTTAGAAATGAATCATCCCCAAATCCAGCCTTGTGGTTGCCTTGATTTTGACCTTCTAAGACCTTGAGTAGAGAAACCAGCTAAACCCACCAGGATTTCTGATCTACAGATTTGTGAGATAAAAAATAGGCGTTGGCCTATAGGCCACTAAGGTTACAAAGATTTCTTATAGCAGCAATAAAAACCTAATATAAAGCCTCCCATAGAAATAAACATTATGGCTTAAAAATAAACTTTATTCTCTTCCTTCTTACATAACATACTATGTGTATATGTTGCTTTGAAGTAATTTGTATATATTTTTTACTCTTAGGACATATAAATACCTTGCTACAGATGTTCTTTGAGCTAGTTAGTATTCCAGTCTTCCTAAACTTACCAATGTAGATATATGGCAGATTTGTTTTCCAAAGATAACCACAACAATATCTCCCATTCCATATGTGCTACTACAGTGTGATTTGCCATTCCTTCAGCAAGAGGTAGAATTTAATTTCCTACCCACTTAACTGAATGGGCTTTGTGACTTCACTGACAAACAAAGCAAAACAAGGCAGGTGCTAATTCTAGGTGTGCTCCTTATCTGACCTGTTAGCTTCTACTTCCTGCTAATTGGAAGCCAGCTGCCGTGGAAGAAATGTAATTTACCCTGGGACAATGAATTTGTGAGAAACCCTAGTAACATGGAAAGACACTTGAAGATGAGACACCATAAAACCAGGGGATTAACTGTGGAAAGAGACTGAGAGAGAAGGAGAGAGACTAATCAATACTGAGGCCACAGATATGTGAATGGGGAAGCCATCTTAGAAGGACCACCACCAGTCACAGCTACTCCAGATGATACCAAAAGGGCTCAATTTAGCCCTTTATAATTTGCTTACCTTACAACTATGAGCAAATAAAAAAGTTGCTTAAGCCATTAAGTTCTGGGGTACCTGCGTGGCTCAGTTGTTAAGCATCTACCTTTGGCTCAGGTCATGATCCCACATTCCTGGGCTCAAGCCCTCCATTAGGCTCCGTGCTCAGCAGGAAGCCTGCTTTTCCCTCTCCAGCTCCCCCTGCTTGTGTTCCCTCTTTTGCTGTGTCTCTCTCCATCAAATAAAGAAATAAAATCTTTAAAAAAAAAAAAAGCCACTAAGTTCTGGAGCAATTTGTTAGGTAACCACAAATAACTGAAATAAACCGATTAAACAAAAACAAAAACAAAAACAACTCTTGACCATTAAAATATAAATAAATACATAAATAAATAACCAGCAACTCTCTAACTCTGGTATCAAAGCAGATATGTTCTTGATGTTGTATGTTTACATTATGGAATCCAGCTCCCGGCCAGAAATCTTGTGTGATGTTTCAGTGATGACCACAGGCAATTACCTTGACTCATACAGGAAATCTGCCCTCCTCATAAGATGCTTGCTGCATAGCCTGTGCATTGCAGTCTCTGACAGAGTTTCAGTTAAGGGCACAGAACCCACTGGTGGGCCTCACTCTCAGGCATATCACCTTTCTCATCCAATTGCCTTCATTCAGAGCCTCTTTATCTAGGTCTTTTGGCCAATGCTTTTCCTCAGGCACTTTTGTAGAGACTTCCTATGAGGAGAAAAGAAAGGAAAATGTGAAGACACTTTTCTCCATTCTGACTCAATACCCAGTATTTTTCCACTCCTAGCCATCCTCATTCTTCTCCTGGCATCTGGGTCCATAAAACCTTAGAGGCCCTTTGTTAGAAGCTCCCTTAGCAGTGATAGAATCCCAAGAGTGGGTTGATCCAGCTAATCCTCAATCGAGGGAAAATAGAACACAGGGAGTCTGTGCATTCTCTTGTTTAACTTCTTGTTTATACTGTCATGGTAAGTGATTAAAGGCTTGACCACTACCCTCATTTTGGCTTATTGTTTTAACTGGTTTGACAGCTCTGCTCTTTCTCTCCAGTTCAGCTAAGCCCTTGACACATGCTTTAATAGTGAAGATAGCTAATTGTATTTGTCAAGGTATGTTATGTCATGTTATGATATTGAAATATGAATCCTCAAATCTCAATAGTCAAAAAAATAAAAGCTTACTTCTCATACTAGCTACCCATCTTCCATGGAGTGTAAGGGATCACTGTTCAACCTAGTCCCTGAGGGAACTGGACTGACAAAACAGTTACCATTTTAGTTTTGCTGGTTACTATGTAAGAGCCAAAGAATGTCCTGAAGGATCTTGCATTAGCAATTAAATACTGTAGACCAGAAATGGAGCTTATCTTTTCTGCTCACTCAGTCTTATTTAGCCACAAGGCCCATTCAACTCTAAAGGAGCTAAGTACAATCCTACCATGTTTCTGGAGTCTGGGAGTCAGTAATACTCAGCAGGAAATTCTTAAGACTTCTTATCTGAAAATACTTTTATGTTAATGCCCACTCCCTTCCCTTAGAAGATGTATTGCTTACTTCTGAGCATGCCGCATAGTATTCAAATTGAAGTTTCATGGGTTCTGGTGAGTATTTGTTATTAAACATGAAATACAAAACATCATTCCCAAGTTTCAATCCTCATGTTGGCTCTGTGTGATTAACAAGAAGTCATCAGAATGCAGCTGAGACAAAAAGCTTGCTCAGAGTTTCTTGGAATGATGATCTCAAGACCATTTTCTTTCCACTGTCCATGATTACACTGTAAAAAAATTAAATCCTTAGAAAGGGCATCAAATTAACTAAACATTAATTACAGTTTGAGAGTGGAGGAAGAAATTGGGAAATCCTGATTGGACAGATGGATCTTTCAGGAACTCCCCTAGGATTCTGCTCTGCAGGTTAGGCAGCTAGATTTATAACTCTATCGAAGTTACACAACTTTGGAAGCAGTGACTTCCAAAAGAAAGTGATTTCTAGAGTTAGAAATGAGAACTGAAAAACAAGTAGCTCTTGCTAGGGAATAAAATTTGCTCAAGGCCAGCTTCTACTGACAAGTAAAAACTTTTCCCTAATTTATTTCCTAAAAACAGTGTATTCTAAAACAAAACATGTTTAACATGACCTTCCCCCCTTTTTTTTTTCTTTTTCTCAAGGTGGAATAAATAAAATACTCTACAGAAAATTCTCCATATCCTTGAAGGCGAGAGACTACCTTGCTCATTTTGGAATGTCCCCTGTGACTTGCTCACTGACTAAGTGCCTGAGCCAAAGTCACTTCCTATGATGACAGCAGGTTATTGGCAAATCTCCACAGAAATATCATCACATTGAGGCCAATACTAAATTAGAACAATGCTATTTGGCTTGACAGGAGTCGAAGCCATTTTTCTGGCATATAATAGATCTCATATCAGTACCCTTCAAGAAAGTGTTCCCAAAGCATCAACTATATTATTCTTTCACTAAATTGGTCAGATAAAGGAACTCTTTAAAAATAGTAGAGTAGCTTATTCTTTCATGGGACATGAATCTCATTTTACTTGTTTTAAAAAATAGTAACCTGGTTAAGAAAAATCACTCCTGACATTGGTCAGAATCCATGATGAGCATAACCCGAGAGCACCAGAATCAATGATTGTGGTAGAATATTGACTTTGGACACAGTTACTACAGGTGGGATGAAGGGGCCACAGAATCTTTGAGACCTCTGGAAGTGCTTGTTCTGAAACCTGCTGCTTTTTCACCATATAGGAACCTGAGTGATTTTAAAGGGAGGACACTTATTACAGGAAGATCCTTAGCTTAAAAGAGAATCGGTCTTGGTTCTTTTCAGGGTGGTTCACATGCTTTTTTGTTGCTTTCATTGGCTCATTGATTTTAATCTATAGCAAAGCAATCTTGTTTTTTATTGATAGATAAATATCATAATTAAGAAACATGAGGTCACCCAGACCAGAGTGAATGGGCTTAAATACTAAATTAATATTATAAACTAAATCTAAGGTGGACACATTATTGAAAACTGTCACCTTTGTTATTTTTCCCAAATGCTTTAGTAAATTGCCAAAATCCTATGAAAAATAAAGAATAAACTCAAGATCTGATTGTAGATCAGGAGCTGAATCTAGACCTCTAGATGAGTAAAACTTGCAAAATATTGATACAACTGAGTTGTGAAAATAGTCATGGTATAGATTTTGACTATGAGCATTATACAACCCTTATTTGCAAGATATAATAAAATAAAATTTAAAAATAAACATTTAAAACAGATGACCAGCTTACTTGACCCGTCTGAGTTTCAGTTGCCCTCTTACTTAAATGATCTTTGTGATGTGGAAAGAAATGGAGTGACATGTGGTATAGCATTTATTATAATAGCTGACACATAGTTGTACTCCCCTCCTTATCTCTTCCTGCCCTCTCTTCCTTGATCTTTCTTTTATTCTCATTTCTTCTTCCTTTCTTCCTTCCTTCCTACCTTCTTTCCTTCCTTTCGTTTCTTGCCAACCCTCTAATTTTATATCCTTGCATTTCTTTTCAAGAATTATTAATATTTAATTTCAAAGACAATAAATAGTTTAATATTCTAGCAAAAATATTTAATCATTTAAAATAAGGCGCAAATACACAAAGATATGGAATTTTAAAAAGCAGAGCTATAGTTTTAAAATTGTTGTTACTGTTTTATATTGACATTTGAAACTGTTTTTAAACATTTGTACATTTGTTCTCTGATTTAATCCATCAATAAGAATTTGTTGGGGACCATTTGTGTACCAAAAAAGACCCTGAATATGGTTAGATAGTGTTAATTAACAGCAAATATTTTAAGACAAACATTGGTGTATCTTATTTAGTTTTTACCTACATAAAAATAACTTTTCTGTTACTAAGTTTAGACATATTGAATGAATTCTAAAATTTTTCAAGGCCCTTTGGAAGGCCTTAGGATTTAAAATTTCTTAAATTATCATGTTATCTAGTAGATTCACATTGAAGATTCTAAATCATATTGACCACATTAACAATGAAATCTACATTGAAGTCAACATTGTACAAACATTAATATTTCTTGAATTCTTTATCTGATGGAACTCTTAACTCATCACTAGATGGCACTCTAAATTTAGACTGTAATATATGTTCAACTAGAAGCTACTCGTGTTTTATAAAGAATTCATCATATGACATAAATAATCCACTTCTCTCCCTATATACAAAGTTGCTATTTCTTCTACTATTTTATCAGCAATAGCTAAGGAAACCCACAATACTTAATTTAAAAAATTAATGATTGCCAGTATAATAGAATACAGAAGACTAGAATATAAAGAAAATATTATGCTTTTTAAAAATATTTCTCACAAACTTTTTAAGCTTTTAAATTTTTCATTTTAGAGCTTAATTCATATATAGTCAAGAATACAGAAATATTTAAAGTATCTTTATTTCTATAAATCTAAAATAACTTACCCACCTTTTAAAAAGCTGCCTTATTAGAAATTACTTTTTTTCATAAATATACAAGTAGGATGGAAACAATAAGAATGAATGTACTTCAGTTAAAATATGCTTTCCTAATTAAATATAACTCTATGTGGGCTGCTTCAAATACAAGATGATAACACATGATTCCTGTTTTTCCAGATGCTTAAGTTCATCAAATTCTTAGTTGCTGTAGAGATTTTTAGCTTCATAGAAAGCCCAAGCGCTTTCTTATCTTACTCTCGTGTAAGTGATGACATCCCACATGAACTATTATAAAAATGAATCTTTGGAAATGTGATCATGAGCATTTGAAAAGTAACCAGCCAACGATCTTCTGACCCTGGCATAATTGAAACCATCAACTGTTCTCTGTCCAGGGACATAGGCCTGGATAGTTAGCATAAGGGGCGGTGAGGTGGCTCGGCCTCACATTCAGACTGTCAATTAGACCACATTAGGGAACACTTCTAGCAGGGCTAATGTCACTGCTAGAGAAAGGCAGGCATTTAAAGATAGCCAATACTTACTTAGAAATATTCTATATTAGAAGCCAGCATTTTCTATGGATGAAAGTCAATATATTTATCTCTTATTCTATGCTGGGGTCATGACTCCAATTATTATGTAAAAATGGATGAACTCTGAATGGTTTTCACTTTGCTGATGACTACAGATTTTTTTTTTTCTTTTTCTGACTGCACACTAAAGTTTGACTCTTTAATTCTCCTAGGTCAGATATGTGGGAAAATTACTGTTAGGGTCTTCTTTTCCATATCAGAGAATGAGATCTTTAAATAAAATCTCTTCTGGACAAATAAAAAAAAACAAGTAGAGTCATATCACATTACAGCATAATTTCTTTTCTACTGCATAAATTTCTTTACAATGTGAAATGAGGAGAAAATCCATCATTGTTAACATTGGTAAATAAGTAAAATTTTAATATTCATATTGCTAGTCAGTTACTGTGAATGTGACATAAAAGAAGAAAGCAAAATACTATGTTGCTTTGAGATATGTGAAATACATATTTCAGAAGAGGGATAAAATATCTTAGGAAAAAATTATGATTTCTTTTAAATGCCCCAAAAATGTTTAATGTAATATAAAGGAAATTAATTTACTTTAAGGTTTTATTTGGTTTTAAATCAAAAGTCATCTTTGTCAATACTGATCTATTATGGGTAATAAAAAAAAGAGACCAGGAATTCAGGGAAATATATTATTATACATAGCTTGTGAGAACAAAATTTAAGACAAATATTTACTGACTAATATTAGATTTACAAAATATGACACAGGATGTAATAGAAGCTTTATAAAGTTAAAGCACATTGGTAAAGAATAAAGTATATTTTCCAAATGGTCAAAAACAAAGAGAAATGAAGAATTGTGTCAGAGGATAGGACCTGAGAAAAGATACCTAAAACAAACACAAACTTTGACCCCAAATTCCTCACAGATATCAGATTGGAAGCTATAAATATCTCATTCCATATTCAATGCATCAGAAGTCTTTCTAATAACTTCAGGCACATTTGTCAAAAGAATAAGGTACTTGGAATTAGCCAACCTATTTTTGAATCCTGACTTTGATCTTGCTAGTTTGGGGAACATGGATAAGTGATTTTATCCTTTTAAGCCTGGGCTTCTTCATCTTAAAATAAGAAAAAATAATGCCCAAACAATCCTGTCAATTGTCTATTTGGCAGAAGACCTAGAATTGAAATGTCTGTAAACCATGACCAAGCATTCATTACATAGATTAACTCTAGCTTCTTCAGGAAATAGAGTGGAAACACGTGTTTGAATTATTTTAAAATGTTGCAAGTAAATCTATTTATTACGTAAAAATGTTCTGCTTATTGCAAAATGTGTTTGAGGCAATCACATGTATATTTTGCTTTAAAATATATATTGGCTAATGCACTTGGTGACTTGCTGATTTACTTACAATTTCCTTTAGGAAGAATTACCGAGGAGATTACCAACTTTAGGACACACTTTTTTTTTTTTTTTAATTTTATTTATTTATTTTGACAGAGAGAGAGAGAGAGAGAGATCACAAGTAGGCAGAGAGGCAGGCAGAGAAAGAGAGGGAAGCAGGCTCCCCACTGAGCAGGGAGCCCGATGCAGGGCTCGATCCCAGGACCTTGAGATCATGACCTGAGCTGAAGGCAGAGGCTTAACCCACTGAGCCATCCAGGCGCCCCTAGGACACACTTTTTTTAAATCAAGAAATACAAAAACTAAAAAGATGCATAAATGATTTAAGAATATGGGAATCAAAAATGTGTGTATTCTAAGGATTTGAATTGGAAAAGAGTACTGGAGCTCAGACTAATATGATTCCACTTCTTGATAATCTGTCCTAAACTCTTGCTGACCAAAATATCGGTTCACAAACGTGCAGCATATGTACCACCTGGGGACTTGTGCGTAATGCACATTTTCAGGTCTTATACCAAACCCACTATATTTTAGCAATATTTCCAGATGTTCCATAAATACAAAGGTTTGAGATACATTGCTATTTATATAATTTCCATGGGTTCCCAAATTGAACATATTATCTTTCCATTACTTTACCCTTTTGTCATCATTTCATCATTTCATAGAGCCCATGGAGAGTAATAAACTGTTACTCAAAAGTGCTTATGATGGAGTAACTGAAGCCTGATTTTCTTTACAAGTAGAAAGATTGAGCTCATGTAGTTCCATTGTTTTCGAGACTGCAGCCAATTGGATAAGTTGAAAAACTTTCCATACAGTGAGAAAAATATTCAACTATTGATTTTCCTGGAATGAAAAGTCATTGAGTATATTCTACTTATATCTCTCCAGATATCAGTCTGTTCCTTCCTGAACCACTGTGGTTTCTGAGTATACATAAGAACAATCATCTTCGTCCCTTTTCAACCTTTCTTCTTATCTTTTTATCCTCCAACAACATACAATACATACAATATGGTCAAGGAACCATAGTGCATAGAGAATAATCTTCCAAAAATATTTTATTTCTAAATTAAGAACATCTTTTCTTTTGATCCTAGGCCAAATAATTATAATCATTATAATTGCAAATATCTGTGTTTAATGTAAAATGACATTGCCAACCTACTCTTGGGGTGGTGACAGTTTAATATGCAGCTCAACCCTCATCGTTGGACGGTGATCTTCTCTACCTTTTATAGAAAAATTGCATTGTTATGTAAAATTTAAATTTGTTTTGGATTAAAAAGCATTCAGTGTTGACAACAATACCATGGCTTAGAATATAAACCACTTTTTAAGCAATTATTAAATACCAGGCATTGCAGTTATCAATTTGCTTCCCATGGCACTATGAAATAGTTATCTTTATTATCTTCATTTTATAGAGAGGAAAACAAAGATTCAGAAAAGTTAAGTGACTTTCCCAAAACTTGAATCTTTCTAGGTACTTTAACTCCAAAAGCTTTGCTACTAATTGTAACTATGCCCTGCCTCAACCAAAAAAAATCACACCTTAAGAGGAAAACAAAATATATCTTTCTATATTTCCATAGGGCTTAAGCATAGAGAATATAAAACAACTATTTGTAATTGTTCAAATGGTTTTGCCTCAAAATACATTGGTTTAGAAATTTTATAAATAGAAAATCATGAATGGAGTTGTTAGGTAAATAAATCTTGTACACAAATCTTGTGAAGTCCCTGTATACATTTATTGTTTGTCCAAATATTTGTTTCCTGTAGGTATTCAAGTTGCCAAACAATAGTCTATCCTTCTGCAAACAGTGAACTAATCCTTCTATTTAGTTAATTTTGTGTTACACACTAAAGAGAACCAAGAATTCTCTTCTTGGTTCTTGGTATATAATTTAATACCAAATTAGTCATGACCAACTTATCTAAATTTTCACTAGTTCTGCACTTTTAATGCATCACAGTAGACTTATCTTAAATATTTTGTTCCACCAACAGAACTGGAAGGAGATACATTATCTGATTTTTATTATCTTCTTCAACTACAGACTGCAAAGGAAGCACTATTAAGAAATTTTTTTCATGGATATAGAGATTGCGAATTATCTTCTTAAGTATCTTTGCTTTTGTTATTTTATTATTGTTTAATGTTTTGTTATAACTATATAAATTAATGACTCAGATCATATAAATGATAATATAATCAATAGCTAAATTTAGAGGAAAAAATCCAGTTATTTATAAATTATCACCTATATTTTGTTCATAGAAAATAATATTTACTATTACTTTTTATAGTTAAAAAATCTTTAAAAAATCGTATAGAGGAAGAGGGAAGGAAGAGAGAGAAAGATGGATGGAGGGAAGAAAGAACAAAAGAAGAATATTTTATACATTACTTCTGCTCACAGCATAAAGCACCAACCCTATAACAAAATAGGTGCTTAATTAATGGCTTTTTTCCCCCTGCCACAAGCTAGGCAACATTTGACATCTAGTTTAGTCTGTTAGTACTTTATATTAGTGATCTGTCAATTTAAAAGATTGGTTAGGTGATACACTCAGGTATATTTAATATCAATAATCATGCACTTTTGGTATATAATGTAGCCACTTTTGTTAAAAGAACATAATTTCAAGAAAAGTTTGTTGTGGAACAACAATATGGATTATACTAAATGCAGCAAAATCCTCCAAAAGTTTGAGGCTAGACTAAATAACATATAACAGTAAAATTGTAGGTAGTTATACCTGGAGAATATTTTTTAAGTAATCATATTTAACTTTCCCTTATGTAGTAACTTCTAATTTAATTCATAAGGATACAAAGAGTTTGAAAATCACAGGCTTACAAAAAGAAGAAAAATGCTAGGAAAGCAAGAAAGAAAAAATACTGTGACCCAATGGCTAGTAACAAAGAACTATACAAAAGAAAAAAAAAATTAAAACAAAATAAAACAAAAAACCCCACAGGAAAACAACACTTGTGATACCCATATTCAATAACAGCTGATCTCTGTGGTCCCATTTAGTAGGAAAAAAGCTTGCAGCAGAATGTTTTCCAAAACTGGCTGTATTCCCCATTGCACATGTACTTCAAGAATTTTACCACCCTCTTATCAAGAAGAATCTATGCCTTCTCATGAATCTAAGTGGACCTTTGTGACTGTCTCCACTAAAAGATAAGCTGCCATGTGATTTCTGAGACTAGATCATAAAAGGTAACACAGAAGTTGGGTCCAATTGTCAAGGGGTGAATAATAACTGTTATAACCTTGCCATGTTGAATAGAGCAGAAATCAAATAAAATACTAAGAAGGACTTTAATTTGGGAAAAATGGAGATGGAGATAGAGATCAGATTATAGGAAAAAGAGACAGTGGAAATAGTGACATATCAAATCATGCTAAATTAATATGTATATTTAAGAAATGTCAACTTGAAACAAGTTAAGAAAATGTAAAAGAAATACAAATTTCAACTGTGAAATCTACATGGTGTAAAATATATAGCATATTAATAGGAGTTTTATATACATGTAAACAAATAGTTTTGAAAGAAACAAGAAAAATAACATTTAAAATATGTTGAGTAAGGAGGACCAAAAGCCATGGTCATATTTCCATATTTTTCTATGCTGACTTATAATTTCTGTTTATATGTTGTGCATGTATTAACTAGTAATATAATTAGAAATGTTTCTCATTTTTTTCTGTTCTTTATAAATTGACATCCATCCTGGAAAAACAATTTAGTTAGAAATATACTTAAAATAATATCATATCTAATCTTCATTGTTTCCTATCTTTTGTTTGCATGAGTTTGTTTTACCACATAAAAGGTTTTCCCTTTTAAGAATCAGGATCTTAATTATTCAACCTTTTAACTGAAAATTGAATTGAGCATAGAAAAGAAATGGTAACCTTGATATTACCAGACAGTTGAGTGATATTTCAGGTTTTATGAAGGATTATAAAGCTTTTTTAAGAAATACATAATATAAGTATATATGTATATGTATGCATAACGCTTTGCACTTGTATTTTGTGTTTGTCTATTATAAAGAAAAATAAGTTTTAGTATTCAATGTAAGTCACACTTTTAATCACATAATAATGCCTGGTTCTGAAAGCAAGGGTGAGAGAAATTCAAATACATGTTTTTCATGACACTGTGTCATGTATGGGGTTATCTGGGATAGTATGGTTTTTCATTATACAACCAGGATTTAAAACATATTAACCTCTAATTTGGAAAAGAAGCTGGTAGATCATGATCTGGGGAAGCAATGAAGCTAAGTTTAATCATAAATTTGCTTCTTACCAGCTATGTCACTAAATGCCTCTAAACCTGAATTCCCAAATCTTTAAAATGAATATGTTTCACTGAGTTCCTTTAAAGATTAAGTGGAAATAAATTATAATAGTTCGTTTAAGATGTGACTGTCATAAATAATCACAAGATTCAGTGTCTCCGGGAAAAAATGGGCAAACAGGCTAATCACTGCCAATGGAAACCAGGTCTCTAATATATTTCACTTCTGTTTGTATTTGGTTTGGGGTTTATATGAATCTTAGAACAGTATGTATTTTTCTGCTGTAGAGATTCAATTATCAGGAAGCAGGGAAGAGAGTTATGAAATAAATTATGAAATATCTTGATGAAAGACTGAAATTTCAACTCAGATATTCTAGTTAAAATTTTATAAACAGATTATCTAAACTGATTTTTATTTTGACTTAGTGTTTCTGGTCCTTCATATTAAAATATAGCCGGAATATATTTAATTTCTATCAGTGTGAGCATAGGTTCTCCCCTCCAGGTAATTGTGGCTCCTACGCATCTCACCATGAAGCGGCACAGGTGTTTCCATACAGTGTAAGCAACCATTTGGAGAATCTGGTTCATTATCACCAAGGACACAATTTATTCTGCACTTAACACACTGTTCAATAGTTTGGGGATCATTCTTCATGCAGTGGTAAATCACTGAGGTTTCTTACCAAATGAACAACATAAACAAGATGGTACTATACAGACACATAGATGTGCACATATTAGATTTCTGTGTATGGGCTCAAAAAATCATGTTTGGAGTTTAAATTTCTTATCCATAATAAATAATTTGAGAAGGGATGAGGAATGATTTTTTATTGACTATTTAGGACAATAATCTATTTCAATAATCTGTGTGAAATAATAAAATCTAGCTTATATATTGTAAGATTAAAAAGCATGAAGAAAAGGTCAACATTATAAAGGAATAATCAAAAAGTTATGATAAGTATTGATACCATGAAATGGAGAGATGGAGTGCAAAGGTAGAGAATGAGGTGGAAAGAAGGTAACAGGGAAGAGAGTTTGCAAATAATTACGTTATATGTTATCATTATGTAGCCATTGATGTGCATTGGAATTTATATTGTTCATGTTCTGCTGGTCTTTATCTTTCTTTCCTTTTCCCTAGGGCGGTGGTTAATTTCTCTAGACTGTTACAGCTGATAGTATGTACTTTTTTGGGGACTGGGATAATAATGTTCTTATGTATATTTTATGCTCAGTACTATAGAGGCTGCAGTACATAGTAACAATATGAAGTTAAGAAAATAATATACTTTTGGCAATTATGTAAACTACAAATAAAAATTTATGCCTGACATTTACTAACTCTACAACTTTAAAATATTGGCGTACATGTTCAATACCTCCAATTCCTAGTTATTAAGTAGATTTAATATTTTGGAAAAATGTCCTTCCGATTTAATGAGAATATATATTTTATTGCATGCATTGTTCCTGCCATAGAGTAGGCAGTAAATAAATGTTATCCTTTCTCCTATACAATAAAAACGTATTAGAGTTATAAAAAGGAACACAAAAAACACTCTCTTACCACAGGAAATAGAGTGTACTTTGCAAAAAGTTAAAAACTTAAAAGATAATTAATTTAGATCTCTTAACAATAGATTTTTAAAAAAAGAAGAAAGAAAAATCTTACTATCACTCGTTTTTCTAAATGCAATGATTTACAGAGTGAACTCACATGGTCATGAGGGAAGTACAGAAATTTTGCTTGATGACATCTGAAATATATCAAGTAATACATATTTTTTTTTTTACTCTAAAAC
The DNA here is from genome assembly GCA_028533885.1 of Nasua narica. Classification (NCBI taxonomy): domain Eukaryota; kingdom Metazoa; phylum Chordata; class Mammalia; order Carnivora; family Procyonidae; genus Nasua; species Nasua narica. The sequence continues at coordinate 20,839,435 of CM052810.1, forward strand.
AAAATCAAGTTGAAAAGTGATTGGCTTAAAAAAATGTAAAAGGTTTAACAAGCTTCAAGTAAACTTGGCCAAGCATTTCCAAAAAGCACCATAAAGGGAAATATGTCTGAAGAATCAGTTGTCAGGTGTGGCAAAACAACTTACTGAAAGTGGGAAAATATGTCCTTGGGCAAACCATCTTGATATAGAAAATTTCAAAAGCATCAAATACAATATGAACATTTTCACTTCCTTGAGTCACTTCATTTGACCTACCTGACTCACAAAGGAGTTTTTTGTTTGTTTGTTTGTTTGTTTTTAATTAACTAGGGTCATCATGCCTAAAGCTATAACATAGCAGGACAAAAAAAAAAAAAAAGAAAAAAAAAATACAATCAATAATAGCAACAAAAGGAAAAGATGATTTTTTTCCTTTTGTCTAATGATAATGAGGGAACTATAAGATAGGCAAAATATATTATCCCCATCCGAGTTTTACTGAAAGTGTCTCAAAGAACAAAAGATTTTTCCTGATAATAATAAATATTTGAAATGAGGTTTTCCAAGACATTGTTGTAATGTGTTACAAATAGACAAGTGCTAACAGAAGACAAGTGCTAACAGAAAATAATTTAATTAATAGTTGCTTAATTAAAAATACATGATTTTTTCCTAATCTCTCAAAAGAAAGTATAACAGGCATTTATAATAATTCCAGCATAGCATATTTTACTCATCTAGAACAAAGACCCAGAAAGTTTTATAGGTAATAAATATCACATTACATTACACAAGGTTGCAAAAGTTTGTAATGGAAACATTTATCGTGTAGCTTGGCAATAAGAGTCTTTAAACTAGGAATGAGGGTCATTTTAACTGATCTTTGATTTCTACAAATTTCAATCCTCCATTAAAAAACTCAAATGGTAATTGAAGGTATATAGGATTTGATGACTTAAGTCAGTGCAAATACTGGCATTAGCATTTTGTATCATTCAGATGAAAAATGGTGGGGAAAGGAAGGAGTTTTGGAAATCCTAACAATTTCACACATCATATATATGAGAAATGGCAAAATAAATAAACAAACAAACAAATAGATAAAGCATCTTTCTCTCCTGCTCTCTCATTTTCTCTTTTAATCTAAAGCAGTGAATTTCAGAAGTAACCAAATATGAACTAGTTTAAATGATTTGTATTGGAGAAGACATTAAATAACCAAGATAGCAGCAAGAATTCCATTTGTTTCTCAGAGTGAAGTGTTCTTCCTTCACCCATTTAAGCTCTTCAAAGTAACATGGGAGGATTACCTCCACCCTCTGTTCAGCCTTTTAAATTCACCTGCAAAATGAAGTTTTGTAAAATTTTTGCCAGTTCTCTCTTTTAAAGTTTTACCGTTTCAAGAATGTTTGATGGACACCATTGCATTTATGTCAGGTAGCTTGTGGCCAGAGAAAAATAGAAACTACTGATGGAATTGCTGACCTACATGAAACATTTTTTCACTGACATGCAGAGGGCCACACTGGCACACATAATGGGTTTCCTATCTCAGCCTATCTTGGGTATGCTTTACTGAGACTTTTATTTTGTGTCTGTTTATTTGCTATTCTCTCCTTGACTCACTTTGAACTATTTTTCACCCAGATGATAGGAAGTATTTTGGAGCTGAGCAGGCACTTCAGTAAAACCAAAATGGTTTCTGTGTTCAGTGTTCTCTAAGTTGCCCCTAATAATTCACATTGCAAAGTTCCACCATTTGGTGACTCTTCAGTTTTCAGAGCTAGTCAAGTGTGTCAGGCTAAGGGCTTGTGTTAGAAAAAAAGTACTATATGTTCCCAGTTCTCTTTTGAACCATAGCTATTTGGTAAAAGGACTTCTCAATAGAAGAAATGCACAGAAATCAGTACTTATGGGTGGCATGCTTCTTTATGATTCCAAAGGATGATGTTTCTACATCAGAAGAAGTGACAATCCAAGGTTGCAGCATCTACTTGAGCCTGGATGTGTCACTGCTACCTTAGTATTAAAAAAAAAAAAGAATTCAAGTAAATTTAGTCACTAGACTTGTAAGAAATTGTTTCCACCTTGCCTTTTAAGCTACTCTGGAATGACAATAATGCAGATATTCTGAGAAGGAAACTTACAGTATAATTCAATGAAATTTTGATTAAAATTCTACCTTCTCGGGGAGCCTGGGTGGCTCAGTGGTTTGGGCCTCTGCCTTCGGCTCCGGTCATGATCTTGGGGTCCTGGGATCGAGGCCCACATCAGGCTCTCTGCTCATCGGGGAGCCTGCTTCCCCCTTCTCCCTCTGCCTGCCTCTCTGCCTGCTTGTGGTCTCTCTCTCTCTCTCTCTCTGTCAAATAAATAAATAGAATCTTTAAAAAAATAAAATAAAAATTCTACCTTCTCTGATACATCAAAACATTTCCTGTTTTAAATGCTTGATATGCTGGTGACTAAAGCTGATATAATTTAAAAACAAACTGCTAAGAATATAAATGGGGTATTTAGGAAGCTGGGGAATATTCAAGGTTCTAAAAGCGTACCTTATCCTTTATATATTTTATCCACATTAAAATATGTAATAAGGGTTGTTCACAGTTTACTAATAAAATAAACGTGGACTAATCAATTAAAAAAGGTTGACTCTATTAGGAGTTAGCCATGATCTTCCTATAACCTTAGACTAATGATTTAGTTTTATAAGCCTAAGTTTATTTTTCTATAAAGTAGGACATACTCTAAATAATCTGCCAACGTTGAGTTCTGTTTTAAAGCCAAAAAAAAAAAAAAAATGACTTCATGTCAGTGAACTTTGAAAGTTGTCTTATCTTTAGGATGAATAAAAGTTCATATAAACTATGAAATTAGACCTTTTCATTTTCCTTCTTTCTTTACCTCCTCCCTTCTTTATTTCTTTCATTGGTTTCTTTGTTCATAAAGATGTTATTATGGCATAAGGCCACTATTATTTTGAAAAATACAATTTGGCTCTTATGTGATATGGATGTTAAAGGATATATTTTTTCGTGATGATGACATTGACAGACAAGTTCTTATTGTTAACAACTCTCAGATCTTACTTAGAGTATAAACTCTCAAATAGTTACCTAAGGACCTTCATAGTTAACTTTAAAAACTGTTCTCAGTATACAAAGAACATTATTTGCCAACTTGTATTTAACAGTCAGAATATTTGGCACTGAATTAAAATTTTGTATTCTGCCTAGTCATTAATGCATTAATGGGATTGATTCCCAAAATTAAAGCCAATCTACAGAAAGACATGCTATAACAAATGTGGTAATTTTAAGGTAATGCCATAACAAAATGTGCTGTAAAGTGGACTTTAATTTACTCTCCATATAGAAGAAAGAGAATCACTTGAAAATCTGTAATGAAGGCCCACATTTGCTATTGTGGGAACAAATAAAAAAAATTTCTAAAATTATTTTTTAAACTATCAGCTTCTGTGTTTTCATATTATATTAACACTAACCCAAGTGTAACATTTTTCATTTGTTTGTATGTTATATTGATGCTGTTGTTGCGCTTGACTAAAGAAAATATAAAACATTTACATAAATGCCCGAAAAAAGAAAAAAGAGGTTATTTGTTCAAGTAAAATAATATATATTAATATGCAACTTTAACGGGTTGCATAAATAAATAAAATCTTTAAAAAAATATGCAACTTTAATTCTTTAAACTCAGATTTAAAAACATAACTTCTGGCTAACCTTTTTTCTTCTGTATAATCACTACTTTCTTTTGGGCATGAAGGAAGGAAATAAGCATTTTGTCTCCTGATTAATAGTGATACAAACTATTGGTAAGCTGTAGCCAATTAATTCATAGATATTTTCTACTGTCTCCTGAAATTCTAATAACGTAAGAGAAAGGAGAAAAAAAGCAGAGGGGTGGTTAAGGGGATGAAATTCACAAAACCAAAGAAAGAGGAGAAAGAAGAACATAAAATTCTAGAAGCTGATTGTTAATGCATAAGTGATAACTGGTTTATCAGACAGGAAAAAGCTTAGGCTGAAGTTGGTGTTAGACTGCAGGTTTGCTTTCCGCAAGGTTTGAACAGCATGCTTTGTGTTGGAGACACTAAACACAGCCTTTGGCACTAACACATGCTGAAAACAGAGATAAGAAGAAGCTTGCATATTGAAAATCGAGAGGGCTAGCGAGTATGTGTTCAGCTCCTCCTAGGAGGTTTGGATATCCCCATTCTTACCCACAGAAAGGACAATAAAAAAATTTCTCTTTAGGAAATTAACCAGGGATAATGATTTATAAATATCTTTAGTCAGAGGCCCAGCCAGATCAGTCTATAGAAATGTTCCAATCTATAGCCATGCCTAGTCCCACAGAGATTTTGGTGGATTCTATTGTTCTTTATTCTTGACTATGGACAGAGAACCAGGAAATTTTCTAATATGAAAGATTATTCATATTAGAATTATTACACAATTATTATTGTGTATTATTACACAATATTATTATTGTGTAATACACAATTATTACACAATTGAGGAAATTTTCTAATATGAAAGATTAGTTAATATAATGAAGAAACACTCTAGAAACAGACAATGCATGGGATAGTAAAGATCTTTAAAAAAAATCTGACTACTGTATATTTGGTGTCCTTAAAAAAAGTACAATGATATTCTATCTGTTCTAAAGACTGTATAAAGTAAAATATTTAGAGAGCACTTAATGACATCATTGAAAATAAGTATGATGGCAGTAAGGAAAAAATAAAGATAAGTATTGGAACTTAAAGTTGAGAAAATATTCTATATTGAGAACAAAACTAGATCAATATTAAAAATAGGAGAAAAGAGATGAAGTTAGAAAACCAGGACGTATTATACTATATGGTTAATAAGAGTTCCAGAATAGGAGTAGAGGAAATGACAGGATGTTTTCAAAGGACTGTAGTTTACTAACCAGAATTAAAACATTTTTCTTAGTTGAAATTGTCCTCTGCCAAGTGGTAAGCAACAAAAAAACCCACACTGATACAAAATGTTAAACATTAGGATTAAAGCCCTAAATCATCCAAATTTTAGGAGAAAGTCCTTACATCATCCAAAGAATAGAAAAAAAAAAAGGCACATTCTACTTTATCTAATACCATAAGTTAGAAGATAGTACTCTTTCTTCAAAATTTTGATGAGCCTTATTCCCAGCCATAATTCTATATAGAAGGAAACTGGCAAATAATTTACTCATTCAATTATTCAATTTCTCAAGTATTTTTGAGTCCCCATTATGATTCAGGCATTGTTCTAAGTACTGAGGAGAAAATATATTATAAAATAGATAAAAGTCTACTTTAATGTAGTAAATATTTTAATAGAGGAGACAAAATAAATAAGTAAAACTAGAGAATTTGAGACCCTTAGAAGTGATGAGGACAACAAATAAAGTAGACCAAAATAAAATTAATTAAATAAGTCCTAATTTTCTGAACAATAATAGTATATCTTTAATAAAATGCAAATTGTTAGATAAAATATACACCAAATTTAGACTTTTAACATGTATTCACATTTCTGAAGGAATCATTAGAAGTGTAGAAACATATAAATTCCAAATTAATTAAAGAAAAAAACAGAAAGAATAAAATTTTTGAATCCATCTAAAAAATGACAGGAAAAGTAAAAGAAACAATGTTAAAATACTTTTGATACTTCTGTGATGACACAAAACTGAGATGAAAAGTAACCCACAGTCTCCCATCTAAAACTAGTGATTCCTTGAGCAAAAAATCTGGGTTTTTCATTTGTTTTAGTTGAAATATATTTGACATGTAACTTTATACACATTTAAGGTACACAAGTGTTAATTTAATACATTTATATGTTATGATTGCCATTTTAGCAATAATTAGCACCACATAATTACACTTTTCTTTTTCTTTTAGTTGTGGAAGTAATTAAGTTCTAATCTGTGAGCAAATTTGATGATTATAATACAGTATTGTCTGAATTCACTATACTGTGTATTACCTCTAGAACTTATTTACTACTGTTATGAGTTTGTATCCTGAACATCTGTCCTATATCCCTGCCCTTTATCCCCTGGTAACAATCACATGTGGAATCCAAAAAAAAGCTACAGTTTTAAAGGTAGAGAAGAAAAGATTTTGCCAAGTACTTTTGAAGTCCTAAACAAAACAAAACAAAAAAATTGATGTTAGTGTACTTGGAGTTTTTCTTTTTAGTTCTGTATGTGCTCAGACGTTATTATAAAGTAGTCTTTTGTCTTGTTCTTTCATAATCACCAAGTAACTTTATAAGATGTTGATTTCTCTGAAATCGCTTATGTTCAAGAGAACATCATAGATTCTCTGTTAGGGAAAGGTCAATTTTCTCTTGAAAATAGCCAGATGCTTTTATTTTTCCCTCAGATCCTGCCCTTCTTAGTTACAGTTTAAGACTAAGATTAGCTTCTTTGGGGATTTGTTTTTGGGTTTTCTATAATAAAAGAAATATAGAAATACTTGGATAAATAGAAAACACAAAGTAAAATCAGAAACTTGTAAATCATTGTAAGTGTAGTAAATTTTTGAAATAAAAGATGAGGATGCAAACAGAATTCAAAACCAAAATTATATTCTGTCGATAGCAAAGCTACTTAAATTATAAGGACAAAAAAAGCTAAACAGTAAAAAGCAGAAAAAGAATTATACCAAGATGATACTGATACAAACCAAAGTTCATATAGGTCACTTAATAATAAATAAAATAAGATTTAAAATGAAAACATTGCTAGAGACACTATTTTCCTGTTAAAACTTTCAGTTCATCAGGAAGATACAGAAATAACAAATTTGTAGATTTTAATAGGATAATTTCAAAGTAGATAAAATAAAAACCCCAGAAACACAAATTTCTTAAAAACCATTCCCTCCAATTTTCAGGGTCATCTCCATCTCAATACAGAGTAGTTTGTTAATGTTATTCTTGACATATGGATGAATTAATAGGAATTATAGATAAAAGCAAGTTTCTGCCATAACAAAACCTCAAATAAGAAGTTGGTAGTGGGAAGCAAATCTTTGTTGAAACTATAGTTTATAGTAACTCAAAATGCTTTTTACAAGTCTCCTTAGCCAGAAGCTCTAGGGGAAAGGTTAGAAAACTGAAACAGTGTTTATTGGTGTGTTGATTGCCTTTGGTTTCTTACACAAAAGAAATGAACCCAGGGAAGAATTGGGCAGTTTTCAGTTAGAAATGGAAAGATACAGTTTTTTTTTTTTTTGTAATACTATGTTCTGAAAATATAATTTTGCCTAGAATAAATGATTTAGATGGTGATTTAAATGATTTAGAGGAACCAACACTGAAAAAAAATCTTCTGTGTTCTATCAATTCTTTGAACTATTTGATATGACAGAAATAAAAGATCAGACACCAAACTAAGTCAATTTGTGAACTCCTAAAGGAAGTACAACTTTTGAGTGAGAAACACAAAGGCTAAAGTTATTGAATGTTTCTAATTGTAAGTTTGAAAATCTTTTCAACTGAAACTAATCTATATAAGAATTTGGGATAATTTTACATTTTGAGATTTTTTGACAAACAAATATAAGATAAATTTATGTCAGACTTAACTTGAAAAATAGTTATATTTAATATTTTTAATTTTAACCTGCAAGACAGTTTTCTATGTGGACATTTATTATCCCTCTAGGAAAGTCTTTATACATAGTGTGAATATGTGAATAGCATTTAAAAGAGAATCAGTATTCTCATGATGTTACTCGATTTCATTGCAGAATTTTAATAAACCATATTGGACAATTTGATGGCAAATTATTTGAGAAATTTTCGTTCTTGAGTAATGTGCGATTTCAGAGTGTACTTAATTGAGTTATCCTTCTGACCCATTACAGAGATTTCTGGCTCTAAATCTGTACTACCTACCATGTCTCTGGTTTCCTCCTTGTTTTTCTAACTATTATAAATTTTTCTAACTATTATAAAGAAGGTTAATGATCATGCTGGGTGAGAAAATGACAGGAGTTGGTTCACATTTCTGAAATGAGCTAATTTAGGAACAAAACAATGCACAGAGAATTCAACCCATTCTTTTCTTGTCCCTTGAAATCAACAGAAAACATAGAAGTGTATTCTTTGCAGACACTTCATTCGTTTGATTGGGAGTATCCTGTGTAGAGTTTGCTTATCATTAGGGAGACCTCAGGCCCACTTGACACTAAAATCAAACTGTGTCTTCCAATCTAGCTTGACAAGTTATAAAAATTATCCTTTGGTGTCTTACCTGGTGAGCGTGCTGTTTTATTTCTCAATTTATTCATAACTTGAATAGCAAAAAGGAGTGCTATTTACTGACCTCTCAAAAAGAAGGAAAAAAAAGGAAATACATGATGTGACCTTTAGATAATCACATAAATTCTCTACACAGTTGTCTCATAAAACAGGTCAATCTTAATACACTTAAAATTAATTTCATCCTTTAATGTTTATCCTACTATATTTCTTATTTATGTTTATAAACCTTAAAGCACCCAATCCAGAGGTTATACACGACATTGAGACCTAATGGACTCAGAGATATTATAGGCACAGTCTGACATAGACCTAGGAACTTACAGAATTTCAAAGTCCTGCAAATTCACTATTTATGTAGGAAAGATTGACATACTATAATTCAACAGTTAATTGAAATGAAGGATTTTTCTTAAAAATGAATAGCTCCTTTGATCATCCCCAATAGGAATGATTACCAAAGTGTAGAAGAAGCTATTACTAGAGTTGAGATATATTCATGTGTGGCATTTTAGGAAGCTGATGCTGTTGATAAGAAATTAAATTAATGGAAGAAATTAAGGTCAGGAGCAAGCAAATGTAGAAGATGAGGTAAAGAATATAAACATTTTGTCTGGGTGAAGAAGTGAGCAAGGCAAGAATATACTCTCCAGAACATAAAAAGTTCCAGGTTTAGTACACACTTATCCTTTCAGTTTCTGTAATACATTGGCCCAACCATGGCTTATCATGTAAGTGATTAAAATGTAGTCAATCAAAAGGTAAATAAATAAAATATATTCAATCAAGTAAAAAGAGCATAATATTCAAAATCGTAACTCTACTAAAATGAATTTGAATGGAATTTGTCTCTCCATAATATGCCAACAATTGACTTACTTCTTCAAAGGACTAAGACCTCTTGTCAAATATCCAATCTAAATTGTTAAGTTTCTGCAGAGAATCACAGGTAGAAGTTTCTCTAATTTGTCTGAGCACATCTCCAGAGGAGTAAACTAAATCATATCCACCTTCATTTACCTCTTATTTCCCCCTCCCCATTGTATCTTTCTAATTTTCTAGAAGAATTTTATTCTCTCGAAGTGACTCTTTCATTTTAGATATCACAATAACACAGTGTTACAGTTAACATTGCTAGAGTTTGATATAGTGTAAATGAGTTTAATACTTGTCATTAGTATCCAAGGGGCCATTTAACTCCCAAGTGTCCTCTGATTCTCCCAAAGGCACAATGAACTAATGATAATGCCTTCTGCTTTTGAAAATGTATTTTCCTTAAAGGAATACAGTAGTCCTCCCTTATCAGATTTTCGTATTCTGCAGTTTTGTTACTTGGAGTCAGGTCAACTGTGACATGGAAGCAGATGGTCCTCCTGATGAATCATCAGGTCACTAATAGCCTAACATTATGTCACAGAGCCTACGTCATACACCTCACTTTGTCTCATCATGTTAGCATTATATTGTATCACATCATCACAAGAAGAAGGTTGAGTAAAGTATCACAAGATATTTTGAGAGAGAGACCATATTCATATAACTTTTATTGCAGTATATTGTTATAAAGATTCTATTTTATTATTAGTTGTTGTTTTCCTTACTGTGCTTAATTTATAAATTACATTTCATCATAAGTATATATGTACAGAAAAATCATAGTATTTATAGAGTTTGGTATTATCTTCAATTTCAGGCATCCACTGGGAGTCTTAGAACCTATTCCCTGTGGATAAGTAGGGCCTAATGTACTCTCTCATCACTGAAAAGTTACAATACATAACCAGTGAGAATACAAATGCTGGATCCAGCATGCCTGAGTTTAAACCTGACTCTTCAAATAACTATATATGTGTCCCTGAGAAAGTTTTTTAAACTCTTTTCTTTAAAATGGGGAGATAGGGGCACCTGGGTGGCTCAGTGGGTTAAAGCCTCTGCCTTCGGCTCAGGTCATGATCTCAGGGTCCTGGGATCAAGCCCCACATCGGGCGCTCTGCTCAGTGGGGGCCTGCTTCCCCCTCTCTCTCTGCCTGCCTCTCTGCCTACTTGTGATCTCTCTTTCTCTCTGTCCAATAAATAAATAAAATCTTCAAATAAATAAATAAACAGACAAACAAATAAATAAATAAATAAAATGGGGAGATAATTCCACCCTTTATTTCATAGAGTCACTGAATGCTGAAAAAGTTAATATGTGCCTGGCAATATTAAGAACTGGCAAGTGTTTGTTATTATTCTACAGTATTATTACCAAATCTTTATTTTTAAAAGAATAATTTGAAGTGATATTTTTTTTGCAGAGTAGATATTTTATATTAACCAATCATTTGAATTCTCTAAGTAATTATTTCTCAGGAAAATTGTGCTGACAGTCTACTAGTTCATGTTGGTTTTAATATATTCTAGGCCAATTTCAATTTTAAGGATGCCACCCTCTTTATTGCATCTGTACGTCTCTGTTCTCAGTGATATTCCTACTAGGTCAGAACTGTCTCTGCAGTTAGTCATATCATTTTGGAATACCTCAAAACATCCAGAAGTAAAAGGCTATTTTTCTTTAGGAAAGAGGCAGATAGGAAGGAAAGTGATCAGCAGATTCAAAGCTCCTTAGCTAAACAATATTAATTTCATATAACAGTTCCTGGGAAATTTGTGAGCTATGCATTTTACATTATATGTGTATACATGTGTAATGTATAAAGTATATCTTTATTTTCAAGTTTTGATTATTAATGCTATTAATGCTATTAAACAAAATATAATGTGCTAACAATAATCACCAGAAATTTTTCTTCCTTTCATTAAAAGAGCTGGCTGATTACACAATGGAATTGCTCAGTTTTGCTGCTGATTTTATCATTTGAACATTGAATTAGCTTGTGAATAATATATAAAGAAAGAAAAAAAAGACCCAAATTCCATCCCACTGCCATCTGGCTTGAGAGGATAAATGTCATATGCAATTGGCATACTCTTGCCCAAGATAAATCTCTAACCTTTTTTGTAAATTCTAAACCATGTTGTCTTCACAAGCACAGAGGGGAGAATGATCTTCAAAATTATTTTTAGAACAGAGAATGCCAGACTAGATAAATCACCAGTGTTATTCCAAATGACATAGTCTATATTCCCAAGTAACAAGGTAATAGATAAAGTTCTCATATTCTCACTAAGGAAAATGAGAAATAGCTAAATATACAGTCTAATGTGTTTATTATTCTGGAAGGATGAATCAAAATACTAATGGGAAACTATACACATAAAGATGATTTTTATGATTATTTTACACTCAAAGTTGTATTTTATTCATATCTTTTGAAATATTTTATATTGCAATTCATCATATGGTGCTAAATTAATTATGTAGCTATGTTTTTAAGAATTTCATTCAGACTGGGCTGTGATTCTATAATACTATATTAAGCATATAAATATAATGAAAATTTCATATCACTAAACCTCTAGTTTAATTTTTTTGTATTTGTACTGCCTATATATAACAGTACCACTGTACCTTTATCAATGTATTTTGCAGAAAAGTTACACAACTTTTACAAAAATTATAACTGGTTGGGTTTTTAAATATTATTTTATGGATTCAAAAAACATAACCCATTCACAGTAAAATAACTACAACAGAAAAAGACTTTATTTATATATAAACACAGAGATAGAATCACATATAAAACAGGTTTATAAAAGTATCATGTCATCTTATCACCCATAGACATAAGTGTTTAAATATGATATGTAATTCCATGTATATTAAAATGCAAAAATTACTATAAATGTATGTGTGTAAAAATTTTTTTTCTTATTGGACAGCATGTCTGAAATTTTTTTCTTGTTATTATCTATAGAACTGTCTCAATATTTTTTTTGCATTTTTTGAGAGAGAGAGGAGGGAGGAGGGGCAGAGGGAGAGGGAGAAGAAGAATTTTAAGTAGGCTCCATGCCCAGTGCAGAGCCCTGCATGGGACTTGATCTCACCGTCCTGAGATCATGACCTAGACCTAAATCAAGAGTCATATGTTTTAACACACTGAGCCACCAAGGCACTCCAGAACTGTTTCAGTTTTTTTTTTTAATAGTCCTATACAATTCCAATATATCATTGCACCATCATTTATTAGGTAGGAGAGTACATATAATTAATATTATTATCCCAGTATATAAGTGGAAAGATGGCCAAAGGATAGTGAAAGTTAGCACCAAGTAACTGCACTTACTGATGGCAAGTATGGTGGGTTGTTCAAGCTGTAGTGTGAATGATCATCAAAGAAGCAAAAAGGGGGAGGTAAAAACCATTATTTTATTTTTCTTTCATTGGCTAAAATATAGCTGTCAGACATAAAGCTTTCCACATGGGCATTTTGGGTTCAGATAGTTTAAACTCTATATTGTCAATAAACAGAAGTCCTTTTTTCTTGACAAGACAAAAAATAAGAGAGGAGAGGAGATGACAAATAAGAGTAAGAAAGAAGATAAATAGTTTTGCTTACTTCAAGGATTGAACTTTAAAAGTCTTAAGGACACAGAATATATCACATTGATATTTTTGATAGTTTTCTCAGAATCTTCTACCACACTTTTTCTTCTCTATTTTCCCCAAACAGCCATGATTTCTTTCTAATTCAGTCCAATTGTCAGCATCTCCATCAATTTGGTTTTCCCATTTTTCCTCTGATTCCACAAAGAACACTGAAAGTCCCTTTTAGACTATCAGTAATATTTCAGAGTGCTCAGTAATTTCCCAATGATTTTTCTTGTTTACATGAAAAAGTAAAAAATGATACCATCAAATAAAGAGTTGTAATTTTCTTGCTAAATTCTTTATTGGAGATATAGAGTTACATCTTTCAATTGCGCATTTAATCAATAGTTATACTGGTTTGGTGGATAAAGTATTGAAATTTTGAGTGGATTTATATACTGAAATTTCTGCCCATTCATTCTTTAATGGAAAGCATCCAACTGACTTATACCTTAGGTTCCTAGCAACCGACAATGCTGATGCCTAATCTACCTTCCTGAAAATAGCTGATGGAAAAAATGGGTGGGCATCTGACCTAAACTAGGCCAATCAGATTCTGCTTTCAGTAGCCTGGAAATTGGGTGGATGAATAGTGGTTGGTGTCTATATGTAATTGCATTTTTATTGGCTTTTAGCAAATTGACCCCTACCTCCAAAGAAAATTGCCTTATAATTAATTACAATTTAAGTTAGTCCGAAATGGGGAGAAACAACTAAAGAAAAGAAAATGGGAATGAAAAATAAAACAAACCATTATCAAAACCAACACAGCTCAGAGCTTTTTTTTTTTTTTTAGCTCAGATCTTTTTTGACATCTGATTCAAAGCAAGATAAAGACACTAACCATGTCACAGTTTACATGTGCTTTATGTACACACACACACACACACAAACACAAGGAATTTAACCCCAATTACTTTCTCACTGGTGGACTTAAAAACTCCTGGGCCAGGGAGATTATCCAAATGAAAATGAGAAATATACTGTAATAGCCAGAATGGTAGTCCAAGGGAGTCAAACAGATAGGCTGATACTTGATATTATCATGCATATCATTTTCCATCTAAAACAGGAAATATTACATGTTTTAGATCATTGATCAATCTATAATATGAAATTTATTTCTCAGTACATTCTCAGTTCTAAATGGAAACCACACTTATTTATTTGTTAAAATTTTATTTTTACATAATTTCTATACCCAACATGGGACTCAAACACACAACCTGGAGATCAAAAGTCTCATGCCCTTCCCACTGAGCTAGCCAGGCATCACTTTAATATAGTTTAATGAGTATATTGGGATTATTCAAAGTGTCCATAATCTGCAGCATAAAAATGTCATACTTGTATTAAAGTGAGAATACACTGGGGCGCCTGGGTGGCTCAGTGGGTTAAAGCCTCTGCTTTCGGCTCAGGTCATGATCTCAGAGTCCTGGGGCTCAGGTCATGATCTCAGAGTCCTGGGATCGAGCCATGCATCGGGCTCTCTGCTCAGTGGGGAGCCTGCTTCCCCCTCTCTCTCTGCCTGCCTCTATCCCTGCTTGTGATCTCTCTGTCAAAAAAATAAATAAAATCTTTTTTAAAAAATGAGAATACACTAATGGAAATATGGAAGTTGCCGTAGTGTCATGGACTCAAAGAAGAGCAGCTTCATATCATGACTATGAATGCAATAGCTTGATGAGATTTTAAGCTGCTTCCCAAAAATGGAGGGGATATTCTTGACATTTTACTTAAAATGGTTGTATTTTGATAAAATATTTTATCATCAGAATTATGTATTTGGGAGAAAATATCTGTGCACTGACTAGTCAAGGAAAATATCTTGAATCTTGAAAATGTTTTTATCACTAGGTTCTGATTTTCTGAGTACTGCTTCTCCCATATAGTGGGGTGTTTCCTCACCAGCAATATATGTACTGTATGACCTTATTCTCTAATGACTGAGTAACTAAATGTTCTTTGGAAGTACGTTTGAACTAATCATGAGACTATTAAATTTGAGAATTTGAAGTGGGATTGTCAGAGAGCAAACTGAGCTCAGTAAATGCTAGAAAATTTAATATGCATGCATTATATAAGGTGAAGACATTTTACCAAATAGAAATGGAAGGGGAAGAAAAACTAGTCCAAAGGAGAGATGATCTTAAACATCTGTGAGTCAAATTTTAATGAAAAGTGCTTACGTATGCATACACACTATACCTACACGCTCTTTGTAGCTCTATAATTCTTGGTCCTGATTTCTTTTAGATTTCTTTTTGTATTTCTTCTCATGGGTCCTATTTTAAAATAAATATCACAGAAAATGATACATTTTATTTAATTTTTTCTCTAAAACTACTTTATTTTCTTATTTTACCATTTGGCAAGAAACATAACTTCTTTATAACACTTTTACCAACACAATTCACCATAGTCCTGAAAGCACCCACCAGAAGATGGGGGGGAACATCAACATTGATCAGATTGTCTCTTTTTACCAGTTCAACAGTCCCATACTCTTTTACTGAGCAACGATATAAATCAAAGCCAGACATGGAGGCCCTAGGATTTTCTAAATGAATAAGCCATATCATTGACCCCAAATCAGTTGGTTAAGAATGTTAAATAGTGGACCAAAAACAAAAATACTATATAATATGGTTATGATATAGTGTCTTTGTATGTGTTTTTTTTTTTTTTTTCCCATTTGGAGCACTTTCTCTCATTTCCCAACATTACTTCTGTCTTCCCCACAGTGAATAAAACTCTTATATTCCACTGGTACATGTGTGTTCAAGTTTTTATCATACTGTATTTTTTTTTCTTTTCCCTCTGTTACTAATCCCTACATTCTTGAGGCCAGGAATCATCTACTTTTTTTCCTGTCAGTCTCCAATGCTTCAGAAAACAAGCTCTGAATAATTAATTTTTTAAAACATAGATAACCATGAAATCAAATCCTTTCTATTAGAAGAAATAATTTACACAATCATCAGTAAATTAGTCAGATAATATTAGAAGAAATAAACATAAAAATACCAAAACCACAATATATCTTTTTAAAAAAAGGAAAAGCAGTCTCATATATTTTTCTGCTAATAAATTCCCAGCCGTTATTTATGACATGAATATGGTACCTTTCTACTTTACTGTAACAACGAAAAATTTGTATTTAGAACTTTCTCTTGGTAAAATGACTCCAGTAAAATTTATTTTTGCTTTTCTAAAGAACTTTCCTTCAAATAATCTCTATGTTCATTTTACTGGCTGCAGAGTCAGTTTCGTGTGTTAGGTTTGTACACCTCATCAGAGAATGGATCCAGAATGTTTTTCTGTATTATATATATGAAAATCAATTCCCATTCTCCAGCAGCTCTTAGCTGTTTACTGAAGAGCTGAAAGAAACCGAAACCCCCCTTTCAACTGTGGAACTCAAATTAGCAAGCACTGGGGCTCCAAAGATATGGTAAATTCTATGCTATGACCTGAGATTATCAAGATTAAATACTGCAGTCTCTGTGGGGGAAAAAAATCTTATGTCTGTTCCCTCAAAGAGAAATTCATAGACAAACAAAAAATCATCTTTAAAAAAAATCACACTTTAAATGAGCATATGTATACACAGCACTTCTGTTCTCCCAGCCATCACTTTGCTCCTATAGTAAAAAAAACATCATCGTGTCCTTACGTAATTCCACTTAGATTCTCTTCCAAAAAATATTATGTGTAGGCATCAATTTATATACTTTAACATTATATAAGTGTTTATTAGAAACATTTTCCATATAATTGTTACATGAGATGATTTAGTTCTAATTCCTCTCTAAGAAATCCTATTTGTTCCATGATGTCCCTAATGTGTTTTGTTGTTCTCATAAAAGCATAAAACCAAATAACTTCACTCACCAATAATTCTTTGAAGAAGTATGTTTAGAGCCTAACTTGGAACTCTACTAATACACCTCTTCAATGCAATGCAAACATCCAAGATCGCATACTGTTTTATAAGGAACTATTGGTTTTTTATAAATTATAGATTGATGTAAAGACTGGGAAAAATGGACAAGTGTACAAGCACTTGACATAGAGATAAATGCTAATCACTGGTGGGGTGTATGGCAGAGACAGAGGGCTAGTGGGACATCTGAGGCTTTAGACATGGCTATAGAGCTATTAATGGGCAGTGGTTGTGTTTTTACATTCATATGAGACCAGCTCTGGACAATAAAGTTAAATGACATCGATCACACTGTATCTCCCTTATACTCTTTCACCTTCTCTTGAATCATGGGGACCATATGTAAAAGATGGTGATATCACAAATTAAAAAGAGTCTAGATTCCTGAATTACTTATTAGAATAGAGCCATGAATTTCCCAATCAAGAACATCTGAGAACTTTGTATGAATGAGAAATAATTTTTATCTTATTAAGTCACTGAGATTTTTTACTTACTTGTTACAAACCCTGCATTAATTGTCCTAACTAATATAATGGTCAAGGAGAACATAGGATTTGAATCAATTGGCATGCAGGACTGGAACTAATCAGAACCCCAATCTACTCTGCTATATGTTTTTCTTCTTATACTTTTACACCGTTTCCATATTTTGCCCTCATTACGTCTTGAAAGATTGGTGCTCAGGAGAGCTCAGTAGGGTAGGAGTAGAGAACAGAATGGACATAGAGGATAAGAAAAGAGAAAACAAAAGGAAGACTTTCTCGTCTTTTCACCCTTTGTTTATGTTTCCAACATATAGGCAGGACAGCTGGTATGCAACCTTGTATGATGAAAAATAGCAGTAAAATGGATTTTACCTTTATTTCTTTCTCACCCCATATTTGGCTCCACAATTACCAATCAGAATTAAAGTCATAATTGTGAGTGGGTTGAGAGAAGAGTCAAATAATGTAAGGATATTCCTATGCTATCACTCTCAGTGAGTAAAGAAACACAAATAATTAGTATTGGTACCTTAAGTGAAGAAATGCATGTACTAATTAAGCCATTCTCAATAGGTATTGCTCATGATGACTGCTTATCAGAATAGCAATTAAATATTTTAAATTTTCTAAAAATGATTCAAACTCTTTATGTTTAACAACATGCTAAATGTAAATATGTTGCCTAAGGTCTGATGAACAGAACTGAGATAATCAAAGCTAGATTGCATGGCATTGTACTATTATTTATATGTTCAGTTGCCTTTTTTATTTTATATATCTATTCCCTTTTAGCATGATAGCCTCCATCTCTCCTTTCCTCAAGACAACCATTCTATTCTCACTAGTGTGTTCTTTTTCATTTGTATGAGTTTCTTTGGGGGATTTTATGAGTTTCTTTTGGATAGCATAATGATATTTCCAGACTCAAAAAAAGCCTACTTAAAATGATCATGGAATATTAACTTATAATAGACTAAAATTGGTGCACTTTGCTATCTCAAATATAAGCCCTCAAGCAATGCTCCCAGGAAAACATTTGAATACTGGTCCAAAAATTCTACCAAGTTAGATCAGGTAGTGACAATGTCTCAAAATTTGCGAACACACACACAAGGCACATATTTGTGAATTAATTAGCTCAGGCTGCCATAACAAACTATCACAGACTACATGGCTTACAACAACAACAAAAATTTGTTTTCTCACAGACTTGGAAATTGAAAAATTCAAAATCAAAGACTGGCAGAGTTTGGTTTCTGGTAAGAGCTCTCTTTCTGGCCTATAGACGGCTACCTTCTATTGTGTCCTTACATGGTGGGGAGACAGAAAGGGCGAGAGAGATTATTTTCTCTTCCTCTACTCATAAGACCACCAATCCTATCAAATTGCAGTCCACCCCTAGTGATCTCATTTAACCTTAATTAACCTAATTACCTCCTAAAATCCCTGTCTTCAAATAAGATCACATGTGTGGATAGAACTTCAACAAATGAATTTGAGAGAGGCCCAATTCAGTCTCCAGCAATGTGTATCTTATACACACACAGAGACCTACAATTAGTCATACAACTATCTGAGGGAGGAAGATTCTAGGCAAGGGAATTGTGAAAGCAAAGTATCTAAGGAAAGAATATTTAAAGCAGCAAGAAGACAATGAGTGTCGCTAGAACAGAAAATTAAGAGAGAGAAAAGTGGAAATGGGGTCAGAAGCTAGATTGCATAGAATTGCCTTTAGCTGTAAACACTTTGGCTTAAACTCTGAGTGAAAATGGGAATCATTGGAGGATTTGAACAGAAGAGTAGTATAATCTGGCTTAAATTTTAAAAAAATTAATATTATTGCTGTGTTGAGAATTGAAGATGGAGGATGACAAAAATGAAACCAGAGAGCAGCTAGGTGGCTGTAAGAGTAATAGAGGCAAGAAGCAACTGTGTTTCTGATGAGGTTGGGAGCACTGGAGGTGGTACTGAATATCAGAATTTTGGATATACCTTGAAGGTAGTGTTCAAAAGGATTTATGGATGGTTTATATGCAGGCGATATAGCGCAAAAGAACATAGTTGATTTAACTTTATCATACTGTTATCACTATCTTCTGCTGCAAAAAACAATAGGACTTTTAGCATATCATAGACCTGGTTATAAAACCAATATTCTGGAAAATAAAAATGTTCCAATGGAAGTAGGCTGTGGGTAGATTCAGCACTGACTAGCTCAGCCTATCTAGCGAGTTAGAAATCACTGGTGCTCTAGTGAAAAGGTATCTTTAGAGTATGTGAAATTACCTTCAAGTAGGTAGTTTGTATATTCCATGCTATTTTTCTTTAGTGTGAAAACAACTTCAGGTTTTGAAATACATCAAATTATTTGTAGATAATGGCATAATATATTCTGTTGGCCTAAGGTGCCTTAAAATGAGACCTATCAAGGCCTATCAGTTGCGTGGGTTCAAGAGTCCCTCTGAAGACATACCTGGAGAATCTTAATCCTCAATAGAGTCTTACTTTTGGCCACATTCTGATTTGAGCATGACACTACAGCAGCTCCAATAGTCTCTACTGTTAGAATATAATCTCTTTATATGCCAGTGATTTCTAATCTATTTCTACCTTCAGATTTAGAGGTCAACTTCTGGCTAGATAGGTGATATTTGCCTTCACTTCCAAAGGAAAGTCTGCATATGTCCCGGTTTAAATATGAGTGGCCTGAGTCAGAAGGCACTAAGAAACATAGATTTTGCCTTTTACAGGATCTGGGGAAATTAATTTCTAGTTCTGATATTTGGTTCTTACTGAAGGTACACAGTCCTGGAGAGTCACAGGCTAATAATGCTGTTGGACCACATTTGTCAGCATGGGGGTTTCCAGATCCTGTTTCTAATTTTTAACCTGCCAAATGCAGTATAATGCTTGCACCCAAAAATAAAATAACAATCACCCTAATATTTTTTTCCAGATGTAAAAATGTAGTGGTAATTTTTGAGTTCTTTTATAAAAAGGAAAAATATAAAATAAAATATCAAAACAATATTTCTGTGAGTAAAAGCTTAAGGAAAATCTTTCTTCTGGGCTGGAGAGCTATGCCATGCTGGCAGGGGTCTCTATGCTATGACAGAGACAAAAGTTCTGTCCTGCCATGCAGATGCCTTGGGTTTATTTTAACAAGCCAACACAGAGAATAAAATTTTTTACATGTGATTCTGAAAATCTCCTACTTCAGATTACAGATTATTATGTCCCAAGATTTTGCCTCAGCTATTTTCTTGCCACCTCCCAACAGAGAAGCTTGATATAGATCGGGTCCCCTGTCAATATCAAAGGTAATGTGAGTGCCATTGAGAATACCTAAACCACGGGAAGCATCAACAGGAATGTAGACACTGACCACAAGAGGGGAAAGAAAAGAGTATGTCCATCATGAGCATGTCTCCCAGTTGGTCAGGCACTCTGTGTAGAGGGTACTAGTTGGGAAAGGAAGACGCAAGACTGAAAACATATCTACCTTATGTTATAAAGTATTGTTTTATATTTTTATCAATGATATCAGCCATTTTACCTTTTATGAGTAACTGTATCAAAAAGTACTGAAAGAGCAAACAAATGTGACACGATGGAATATATACAAACTCTTTGAAGAGTGAGCATTTTCAAACTGAAAAGTTTGACTAAATCACTTCCTTGGTCTATTTGGTTGCTGTGATAAAATACCACAGATTGGGTAGCTTATAAACAACAGATATGCGTTTCTCACAGTTCTGAAGGCTGGAAGTCCAGGATCAAGGTGCCTGAATGGTCTCATTCTGGTAGAAATCCTCTTCCTGGTTCACAGACAGTGTCTTCTTGCTGTGCTTCACATGGCAGAAGGAGTGAGGGTTCTCTATGGGGGCTCTTTTATAAGGACATTGCTCCTATACACAAAAGCTCCTCTTTCATAACTTAAGTACCTCCCAAAGGTGCTTCCCTACATCATCATCTTTGGGGATTAGAATTTCAACATACAAACTTAGTGGGAGTCACAAGCATTCAGACCATAATAATTACCATCTTTTTCCATGTTATGATTTTTGGTGCTATTAGATTTGGAAGAAAGCTCTTGAGAGGCTACAGACTGGTCTACTGAAGTATGTCCTTGATTCCTTTTCTCTCCAAATTCTGACATCATCAGATCACATAGCTATGAGTAGCCCTAACACAGATTACTTCTACTGAATTTTAGAAGTCCGTGAATGATACGATCTTCCTAATACAGTTTTTGGATGTAAATGTAACTAAATGTTACTTGTTCATACTTATATTGGTTTTGTTATTAAGGTTATCAGGGCGTAGATCTCCAATGTATTATCATGCCTTTCAAGGAAAATCTAGCCTTTTAAATTTATATGGTTATATTTGTAAGTGCGCTGTTAAAACAAATTCTATTAAAATACAAAGAAACATAAAAGGAGCCTCAACACAATTTCCCGAACATTTGCAATGGGGAAAAGGATATTCTGTATGCTAGGAGGGGTTTTAAATAAAACAGCCAATTTTTCATAAATTTAAGTGAGATGAAATTTGCTGCAACTCAATAACAAAATTTAGCTGGGTAAAATTAAGTAATCAGAGTAGAAAGATCATATCATGGTGTGAAATAAGGTGGTCTTTAAGGTATGGTACTATGATAATCTGATTACCATTAATATGTCCTTCAGTCCATGGGATTTGTTTTTGTTTTCATTGCTTGATACAGAGATGATTAAAGTTTGGGAAGAATGAAGAATAAATCAACGAGTTAAGTGACAGAATAATCTTTTGATCTAGGCTTCATAATTAGAATTTAATTTATATTTTATCATCAGAAATGAAAATTATTTTAATGCATAATTTGCATTCCATTGCAAACTATTGGAAAATAGATCATGGATCTAAACATAATTTAAAAGATTTAGTAATTTTAATCATATAGATGCAAAATATAAAAATTTATGTAGGAAGATCTAAGAAGAAAATAAATCATGTTTTGACTGAGAACTTTGTGTAAACCAGCAAGAAATAACTGAAGGTCTCTTTTAAACATCAGATCAGAAAACTAAAGCCACTTTATCATTTTTAATTCCATTTCTTTAATTGATCTTTTGAATGCTGAACCAGCAGACTGATATGGGCCAAGAAAACATTTGGCTATGGATGCATATCATTTGGAATTTCTATTTTGCTAATGTCTTTTGGCTCTAGAAGCAATCAGTACAGCTTCCATTTTTATTTTATAAATGTATACTGGTAATCACCTCCTCCTTATTTGATAAAAATAGCACTAATAAGAAAAGGAAAAATTGCTAAACATTTTGACAACCTTATCATTTACCTAGTGTCTTTACTATTTAGTTTTTTGGGAACCATTATATGTTTTAATTTGATTTGTGTATACATATGTGGCTAAAACCATTTTACATATAGTTATATATATATATATAAAACTAGTTATACATATATAATTAGGTATAGTTTGTTACATAGGGTAACTATTAGAAGGTTATTCTAGTCATGTGTGATATGGCATCAATATTTTCAATAATATTCCTAACAAAATCAACTATTATATAGCTTGTTTAAATGCTCTATGATTTACAACACACTTTACCCAAGCACTCTACAACAATATCATTTTTGTATTTATTAAAAATATAAAATTTTCTGTCTCCCTATCAGGGTCATAGCCTTGAGAGGATAGACACACAATCTATATATCATTAAAACATAAATGTTTTACCCAGATATTATGGCAAAAGTAAAGAAATAAATATGGAGATCAAGTGAGGAAATTGATGTGAAACAATGGACAAGGACAAAGAACAGAATCAAATATTAGTTACAGAAAACATGAGAATTGGGCAGGGCAGAAGGGAAGACAATAAAAACCAGGAATTATAAAGAAGAAAGGAAAATTGACATAGGTAAAGTCATAAGGGCTGGAGAGAGTGGTATTTCAGCATGTAGAGTAAATAAGAATGGGATATTTAAAGAAACATAAAAGACATTGAGAAAATAATGCATCTACTTTTCCTAATATATGAATGTATAACCTTCCAGTTTTTTTAAATCTACAACTCATTAAAGAGCATCCATTGCACAGCTAGGCTTGTGTTTGATGAAAAACAAAATAGTTTCTTGTTCAAATATGTAATTCCCCAAAATCTCATCATGTTTTTCATTTTTTTAGTATAAATTCACGTTAATTGCATGCCGCTTAAATGTGGTTTTACATATTTACTCTCAGCAGCTCACTTTTAGAGCTACATTTATTTTTCCACAAATGAGTCTTTCAACTCTTCAATAAATGTTCTTTCAATATTTGATATGGTGGTATATATGCATTTGCTGCCTTATCCTAAATTAAATGTTTATTTGAGGCACTTCATTTAAAGTGTTTTCATTTTCTACTCATTTTAGTTGGAAAAGCAATCATGCAGTCTCTTTTAAGCTATCTTTTCCTCTGGCATTATTGTTCTTGTTAGTGGTGAAGTAACCTGAAAAAGGAAAAAAAAAAGTCAAAATGAAAAAGACATGCAAACAAATTGTAGCTTCCAGTCTTCACAATGGTTGTATTGCAAACACAAAAGATTTAGCGGTAATCTCTGGCTGTGCCAATTCAGCATACAAAGACCTATTTGTTCATTCATGACAAACAAACAAAAAACCAAAATGAATTCCACTGAAACCCTTCACCTAATGGTCACATTGATGGCATGTGTGTTTTCATTTTCATGGATTAGGACATAAGGCCAATGTGATTTCATTTAAATAAAAAACTTTTAAGAAAAAATGGCTAGGTGGTGAACCTATTTTTTCTGTTGATTAAGATCACAGAAAGGGTGTCACACAGTCTATGTAAAAAGCTGTACCTCTTTATCTATTTTATATTTTCTGATAATGTTTACTATATTATTTTATATTCTTATTGCTCCCAATCCTTACACTTCAGGCATAATTTCACCCCTCTTTCCCATGTTAAGGATAAAACCTGTGATTCCTTCTCCTTTTTACTTCCAATTTGGTATTTTAGGAATAGTAAGAGACAAATGATTATGAAGGCATATTCATAAATCCTAAGTCAGTATATTTATTTTAATTTGATGAAAATAGAAAAGCATGTATTTGAAACAAACATTCCCTAGAGACTTCAGGAGTAAGGATTCTACAATTTAGCAAATAAAAATACAGAGTGCGCAGGTAATTGGAATTTGAGATAAACATCAAGTAAGATTTTATTGCAAATATTCCATATGATATTTGGGACATAGTTATACTAAAAATGGAATTGTTGTTTAACTGAAATTCAAATTCAGATGTCCCTTATTTTATTTGGCAATTCCATCCAGGAGAGACATTATGATCTTGGCCGTAGAGCTTCATGTCCTAATTTTCCCTCTATCATTTCAGCAGGAAGAAAGACATAAATTACAAAATTTCTCCTCCATTATTATAGTTAATTAATAAAGACTGAAGTAGAACAAAAAGTACATGATTAAAATTCACCAGTTTAATCATTCTATTAGATTAACAAAATGTTAACCCACTCCCTTTATGTTTCCTAAGTGACTCTGATTGAAGCAATATTTATTCTGTAATTAATTCTGTTTATTATCTTATATCAGTTTAAAATGATGGTTCTCTGGTTCTATGTTGCGTATTTCAAATCATATAATATCTCCCCAATACTATAAATATTACCTAGTATTTATTTTATAATCTAATAAGATAATTACATAAGATAATTCTTGATCTGTGTGAGTGCCATTTGAGCCTTTTCTCTGAGTTTCCTTTGATAATCTTTGGAATAGGACTGAAAATGAAAATAAAGATCAGGAGAAAGAAAAAGAAAGCAAGCTTTCTTCTGGGTAACTTTTCAATTTGAACTTTCTTTTAATAAACACTTTTTTGACCTGGGCCATCTAATATGGTAAACAACATTTTTTTTTTAAAGATTTTATTTATTTATTTATTAGGAAAGAGAGAGAGTGAGAGAGAGCAGGTCAGAGTGAGAAGCAGACTCCCCACGCCGGGAGCCCGACATGGAACTTGATCCCGGGACTCCAGGATCATGACCTGAGCCGAAGGGAGTCGCTCAACCAACTGCGCCACCCAGGGGCCCCTGTAAACAGCATTTTTAAAAGAATATTCAAAGGCAATGTTCTTAAATATTCTCTCCATTTGCATAAATCTCAAATAGTTTGTGCTAACAAATATTCCTTTCCTTTTCACACATCTCTTTCTCTTAGTAACTTAATAACATAGTGGTACAGAATGAATGAAGGAGACTTTGAGTCATGGTCATGATGATTGACATTATCTGTGGTTCCTAAAAGTAGCACATGAATTTATGAGTTAAAGGTTGTACTTATTTTTAAATAGACCCAAAGTATCCTTTATTGTTTTTGGCTTTTTTTAACCTAAAATACTTTCTCATAAAATTTAAATTACCTACCTTTATATCATCCAACTACATTAATGGCATATATCTTTGAATTATAGACTATATTGATACACTAGTTTATTGTATTAATATATCTTCAACTAGAATAAACATAGTCCATATTTTTCTTTTACTTTTTACCAGTTACAAGTGTCCATCTCTGCACTTGGGTTTATACGCTGTCTGACACCATCAGGTGCTTCCTTTTATCTTACAGAAACAGGTTCTTCTGGACCTGTATGCAAGAGACTATCTGTCACCTTGGTTTAAAGTGCACCTTATAGGTGTGTCTGGGTGGCTCAGTTGGTTAAGTATCCTAATCTTGATTTTGTCTTAGGTCATGATCTCAGGTCATGGGATCAACTCCTGCATAGGGCTCCATGTTGAGCATGAACCCTACTTAAGATTCTCTCCCTTCCCCCTGCCCTGCTTTCCTTCAACACCCACCCCTATCCCCCACTCTCAAGCGCAGACACTCTCTGTCTCTCAAATAAAATAAGATACAATAAATTAAAATAAAATAAAATAGTTCTCCTTCCAGTATTCTTTTTTTTTTCTTTCTCCCTCCATTCCAGCAACGCTAGTAGTTGTTTGGCTTCTTTATTTATGGAGGTTGCAAAAGTACTCTATTTTGTTATTTCAAATGCCTAAAAACATCCTTTTATTCTAAATTTCCCAATGTAAAAATCTATGGAATTATTGGCTTCTGCTTACTTGAATTTTAGAAATCTCCCTAGAGATATGTAAAGATCAATAACAAACATCATAAAGATAATAATAATTTTAGCAATAAAAATATGCCAAGTTCATGCTCGCTTTGGCAGCACATATACTAAAAATATACCAAGTTCACCTGGTATACTAAGATCATCTGATAGATAATCACACTATAGAAAGGTAGAGGATTTAGTTATGAGAAGCATTTCCTGGGAGGACAGAGGTTGGTAGCTGTTAAGATACTACTGAGGCAACCTTTTCTACAGTAAAGCCCAATGAGGACAGGAAAGACAGTCTATTATTTTCCCTCCTGTGGCCGCAGCATTAACTCCTGGTTCATGTGGTTAGTTGCAAAAATTTTGTTGAATGAATGTATCCCCTTTAAAATCAATTACTTGATAAGCGTTGGCTGAGTTATCCACAAATCATAGCATCTCAGCGGGTGAATTAGAAATCAATGAATTTCACAAAGAGTAATATTTAAGATACTTTCTAAAGCTTCTAATGCTACAAGATTCAGCTTTGTATTAGTAAATTAATATGTTAGTTTTAGAAATACTTAAGATTGGGTGCCTGTGTGGCTCAGTCGGTTAAGCATCTGCCTTGGCTCAGTTCATGATTCTAGGGTCCTGGGAATTAAGCCCCATGTTGTTGTGCTCCTTGCTCAATGGAGGGGGGTGGGTCTGCTTCTCCTTCTCCCTCTGCCCCTCCCCCAGTTCCTGCTCTCTCTCTCTCAAATAAACTAATAAAATCTTTAAGAAAACAAAGAAATACTTAAGATTTAGCACTCTAAATCATTCCTTATTCATGAGACATCACTCATGAAATAAGAGATCCTATGAATTTTTCTCCACACTAACAGCATTCCAAATGTTCTCTGAAAAATGATTATTTATAACATGATTTATTATGTTTATGTCATCACCTTTCAAACAATATATGAGACCATGTTTGTAGAGTGCATAATGTATCATATGTTAGTATTACTATAAAAATAAATAACACTTTGCATATTTGCCTCTATATCTGCCTCTATATCTGTTCTTGCTTTCAGGGTTTGAAGTTTAATATTCCACAGGACGCCTGGGTGGCTCAGTGGCTTAAGAGGCTGCCTTCAGCTCAGGTCATGATCCCAGGGTCCTGGGAAATAGTCCCGCATCTGGCTGTTTGCTCAGCGGGGAGCCTGCTTCTCCTGTCTCTGCCTGCCACTCTTCTTGCTTGTGCTCTCTCTCTTTCTGACAAATAAATAAATTTTAAAAAATCTTTTAAAAATGTAAAGTTTAATATTCCAAAACTTGAGATACATATACACTTTTTAAACAAGCTCTCTTAAGCATACAGATTACTTGTAATAGCATAAGCAAGGTCATTTAAATAAATATAAACATTTAAAACAATCATCTACTGTAGAACTACTTATATAATCCTTGTTAAAATGAAGTGTTTTAAATTTCACTTACTTATAATAATGCAACCAGTGTTCTTTTCCTGGTCTAATTATCTACTTTGTACCAACCATTTAAAAATACTCCACAGTCTGCAAGCTCGATGGCTGCCAGCCTAAGATTGGCCATATGAGCCAACATAAATTCAGGATAAAAGATAGCAAGATGTGAGTTCTAGACCCAAATAAGTCAATTATCTAAAATGTCTTGTATCCAGTTACCCAACTTGAGGGAAATGCAAAAAATTGTCTCTCCCAGGTGATAGGAAAATTTAGTTTGTCTTTATCAAGACAATGTTTAAAAAATACTAAATATAAACTATGGGGATATCTGAATGGATAATTTTAGAGAATTCTACATATTTGTTTTCTATGTTTTTAAAAAATATTTCATAATCTGTATTTGTCTTTTTAAAAAATGTAGTAAGAGAACTGTTCTCAAAACAACCCCACTATAAATGTTAGAAGTCAAAACAGACCAAGTGTTCAAGGCCAAGCTTGTACATTACTTGCAGAATAACCCATACCAAGATATTTCGCATGTCTAGTCTTCAGTTTCTTTCTTATGGAGTAAATTAATTATATATAAATTTCTGTATACTGTAAAAATTTTTTTTTAAATCTATAATTTGACAACTCAAAGATGTCTCCAGTATCTCCTTCCTCTTTAACAAAATTGCAGAACTAAATAATCTTTAATATCTTTGATATCCTCAGGGTGCCTGGGTGGCTCTGTCAGGTAAGTAAGTGTCTGCCTTCAGCTCAAGTCATGAGCCCAAGACCCTGGGATGGAGCCTCACATAAGGCTCCTTGCTCAATGGGAAGCCAGCTCTTCCCTCTTCAACTTCCCCTGCTTGTGCTTCCTTTCTCACTGTGTCTATGTCAAATAAATTTAAAAAAATTTTTTGATATCCTCAAAATATAATTGTATGAATATTTTGAAGTTTATATCCAATGATTAAGTTATATATTAATAATTATCCTCCTGATATGAAAAAATGTAATGGATTTAAATTTTTAGTCTGATAAATCATCATTAACAAGGATTGGTCACAAGATTATTAATCGATTTTATGCTAACACCAAGCATAGAAATTTAGGCTTTATTTTTCAAATTATGATAAAATCAGAATTTGTAATTTGATCTCTCTGAGTTTCCTCATTGATAGGATGTAAAAGGAGGACAAAACAAAGAAGAAATGAGAACGAAGGAGGTAAATAAAGAATGACAAAAAAAGTAGAAGTTTTATGATAATAAGGATGATAGGGAGTGTCAGAACCTGTATCACACTCATAGCAGTAAAATGAATTAAAAGCTTTCTCTTGCCAAGCTAATATAAATGTTGTCATGAGATTAAAATCCTAATAGATTTATAATGAATCTTTTCTTATAAAAATTATGTAAGTGACCAGCATAGCCAACACATAGAGAATTCAATTATTTTGATTTTTTTAACATTATACATATGACTGCTATTCTTATTAGTCGCCTAAAAGTTTAGTTATTATTTTCATTTATTACATCAATACTAGCATTATTTAATTTTTTCATGTTTTCTTTCTTCACAGATTATTAAATCCAATCTACTTATTTTGACTTCTATAACAAGTTTGGGGATATGGGAGATAAGATAAAAAAAATAGTATAGAAAAAAAGTAGTATAGTAAGACTGACAATAACCTGTGCAAGCTGCTGGTATACTATGGAAATGGGAGAAGGATTTAAAGAGAAAAACAATTCATTATATTGTGGGGAAAATTTTTAAAATATATAATAAACAAAACATGAGCAAATGTATAAAAGCAGGCAACATAAAAATACCAACAAATTGAAAAGCAGAAAAAGCTGCAGAAATTACATTTCTTCTGGGTCTTGAAAAGTAAATTTTATCCATATTTTATGCATTGATAAAGTAAAGGTAACTTATAGAAATCAAATCTGAAAGTGTTGGACAGCATTGGTCATGGACAGCAATGCTATACTACAGAAAGGTTCACTGAAATAGACTACGATTTGCAACATGGCCTGTTGCTTCCAAATCTGATTTACATATATTTTTATTGCTAAACCATTTCCCTTTTTTGTTCTTCTAAAGCATTAATTGCCTTTTTTTGTTTATGAGTTACTGTTTATACATATCTACTTTTGCATTTATAAGCAAGGAATCTGAGTTAAAGGTGCTTTGGGAAACAGCTTTCTATTGCCAACAAGTAAGATGTCTTCAAGCAGCACTAAGGGAGTTATTCTTCCAAAATTTATGTCCTAAATGCGTATGGAGGTTGCTGTTTGTCAAAACTTAATATACCCATGGATCCCTCTAAAAGATATAAAATATTAATATTACATATAAAATTTACAGTTTAAAGATAAAATTCACAAAACAAAGTTCAATAGCCAGTCATTTCCAAATGCAGATCATTATACATACATTTTACAAGGACAATGAAACAGCTGTTAAACCAGATTTCCTTCTCATACAAACACACAATAATATTGATTCATTCGGCAACAATGTGTTAAATATTCCAGACAGAGTACTAGGTTTGTGGTTTATTGTTGAAAACCATAATCACAAGACCTTAATCTTTCTGTTGCTTAGAATGTTGGCTGAGATGGATACATGATAAAGCTATATTGAGTCAAGTTCATGAGTTAATGAACTCCTACACTGTTAGTTTGGATCTATGCTCAGTATCTTCTCTTTTAAGTAACTCAGAGAAATGGAATTTTATATAGTATGAAAAAGGCATTTTACGTTCCTGAATTTTTGGTATCTTTCTTTCTCTAAAGAGAATTCTTTCCCAGGCGCGTGAGTGGCTCAGCTGTTAAGTGTTTGCCTTCAGTTCAGATCATGATCCCAGGATCCTGGGATTGATTCCCACTTTGGGCTCCCTGATCATCGAGGATACTGCTTCCCCTTCTAATCTTCCCCCTGTTCATGATCTCTCTCTCTCTCTCTTTCACTCTCTATCTCAGATAAATAAATAAAATCTTAAGAAAAAAAAAAAGAACTCTTTCCCAAAAGCTCTAAAGAAGAGAAAATCATTACAAATAAGAATAAGGCAGAGCTAGCTTCCAGCACTGCATTGATAGAGACATAGTGATAGTCTTATTTCAAAGAAAGTATCTTTTTAATCCTTACCAGTATATTACATAAACTATCCACCTTTTTACATCTGGGACCCTTTACCCTTAGCACACTCCTGAATTCCTTTCTTGAAATTTTGAATCAAATAATCATTTAAAAATGAAATCTGCATCAATTTCCCATCACACACACAATAAAAAGGTAAAAGGAATCTTGGTATTGACATTTGAGCTCGCTCTCTAAAACTACAGTATCCTACTCATATACACATCCCACTTGAGTAGAACTTTCCTTGTTTATTCCTGGAGTAGAGAAATGGACAAGACAGGCTGATTACAGATAGATTATTTTCCAAGAAAGAAAAGGACAGAGAGGAACATAACTATTGCATCCATAGAATCTCTAAGCAAATCACAAATATCTATCCTACTTCTCTGGACACAGAGCAGAGAGGACAGTAGGGAGTCAGGATCTCCCTCAATGAAACATATTGGCAGTGGAAAAGAAACTTCCATCCTGTACCAATAATATACATTGTACCCATATGGAACCTGGCTGATCTGATCTCTTAATATTTTGGTCCTCCAGTTACACTGAACTTCTGACTTTTTCTTTTTCTTTTCTTTTTTTTTTGGTGGGGGAGGGTGACCTCTGACTTTTTCTCCAACTATCTAAGCGTGTTCTTATTTAGGGGAAGTCTATTCCCACCACTTAAAATGTCTTTTTTAGGATTCCATGATGTCATTTGTGATTTTGTTTCTTTTAGGTCTCTTTTCAAATGTCACCTAATCTGAGAGTCCTGTCCAGGCCATACTTTCTAAGACAGATTACACCATCACAACCATGCTTTATTTGGTTAGTGGCTATTATGACTACCTAGCATTTTGTTTTGAATTTAGGTTCTATATTTCATCATTTCCTATATCCTCAACTAGAACTTAATTTCTTTAAGGACTTTGTTCAATGCTCTCTTTTCTTAGTGTCTAGTTTAGTGCTTAATAACTGGGTGGGTGTTCAGTTTTTATTGAGTGAAGAAAAGGGGATAAGTGAAATTATTATGTCTAATAGGGAAAACCAAAAAATTCTAGGTTTATTCTCCTTTGAGGCGCACAAAGGTTTAAAATAATCACAAATTGAAAAATTTTTGAAAAGCTAAGGTTAGTATTGAGATTTCAGGTCTTTTTATTGTATCAAGAAATTAGTTTTAACCATTTTGAGTCACCTAAAGATGGGCAGTTTTTATTTGCAAGTTGTTTCTAATGTCAGAAAAAGTTGAATCGTATATAATAATTAAGGCAGATTGATTGGTAAGATTTAAATTTTGAAATCAGACAGATTTGGGATAAAATTCTGCTCAATCACATCTTCCATGACCTCAGACAAATGGGCCAATTTCTTTAATTCTCAGTTTTCAAAGTTGTGAAGTTACCCTACCACCATTTTCCTCAAAAATATATCTCCAATGCCACAAGTAAAATAAATAACCATTTGGTAGAGCCCCCTTCCAAATATTGTGAAATAGGGAAGGTAATATTGAGTCACAGTGAATTGCTTACGTGTATTAAATTATTTACAATATATGAAACATAACATATAGCATAAAGTAAAAAATAAACAGGTTTTACCAAATAAAAATACAGAAATAATATGCAAGCAATCTAAAAAAGTTTATGTACGGTTATGGAGAGTTATATCAATCAAAAATTTTGATTGATATAAAAGTGTTGTCATCCCTGAAGATTTAGACTATGTATAAATTCAAATGCTTTTAGGAGTTAGGCGAGTAACACAAGTGAATGATGCTGGATACAGGACCACCATGGCAAACAGGAGACTCATACATTATCTAAAAGAGAGAGCTAAAGCTTATCTCTGGTTAGCCAAGAGCATACCTGGATTTGTATTGTAGATTCACAGTTATTGCTTTTGTGTTCTATTTTCAAAATAATTCAACTATCCAAATATTTTTGTGAAGTTTATGATTTTGAAATACTGACAACTCTGAGAACCAAGCAACATACATTTCCTGTTGGTATCTCTGTTTATTGAAGTGTAGGGACTAGAATGGAATGCATAAAGGCTACTAGGTTTTCAATTTATTATAAATGGTTTTATTGCACTTATCAGTTTGGTATAATTTATTAGATCATATCTCTGTTGTTTCCAGCACCTGCTGGACAGGGTCCATTATCTTGGTCACGCTTATAGTACTTGGCATAGTATTAAGTCTATGGAAGTCGTTCCTGGTAAACTGTTAACACTGAATAAATCCAGATTGAAGGCTTGAACTTCTGTATGATTGTACCTGAAGTGATTAGGGATAATTGCAGCTTTTAGAAAAATTAGTGAAGACTTTGGATAATATAACCAAGAGACAGAACCATTATTATAGGAGACTGGGGATAAACTTATTTAAATGAGAACATAGTATGCCATTTGTATTTCACGATGCTAGTAGAATCGGGGATGAGACAGAATCTTTTGAAGATGCCTCCAACAATTGAAGATATTTAGCATCCCTGGGTTCTGCCCACCAAATGCTATTAGAGTACCCTTATCACTGTAAGAATCCACAGTACATTCCATGCCCCCTGTTAAGAACCACTGGAGAAGGAGAGTGTAAATAAGAAGTCGGTTGCTAGCAGATATAAATATGGAAACAAACAAAAAAAAAAACAATTCTTTTTTTATTTGTCTTTTCAACTGAGCTGAAGACCCAAGCTTTCTGAATTCCACTCATATTAAATAGAAGTTTGCAGGGCAAAGCCCTGGTGAAGTAATGGTCCATTACGGTGAGAGCAATTCAAGATTCAGTCTTTTAAGGGAAGCAAAGTTTAATATATATATATATATATATATATATATATATATATATATATATATATATATTGAGCCGACTGTCTAAATGCTGAGCCAACTGTCTAAAGATCAATTTCAAAGCAACCGAGATCGCAAAGTCATGAGAAAAATAAACTTGGAACGGAAGTAGGTAAGGAATAAATAATTTAGAAAATTGCTTAGGGATATCCACCTCCTGCCCTTATCTCTTTAAGTCATTTATGTTTAACAGAGTTAAAGAGCTAGAGGCATAATGGCAGAGCCAAAGGAATTATTCGTTTCTATCTCGGCCACATACCCAACTTCTGATCTCAAATCACTTGGATCCGTTTTAAAACCCTTAGAATCACAAAATAAGCTTCTAAAAACCTCTGACTCCTAAAACTGTTCTTCCTCAACTTTCAAGTTGCTAATTCAAGTTATTGATCTGAATTTCTGCCTATTTCATTCACTCATCTTCTAATATGTCAACACACCTGTCATATAGTGAAGAATAAATAAATATCCCCTGCATAAATGAGTGATAAGATGGTCACATCAATGTTTAAATCATTGATTTCCTTTTTGATTTCTCACTTTCCCTCAGCACGTTTGTCCTCTGATTCTGATGCCACATTCCATCAGTAAATGCTGTACGAGGAAAGGTATGCTGCTTTAATTTTCTTTCTTCTTTCTTTCTTTCTTTCTTTCTTTCTTTCTTTCTTTCTTTCTCTTTTCTTTCTTTCTTTCTTTCTTTCTTTCTTTCTTTCTTTCTTTCTTTCTTTCTTTCTTTCTTTCTTTCTTTCTTTCTTCCGATGTATTTCAACATACTGATAAAGTGATTTCCTTTCCCTTTCTTTTCTCATGCTTTCTTTCTTCTCTTCCTCTTTTCTCTTCTCTTTTATTCTCTTCTTTTCCTTTCTTTCCCTTTTCTGTGGTAAATATGACACAAATTTTGGATACTAAAGGAAGGCTAAGACAACAACTTTTTTCAAGTTTTTAAAAACTAACAAAAGAATATCAATCTTTTCAGTTGCTAATGCCATAAAAGTTATTTTGTTTTGTTTTTTAGGTTTTTTTATTTTTTTTTATTTTTTTTAAAGATTTTATTTATTTATTAGAGAGAGAGAGACTGAGAATGAGAGGGGAGAAGGTCAGAGGGAGAAGCAGACTTCCCGCAGAGCCGGGAGTCCGATATGGGACTCGATCCCGGGACTCCGGGATCATGACCTGAGCCGAAGGCAGTCGCTTAACCAACTGAGCCACCCAGGCGCCCTGTTTTTTAGGTTTTTTTAAATATTTTATTTATTTATTTGAGAGAGAGAGAGCATGAGAAAGAGGAGGGTCAGAGGGAGAAGCAGACTCCCTGCCGGGCAGGGAGCCCGATATGGGACTCGATCCCAGGACTCCAGGATCATGACCTGAGCCGAAGGCAGTCGCCCAACCAACTGAGCCACCCAGGCACCCTGTTTTTTAGTTTTAATGGATAATTTGTTTTTCTCTAGAGAGCTATCAGAGTTTATTTTAAGACAAACAAGGGATACTTTATGAAGAAAGTGATAAATAGAGGGAGACAGAAGCTGGGAAGCCTCTGGGTAATGTTGCAAGGTGGATGGGAATTGGAAAGAATAGCCTGGAGGTATTAGGCAAGCAGGCTCAAAGAAACCATTGAGAGGAACACTTTTGAAATCTTTTGAAATGTTGTTGGATCAGACTTCTCACATTGCTTGCTTATAGAACTCCAGTCTATATGCTGTTTGTAAGGGTTAAACACTACCATGGCGCCTACTGAGCTGCACACATCAAAATAGACCACAAAGGCATAGACTTGAACCACTGCTATTTGAGTCTTGGCAGAATGCCTTGTGATCATTGTGTTCTGGAGAGAACACAGAGGATGGGAGTCTTGTAAAGAATGCTGTGAGCCCTCCTCCAGCTCAACTCCGTATCTCCCCTTGGAGGCTATCACAGACAGTTCTCTTAGGCTCCCCAAGTTCTGATGACATAAGGGGTTTTGGACTTACTGTCTCATAGTAGAGCTGTAGAACATAGAACCATTTAGCTGCAGTCTAGAAGTGGCTCCACTGAAACAATTTGTAAGGTAGTCATTCGGGCCGTTGTATTAGTATTCTCTTTCATAGTGCTTGAGACAAGGATCCTAAGGAGCTACAACCATCTGCTTATTCTTCTCTTTACTGTCTTTACACATAATATATATGTATATTTTAAATCTAAAATTATCACCTTATATCGTTACCACTTGAGTCGTTCAGGCTTTGCCTTTCATGAATGAGCTTTACACTATCCAATGATCATTCAAGGAGATAACTTTTTTTTTTTTTTAAGGAGATAACTTTGAATCATCTGTACTAAGAATTCTCACTAGGAAACCATTCAGAGGGCTTTATGATCTGTCTGGGCCATGATTTCTTATTACATCTACATCAGGAAAACCAGTAAAGCCTTCCCTCTACAACAGCTCTAAGCAAACTATGAGATGTGGACATATTAAGCACCAGTAGAGAGGAACAGCAGGGCTTGCTCTTGAGCATATTCTCAATTTAAGAGCATAGGTTAAGTTAGTGAAGCATTACCTAATTTTACTGGTCAAGTCTATGTCTAAATGTATCTTGATTTATTCTCATATCTACGTACCCACTGTCACCAAAGTGGATAATTAGCAAACAGATACAAAAGCAGGAATAGGCAAAAGAAAACAAAATTCTGATGGCAGATAAGAAAACTTTTTCACAGATGTGGTCATTGATCCGTATTCTCTCAATCTAGGAATTGGAGAGATAGAGAACTGAAAGGAATTCTAGGGCCACATCAGGATGTGTAGATCATAAGAAAGTGCATTATAGATCATTGAGTACTATTTATCCTGTATTTAAATCTGAAAATACATGGAAGTGATGGCTCAATGAGACATGACTGTATGAGTAACAAAGAAGAGTGAATTTGCTTAAGAAATAATGAATACAGATCTATACTGTTTAATAATTTAGGGGGAAATATAAATAAAAAATCTTCAGCTTTCAATCTGAAAATCTTTAAAGCACTAAGTTACCTTCAGTATATGTTTCTTTTATAAGAAATGGAATGTTCTCAGAGGGCTATGTGGAATTTGTTATCTTTTCCAGCTTGCAATCCTAAATCGAATGAGAAGGAAATCTTAACACTTTAAAAAGTTTCCATTTAAATGTATTATTTTGTTGGAAAACAGCATAACAAAGTGTTAAATAAAACAATTTGCTTAAAAATACTACCTTTAGATAGAATTCTTGGGAAGGTAAAAAATATATATTAAATAATGGATACAGGAAAATATTTAAAATTTCTCTCAAATAACTTTTTTGTAGGGATTTTTAGCTGAATGATGGAGTATGAAATAACTGACATTTAGATTCTATTGGTTCTATTTTTTTAAGGCAGTTTAATTTAGATATGCCAACAGTTTAATTTTTAAATGTCACTATTTATAATACATTATTAATTACTACTTTATCAGACTTAAATTTCTGACAAAATATCTGAAATATAATCTCTAAATAAGCAAAGTAGTATACTGATTTTCAAAAATTTCTTCAAAAGTTTTGAAAAAAAAAAGAATATTGAAAATGACTACTCCCTTGTAGACTTAGCTAGCTTCATGTAAAGGGCTAGGTAGAATCATTTCTGCAATGTAGACTCCTGATTAGTGTCTTTAAGATGTTAACTAGACACTCCAGGAGTGGAAATTACTGATTTGGGGACCATAGGTATTAAACAAATAAACAAATACCTCCCCTCTGTTTTGTGGTGTAATGTTAGCTTACACACTCTCACAAACTACCTTGTCAGTATCAAAGTATGTTCAAAGCACAGTACAGACATTATAACAGTCCTCCACATAACAGTCAAAATGTTCCTCCTGAAAAATATAGATACAATCTTACCAATTTGCTGATTAAAACCAATGACTTTTCTTGGCTCTATGAATAAAATGTAAATTCCATAACAGTATTTATAAGGCACTCCATAATTTCTTTTCATGACCTTTGCAGCATCATTTCAAGATTCTTCTTAATGTGCTGGAGGGAAAAAAAAAAGGTTTACTTGCCATTTCCTAAAGCACCAATCTTACCCATTTTAGACCTTTGCACTTGCTGTGCTCAATTTTCTATACATGGCTGGCTTTTCCTCATCCTCTAATTCATATATATTTTGTTTCTTTTTAATTTTTTTTCTTTTTGACCTCTGTCTACCTTGACTACATGAAGAAGCCTTGTCCTCTCCGACCCTATTAATCTCCACCTCAGCATCGTCCATTTTTAATCAGAGCACTTATAATACTTTTTAATGACATTCATTTTTGTTGATTTACATTCTTTTTGTCTCTCCATCATAAGCTCCAGATAACTAAATTGTATAAGGGGAGAGACTATGACTATTTCATTTACCAATATATATCCACTATGTAACATCATGCTTAACATATAATTCTTGAATGTATCTATTAAATAAACAAATTTGTGGTATTTCATACTCTTCAGTGTTATCAGAAAATAATCTCTCTCTTGGCATTTGTGTTGTAAAGTCAACCTCTTTGCTTAAAAAAGGCTAATCCTCAACATGGACATTTTATTAAAATAGGATTCTGGTATAATTTTTGTTATAGTCTCCTAAAGGATTAATTTCAAATAAAAACCCACTCAGATTAATTTCAAAGAAAAACCTATTCAGACATAAATTAGTTGGCAATATAGATACATAAATTTTAATGATATATATCTAATCCTGTCTTGGCCTTCTTAAGATTATTTTGCTCTAATTTGGCATCTATTCTTTTTGTTAATAAAGTGAATATATTTCTAAAATACTCATCATGTAGCAAAATCTGTCAAATGTAATTTACCTATATTTCATTAAGTCTTTATAACAATTCACTGGGATAGGCATTATATCTGTATTTTATTAAGGAAAACATGAAAAGACAGAAGAAAAGGAACTTGAAGATTAAAGACTTAGATACATAGCTGGGATTTAAAAGCATATTTGTATGCTAAAGGGTTACTATGGAAACCTTGATAGGAATTTATTATACATTTAGTTTTATTTTCAACTTTACAGAAAATTTGTATGTCACTTTAAGACACATGAACATACTAAAACAAAGACTTCTCAACATTACATAATTTTTAAAAACAGCCTCAAAATATAGACTTATTTTATTGCTGGAGGCATCATTCTTGTGAGAAAAGTGTGATTTTTTTGTAGAGTAAAACTTTATATTTTTTAATGGCAGAAAAATATTCTTGCAAGTTACTACAAGAAAAATGAGAGCTAAAGAAGATACAGAACTGAAAAATAACTGAGAACAAGAGAACAAACATAAAGTGCATAGAGAAAAAATACTTCTTATTGTAAAAATCTCTGAAGGAGTACACTATCAGGAAAAAAAGCAATGTACATGCCAAACTTCATTTTTCATTTTGCTTTGTTTCTCAGTTCAAGGTTAGGAATGTGAAATCCAATAGATTAGAAATTACAATCTATACAGCCTACATGACAAGCACAAAATGTTGCCTTAATTATTTATTTTCTTTTTATTATTGTATCCTATCATTAAAACATATATGTCTGATAACTGAATTATGGAAATGGTTTGAAATTATCACTGCAGCCTCATAAAGAGCTTTTGATATGGGAGCTTTTTGATATGCTGAATATGAGAGAAGAGTAGAAAATATATTTAAGCCAATTAGGGTTTTCTCCATAATTGTGATTCTCTAGACTCCTCAGTTATATAAAAATCTATATAATCATGGGAAATGAAATGGAATTACATGATTTAGTTTTAATATAAAATAAGAATCCTCTTCTTAACTGCTACATAAAGGAGGCAGCAGGTTTCAAAATTCACGCCAACAAATCCCAATAGCAGAGGGCAGAAGAGATGACTATCTCAGTGTGAAATATGAGAATATAAAAACTTAACTGTTTTTAGTTAAATAAAATTATGCACATTTAAACTTTGGATTTTTTTTCATCCATCGACATTCTAATACACAAAAAGAGCGTTGCTAGTAAGGTAGAAAATTCATCAAAAATTCATAGTGACAGAAGCAACTATCACAAAGAATGTATAATATCATGTCATGGAGGCAAAAATCTATATAACAATTGGATATACTGCCCATCTAAGGCTCAAGAGCACACAAATTATTTGTTAAATTCATAAACAAGAAGACTTTGTTGACTTTTATAAGTATATGCAGAACTAGCAGAAAACCCAAGAATGGCTATGTTAATAGTTTACCTTCGTTCCTTCTTTGCTAAACTTATCAATTGAAGAAATGTGAATTTTAGACAGACTTACTCAAATGATCTTAGTAGTCTTTTTTTTTAAAGATTTTATTTATTTGACAGACAGAGTTCACAAGTAGGCAGAGAGGCAGGTGGGGGTGGGGAGCGGGCTTCCTGCTCTGCTCAATGTAGGACTCCATCCCAGGACCCTGAGATCATGACATTAGCCAAAGGTGGAGGCTTTAACCCACTGAGCCACCCAGGTGCCCCAAATGATCTTAGTAGTCTGTATGTCTCTTCTATTCTGTACAAAGAAACCCAGTTATTTAACACATTATCAGATGCCCTTTGTAGCTACTTTACCAAGGCATTTCAAGGTTTGCACTCAATTTCCATAGACTAGCAAATGAGGCAGTGGTCTCTGTCTTGTGAAGAAAAAAAAAAAAATATATATATATATATATATATAACTACATATATATATAATTATATATCTCATTATCATACAGAGGTTACATTCACATGAATGAATCACATGTATGTTCTTATTCTACTTTTCTGCTCCACTTAGAGTAAATTTCCATAGAATTTTTTTATACTTGTTCTCTTTCCTTCCTCCTTCTTTCTTGAATTTAGGTAATGTTTAGCATGAAGATTATCACTGGAAAGCTACCAAGTCAAAGGGTGAATGAATAGCTATATTTCTTTTCCATTTTCTTAATTCAGTTGAGGAACGCTACCACACCAACCAGTTTCTCCTCCTCCTCCATTAAGGGGATGTCACTAGGAGACGTATATTCCCAGATTAATTTCAATTACCGCTCCTCTTGTCTTCATAGATCTACCAGCAAGGAGTCAATAAGAGGCTCTAGGACTAACCTCAGCAATCAGACAACAAAAAGAAATAAAAGCTATCCAAACTGGCAAAGAAGAAGTCAAACTCTCACTCTTTGCAGATGATATGATACTTTCTGTAGAAAACCCAAAAGACTCCACTCCAAGACTGCTAGAACTCATACAGGAATTCAGTAATGTGTCAGGATATAAAATCAATGCAGAGAAATCAGTTGCATTTCTATACACCAACAGCAAAACAGAAGAAAGAGAAATTAAGGAGTCGATTCCATTTACAATTGCACCCAAAACCGTAAGGTACATAGGAATAAACTTAACCAAAGAGGCAAAGAATCTGTACTCAGAAAACTATAAAGTGTTCATGAAAGAAATTGAGGAAGACACAAAGAAATGGAAAAACGTTCCATGCTCATGGATTGGAAGAACAAACATTGTGAAAATGTCTATGCTACCTAAAGCAATCTATACATTTAATCCAATCCCTATCAAAATACCATCCATTTACTTCAAAGAAATGGAACAAATAATCCTAAAATTTATATGGAACCATAAAAGACCACAAATAGCCAGAGGAATGTTGGAAAAGAAAACCAAAGTTGGTGGCATCACAATTCCAGACTTCAAGCTCTATTACAAAGCTGTCATCATCAAGACAGTGTGGTACTGGCATAATAACAGACACATAGATCAATGGAACAGAATAGAAATCCCAGAAATGGACCCCCAACTTTATGGTCAGCTAATCTTTGGCAAAGAAGGAAAGAATATTCAATAGAAAAAAGACAGTCTCTTCAACAAATGGTGTTGGGAAAACTGTACAGCCACATGCAGAAGTATGAAACTGGACCATTTCCTTACACTATATACAAAAATAGACTCAAAATGGATGAAAGACCTCAATGTGAGACAAGACTCCATCAAAATCCTTGAGGAGAACATAGGCAACAACCTCTTCGACCTCAGCCACAGCAACTTCTTCCTAGAAACATCGTGAAAGACAAGGGAAGCAAGGGCAAAAATGAACTATTGGGACTTCATCAAGATCAAGAACTTTTGCATAGCAAAGGAAACAGTCAACAAAACCAAAAGACAATTGACAGAAT
Organism: Nasua narica; assembly: GCA_028533885.1. Classification (NCBI taxonomy): domain Eukaryota; kingdom Metazoa; phylum Chordata; class Mammalia; order Carnivora; family Procyonidae; genus Nasua; species Nasua narica. The sequence continues at coordinate 20,881,459 of CM052810.1, forward strand.
GGGAGAAGATATTCACAAATGACATATCAAATAAAAGGTTAATATGCAAAATCTATAAAGAACTTCTCAAACTCAACACTCAAAGAACAAATAACCCAATCAAGAAATGGGCAGGACATGAACAGACATTTCAGTAAAGAGGACATCCAAATGGCCAACAGACACATGAAAAAGTGTGCAACATCACTCAGCATCAGAGAAATACAAATCAAAACCACAGTGAGATACCACATTACACCAGTCAGAATGGCTAAAATTAACAAGTCAGGAAATGACAGATGTTGGCAAGGATGCAGAGAAGGGGGAACCCTCCTACACTGTTAATGGGAATGCAAGCTGATACAGCTGCTCTGGAAAACAGTATGATGGTTCCTTAAAAAGTTGAAAATAGAGCTACCCTATGACCCAGCAATCTCACTACTGGGTATTTACTCTAAAGATACAAATGTAGTGACCTGAAGGGGCATGTGCACATGAATGTTTATAGTAACAATGTCTACAATAGCCAAATTATGGAAAGAGCCTAGATGTCCATTAACAGATGAATGGATAAAGAAGATGTGGTATAGACAGAGATCTAGATATCTATCTGTAAGATAGATATATCTTCTAAGACTTTCCTGCCTGTGATGGTTCACATAATAAATGCAATGAATTGACAGGAGATAACGTGGGTCCACTAATACTGAAGAAGAAAGAAGTATAATAATGAATTAGGATTGAATTCAGTTGTGTGCTATAAAATCTTAACAACAATATTTTTTCATTCTTTGCGTATAGAAGATCTTTCAAATGGTGGTCTTAATTATTGCTACTGGTTGAGTAATTATTTCTGCCAATTTATTTTCTTGCTATACTACTGTTTATATTTGACACTTTGTATATTCAGTCATTTATATAGAGGTTAAATTGTGCAACTCTTTCATTCTTACTTCAAAGACTTAATGTATCTTCCTGAATAAAACAAACACTCTTGGATTTTCAAAAAAAATCTATCTATCTATCTATCTATCTATCTATCTATCTATCTATCTATCTAAATGGAATACTATGCAGCCATCAAGAGAAACAAAATCTTGCCATTTGCAATGATGCGGATGGAACTAGAGGGTATTATGCTAAACGAAATAAGTCAATCAGAGAAAGACAATTATAATATGATCTCTCTGATATGAAGAATTTGAGAGGCAGGGCAGGGGGTCATGGGGGGTGAGAGGAAATGAAACAAGATGGGATCAGGAGGGAGACAAACCATAAAAGACTCCTAAACTCATGAAACAAACTGAGGGTGGCTGGAGGGCAGGGGGCTAGGGATAAGATGGCTGGGTTATGGACATTGGGGAGGGTATGTGTTATCATAGTGCTGTGAAATGTGTAAGCCTGATGATTCACAGACATGTACTCTTGGAGCAAATAATACATTATATGTTAATAAAAAATTTTTAAAAAAAGAGGCTCTAGAACTAAAGGTTCTCTTGGCAAGACACTCATATCTCCCAATACCACCAGGTTTAAAATGTATCAAAATTACATTTTGATACATTTTAATTACATTTACCTGTAACACCACCAGATCTCATCACATGTTGCCCTTCATTGCACATTATGTCAAACAACACAAGAAGTCTAAGATGCTCAGGTCATCTCTCATCTAATGCACTCAAATCCCCATTAAGTTCTTCATTCCTTCTTTATGACTCCACCTCTCTCCTCCTAAATCTTGAAATCTTTTCATTATGCCTTTTGGAGCAGATAACTTATTGTCTGCAAAATTGGTCCTGGGTATATTCACCAAAAAAATCTTTGCATAGACATCTTTTCTGCAAGCACTTTTACTGCAAACATTTTTTCCACATGACTAATTGACCATGAGACACTTCGACACTTTGGTTTCATCAGCTGGTTAATAGCTTAGTTTCATTCCTCCATTGATGCAGTGCCCCCATTTTTATATTATGTAAATATCAGCCTTCCTAATATTCTATACAGTGACACAGAGTTTTGAACCTACATTTATCAGAGTACTTGGGAACATACATCAGTGGACATGTGACAATATGCCAAGAACTAACAGTAGTGTAAAGGGCTTTTACAACACAATACAAAGCTCAGTTACAAATATGCACCTAAGTATTTGGAAGCATATATTTCCCTTTTTGATTATTTCTTATATTTTATTAAATTTTTATTTTAATTATAGTATAGTTAACATACAGTGTTATATTTTTTATAAGACAAATGTATACTTTTTTAAAAAAGATTTTATTTATTTATTTGAGAGACAGAGAAAGTGAAAGCATGAGAGGAGAGAAGGTTAGAGGAAGAAGCAGACTCCCCGTGGAGCTGGGAGCCTGATGTGGGACTCGATCCCGGAACTCAAGGATCATGACCTGAGCTGAAGGCAGTTGCTCAACCAACTGAGCCACCCAGGCGCCCAACATACAGTGTTATATTAGTCTCAGGTGTATAATATAGTGATTCAATGATTCTATACATTGCCCAGTGCTCATAATAATAAGTGTACTCTTAAAGCCCCATCACCTATTTTACCCATCCCCCACCCAACTTCCCTCTGGTAACCATCAGTTTGTTCTCTGTAGTTAACAATCTATTTCTTGGTTTGTCTCCCCCTCTTTTTCCCTTTGTTATTGCTGTTTCTTAAATTCCACATATGAGTGAAATCATATGATATTTATCTTTATCTGATGGACTTTTTCACTTAGGATTATACTCTCTAGCTCCATCCATGTTGTTGCAAATGGTTAATTTGCATTCTTTTTATGGCTAAATAATACTCCAATGTCTGTGTGTGTGTGTGTGTGTGTATGCACACATGCCTATCACCTCTTCTTTATCCATTCACCTACAGATGGATACTTGGGCTCCTTCCATAATTTGGCTTGTGTAAACAATACTACAATAAAAATAAGGATGCATATATCCTTTTAACTTAGTGTTTTTGTATTCTTTGGATAAATATTCAGTAGTGTGATTATTGGGTTGTAGGGTACGTTTATTTTTAATTGTTTTGGAAAATTCTTATGGTTTTCCACAGTGGCTGCAGTAGTTTGCATTCCCACCAACAGTGCACAGGATTCCTTTTTCTCCACATCCTTGCCAACACTGTTGTTTTTTGTCTTTTTGACTTTAGCCATCCTGACAAGTGTGAGGTGGAATCTCATTGTAGTTTTGATTTGCATTTCCCTAATGATGACTGATGTTGAGCATCTTTCTATGTGTCTGTTGGCCATGTATATATCTCATTTTGGAAATTTATGTTCATGTCTTCTGCCCATCTTAATCAGATTATTTTGGGGCTGTATAAATTCTTTATATATTTTAGATACTAATCTTTTTTGAATATGTCATTTGCAAATATCTTCTCCCATTCAGTTAGTTGTCTTTTAGTTTTGTTGATTGTTTCCCTCACCCTTCAGAGCTTTTTATTTTGATGTAGTCCCAGTTATTTATTTCTGTTTTTGTTTCCCTTCCCTCAGGGGACATATCTAGAAAAATGTTGTTATGGCCAATGTCAAAGAAATTACTGACTGTGCTCTCTTCTAGGATTTTTATGGTTTCAGGCCTCAAGTTTAGGTGTTTAATACATTTTGAATTTATTTTATGTATTGTGTAAGAAAGTGGTCAGTAGTATCCTTTTGCATGTAACTGTTCATCAACTGTCCATTTGTTGAAAAGACTCTTTTTTCCATTGGATATTCTGTCTCTTTTGTTGAAGATTAATTGGTCATATAATTGTAGGTTTGTTTCCAGGCTTCTATCCTGTTCTGTTGACCTAATTGTCTATTTTTATCCCAATACTATACTGTTTTGATTACTATAGCTTCATAATAGAGCTTGAAATCTGAATTGTGATGCCTCCAAATTTATTTTTCTTTTTCAAGTTTGTTTTGACTATTTAGGGTCTCTTTTGGTTCCCACAAATTTTAGGATTATTTGTTCCAGTTCTGTGAAAAATGGTGTTAGCATTTTGATAGGGATTGCATTAAAACTGTAGATTGGTTTGGGTAGTATGGAAATTTTATTTTTTAAGATTTTATATATTTATTTTGACACAGAGAGAGAGGGAGAGAGACAGCAAGAGAGGGAACACAAGCAGGAGTAGTGGGAGAGGGAGAAGCAGGCTTCCCACTGACCAGGGAACCTGATGCGGGGCTCGATCCCAGGACCCTGGAATCATGACCTGAGCTGAAGGCAGAGGCTTAACCACTGAGCCACCCATGCACTCCTAGTATGGACATCTTAACAATATTTGTTCTCCCAATCCATGTGTATGAAATATCTTTCCATTTCTTTGGATCATCTTGAATTTCTTTTATCAATGTTTTATAGTTTTCAGAGTACAGGTCTTTCACCTCCTTGATTAACTTTATTCCTAAGTATTTTATTCTTTTTGGTGTAATTGTAAATAGGATTGCTTTCATAATTTTTCTTTCTATTGCCTCACTATTAGTGTATGGAATGCAACAGATTTCTGTATGTTGATTTTGTATCTTGTAGAATTTATTTATCAATTCTAGTAGTTTCTTGGTAGAATCTTTAGGGTCTTCCTTATAATATCATGTCATCTGAAAATAGTGAAAGCTTTACTTCTTCTTTACCAATTTGGATGCCCTTTATTTCTTTTTCTTATCTGATTGCTGTGGCTAATATTTCCAGTGCTATGTTGAATAAAAGTGGTGAGAGGGTCCTTGTCTTGTCCCTGACAGGAGACACGCTGCCAGTTTTTCCCCATTGAGTATGATATTAGCTGTGAGTTTTTTGTATTTGGCCATTATTGTGTTGAGGTATGTCCCCTCTATATTTACCTTGTTGAGAGTTTTTATTGTGAATGAATGTAGTACTTTGTCAAGTGCTTTTTCTGTACCTATTGCAGTGATTATATTTTTTAAATATTTTCTTTGATACCTCTTTTATTTTGTTAAAGATTCATTTATTTATTTATTAACAGAGAGAGATCACAAGTTGGCAGAGAGGCAGGCGGGTGGGGGGGGGGGGAAGCAAACTTCCTGCTGAGCAGAGAGCCAGATGCAAGGCTCCATCCCAGGACCCTGAAATCATGACCTGAGCCAAAGGCTGAGGCTTTAACCCACTGAGCCACCCAGGCACCCCAATTGATACCTCTTTTAATGAAGGAAAATATTCCAGGAATAAAAGTGCCTTAAGTCTTATTAGTTATGCAGCAAAATTGTTTGCAGCAAAAATGCTTGTAAGAAAGATGTCTGTGGCCTAGATGCTTAGAGTGAGAACACCAGACATGAATTTTCACCTATCTTCTGAACCTCTCTTCTCAGTATCTCCTTTGACCTTTCGATCTAACTGAAAACTGGCTCTCCCCTGGGAACATGTCCTCTCCTGTTCTCAAAACTCTTAGCTACTTTCTCTGTGCACTTTTCATATGATTGGGTCAAGAAATGAAGTAAGTGTCCTCCTTGCTTCTTTCAAATCATGTTTTTTCTTCTTTTCTATTAAATATTCTCAACATTGATTCACATGTCAACAGACCATAAAGCCCAATATTCCTGATTATTATAGTAATCTGTAGATTCCCTATGTTGATTGCCTTCATTCAGTCAATATTTTAACTCCTAGATCTCTGTTTACTCTGTAACACTACTTTTATTTACATATCTAGGTGATTTCAATTTTCTGTCCTTCCTTCCAATATTCTCGACTCTCTATTTCTTGACCTCATATCTTTCAATAATTTTGTCTTCTATCTAACATTAGTCATTCTTTCCCATAGTGGTAATATAGAATTGGAAATCACTTTAACTTCCCCATTATTTCAGTATCAATATATTTCTATCCTGATTTATAGAATAATGCAATCACCATCATCCTTAGATTTTTCCCTACAACAAGAACCTAAAATTCATTTATCTTACAACTTTTCACTAATTTAACTGTCTTCATTTCATATTTTCATCTTTATTTAGCTTAAATTACTTGTTATAATGTTTTAATCACTCTTCTATATGTGGTTTCAAATCAAGTGCCTTCTATTTCTTCCCAGGCTCTTTGGAAAATCCCTTTGTTTTTTGGGTTGTTTTTTTTTTTTAATCCATCTCTACTTTAATTCTACACTTGCACAGAGATAAAAGACATAAAAAGATTAACTGGTCTTACCTTAGATCCATGGCCACTAATCTCAAGAGGGCCCTAAATGCTTCCCAGTAAACATATTAGTATTTCATAATTTATTCAGTATCTTATTCTTTTTAAGTCTTATACCTTCTCCTCTCTCCTCAACTTTGTTAAATACTTCCCACCTTTTTCATTGCTTTGGGTATCATGCTTTTCCTTTTACTGACTGGCATTCTTTTTTTATTGAGAAAGAAAATCCAGTGTCTGTCAGTGTCATTAACCATATATTTTTCCTTTCTTCCTATATCTAAAGATAAACCATCTCTCTTCTTGGGGCTATCCTGTTTCCTTATACATTGGACCCATCCTCTTTTGCCCATTCATATCATTCTGGTAATTCAATCTCTCAATCTCCCTCTTTCTCTCTTTTTCTTAACTTTTTTTCTCATTCAACCATGTACTTTCTTTCAAACTCAAGCTGAAGTTATTTATTTCAGGTTCACACACACACACATACGCACACGCACACACACACACATGCACTTTGTTGGCAATAACCCAAATGTTGTTCAACCCAAAGGTCAATTCTTAGTCCTCAGTTTTCCCGACTAATGGATGACTTTTTTTCTTCAAAATTTTATTCATTTGACTTATATTTTTCACTTAAAACAATATGGTTTTTCATGACCCTGTTCTGTGATGTCAGTAAAATATGTCAGAATAAACTCTTAATTCAAATAAACTACTAAATTAAAAATATGATTTGGGGAAAATCTGTTCAATGTTTAGAAAAGAAAACTGAGAACTGAGATAGCTGAAGCCAGGAGAAAGATGACATTCTCATCACAACACACACAGAAATAGTAATATTTAAAAGATGATTGCTAAATATTAGGGTATTTCCTAATATGCTAATTCACTCTACATCATAAATTCAAAGTTTAATTTTAGCATGGTCCAGGGTGTTTAGGGATGGGGGAAATGGGCTTTCATCTCACTTATTTAAAGTATACAAGTCCAGTTTTTGAAACATTGGTACCATTTATGTGACATCACGGTATTTACAAGTCCTCGTGACATACGTATAAACAGTAACACAAGCACATAGCAGAGAAGAATTCAACCATGGTCCATAAGACATACAACAGGAACTCTCATACCGAACTCAATAAAATTTTGTATTGAAGTGTGTTTTCTATAAGCTGTCCCATAAGATCCAGGAAATTTTGGTGACTGCATTAATGTTAATGCTTTTTACCCTCTACCAAGAAGATAATGAGGCATAGGTGAAGCTAAATTAGAAACAGTAGTAGAGGTATTAAGACTATGGATAAGAATGCTCTTCTCATTGTTCAGAGCAGTCTTCACAATGTCCCCTGAATTATGCATGTAGGCAATTGTGAATAGGCAACCGGCAGTCTAGTCTGTTTAATTTGTGAACATTTATAACCATTATCTGGTAGCATCTAAACACTATGGAATGATCTTTAACGATTTCCATTTTGAATAAAGACTTATGTTCACTTATTACCCTATTAGGAATATATTTTGTTTAGCCTCAAAAATGGGCCAATGAATTTCCATTTCTAAGGAGAATCAAAGATGTTATAATGAAACAGGTTGTGTTTTTTAAACATAAAAATGAAGTTTTAGTATATGTATGGAATGCCATAATAATTATAATGCATTTCTATCATTGTAACAACTTATTAGCTACTAAGCGTACACAGACTTGATTATTTTTTTCTCCTATTCGATTTGATTTTTTTTTTTCTATCTGGAAGGATCTAGATCATCCATAACATGTTATAAAATGGCTATAGCAGTACAGGGAGAGAAAAAGGACAAATTAATTAACTAAGGCAAGTATCAAATAAGTAAATTATACTTCCTTAAGCTTCTCTGGAATCAATTTATATCATTTGCCAACTGCTTTCTTTTTTCCCCCATTTTAACAGCTTTATTGAGGTATAATTGTTTGTACCTTTTACGTATACACCTGTGAAACCATCACCATATCCAGACATTAACTTAACATGAACATATCCATCATCCCCAAAAGTTTCTTTTTGAACCTGTTTGTTGTTTCTCCCTCTGTTCCAACCTTGCTTTTATTGTCTTTTTTTTCTTTTAAAAGCATTTTTGGTTTTGTATAAAAAAACTGTGATATATATGTTTGCCATTTGCTATATATGTCATCTTTCTTAAAAAAGGGATACTCTAAAAAAAAAAAAGGGATACTCTTACTTAGATTCTACTAAAAACTAATTTTTATCATGTAAGGAATAACCATTCTCATAAATATGAATTTTGTTCCTTTTATTAATTGCCTTTAGTTGAATATAATAAGGAAATTGAAGGGAAAATGTTACTGTAGTTAGACTGCCTAGCACATTTCTCATTCAAACATGATCTTTCAAAAATAAGACAATCAAAAATAATGTAAAAATCTCTTTGAAAAAGTAACGTTATATAAACAGAATTCTAATAGGCTTTATGTGCCTCCCATTTATGGAATTTTGAGGATGCATAAACTTTTCAATATACAGAAATATCTGCAGAACACCTCAGACAATTGTCACTGTTTTTTAGAATAAATAACACTATATAATAAATATCTCAGTAGCAAATGAAGGATTTAAAAAGTTATAAAAATTAAGAAATGGGTATACTTCAGGCAAGATATATTCCTTGATATTTTCTCATGCCTATCATATAGAAACCTCATGGATATTAAATAATATTTAGAGTTATCTTGATTAAATCACTTCTAAGTCTTGCTAAAAAAGATTTTTTTGCTGATGCTTTGAAATTTAATCATAAAAGCCTACAATATACCCAGATAGAAAATTCCTATAATGCACCATGAAATTGTGGCATACCATGTTTTAGATCTGGTTAACTCTGATTCATAAAATGTGACATTTCTTATGTCATTTGCAAGGCTGTTAATTCATCCTGCAAATCTCATGATATTTCCTACACTTGAAAAGCTTTACTATTTAGTAATAAAAACTATTTTTAAAGAGATAGAAATGATGTAGATGTACAATGTGATAAATATTAGATTGTGTTATAAACTATAAACTAAGTCACTCTGGAATGCTGAAATATCAGTTTCTAGATCAACAAGGTGCAAAACAACTACAATAAAATGTTAACTATCAACTCAGCACAATATTTTTTATGCAGCTGTAACAAAGGTTTAGCAATGAAATCTAACCTTTTCATTGCATATACTTCTCTAAAGTGTCTTTGCAGAAAATTTTGATATTTGTAATAAAATTATAATGTAACCAATCTATAAAATATTTATAAATTTTACTTATTAGATAAAAATAAAAATATACTAAATACACATTTGTGAAAACATCAAGTTCTATTTAAAAAATATTAAATGTTATATCCTCAGCAGATATACAATGTAAGGAAGCCAATGATTTATAACTTTTTAGTACTTTTTGTGAAGTAAGCGTGTAGAAGATTCTAATGTAACTCTTATTTGAGAAAATAATGAATAGTATGTAGAGGATTCTTTAGAAAGCCAACAAATGTGAAAAAAATTATCTGTCAATAATAAAATATAACTATGTATTATTACATTTTATAATTTTTTGTCTACACATTCAGAATTTTACTATTTCCAAATGAAAACCATTTAAAAATTACTTTTGTCATTTTCCTTTTGAAAGAATGATAATCCTGTAAACAAAATCATAGTATCATTAGGTTTCATACTATTTTTAAGTGCCTCCAATTTCTCTAGAAAATAGTATATTTAAACATTTTGAAAGTCTTTCAATTGTCTATAAGCTAGAAATATTTTAAAGGATGACTGTTTTTAAAAATATATAAGAGTAATAGAAGTTCCACCAAGATGTCCTTCATTAAGTGAATAAAAAACCAAATAAACTGTATTAAATACAGGCAATGAAATATTATTTATCTCTAAAAAATGAGCCCTCAAGCCATGAAAAAGCATACACAAAACTTACACTCATATTACTAATTTAAAGAAGCCATTCTGAAAAGGCTACTACTATGTGGTTCTAAATATATGACATTTTGGAAAAGGCAGGGGACAGTAACAAAGTTAATAGATCTAGTGATTGGAGGATGAGAATAAATAGAGCACAGAGAATTTTTAGAGCTGTGAAAATACCAAGCATGACACCATAATGGTGAACACATTTGTCTGAGCCAGAATATACAATATCTAGAATGAACTGGATTTTGGATGACTATGATAGTATTTTTAGCTACTCTGGTGGGGAATATTGATAATAGAGGTAATGTGGTAATGTGGGGTCAGGAGATATGTGGGAAATCTCTGTACACCTCCTTTGATTTCATTGTGTACTTTAAGCTTCTATAAAAAAACACTTAATTTTTTTAAATTCCCATAAATAATCATTGATATGACCCACAGGAGGAATAAGTTATCCCAAATAAGCAATGCAATATTCCCAATCAACCATTAAAATCACTATGAAACATGTGTTGTAGATCTTCTATAACTTGTATGATCTTAACATTTTTATAAATCATCTGCTTGTATTCCCTGGAGACTTCTTTGATGCATAGCATTTTCTCAAATAATAAGGAGAGTATTATGAATTGGTTTATGGAGCAAAGAAATCTGTGCAGCATGCATGAGATAATGTTGCTGACAACTCAAAAAAGAGTCAAAGAAAATGTCTTTAGTATTTACTTGTAAAACATAATGGATGACTTAATCACTAAAATTACAATAGGACTCATCTCAAAAGGAATAAAAGAAGCGGGCCAAACCTACAGTGAGAAGGTGTAAGAGTTAGAAGGGTTTGTATTTGGAAACAATAATGCAATGGGGCACCTGGGTGGCTCAGTAAGTAAAGCGGCTGCCTTCTGCTCTGGTCATGATCCCAGGGTCCTGAGATTGAGCCCCACATTGGCCTGCCTGCTCAGTGGGGAGACTGCTTCTCCCCTGCCTGTCGCTTCCCCTGCTTGTGCTTGCTCTCTCCCTCTCTCCTTCTGTCTGTGTGTTGAATAAATAAATAAAATACTTTTAAAAATGCCTTAGCAATTGTGAGCAGAAGAAGGAGAAATATGAGGAAGTACAAGAAAAGAGGAGAAAGAAAGGGATGAGTAGCAGTGAGAAAAACAGAAAATTAGGGGACTGATGAAATATTTCAGCAGCAGCAGAGTCTAAAAGGGCAAAATGAGAATATAGCTCCAGACAAATTTTACAAGTTTTTTCACTCAGTGTTTCCTTTCCAAAAATCCCTCTACTTTTTATACTTAAAAAAAAAATTATCATCAAATTTGTCTTTTTTTCTTAACTGTAATACGATCCTAGGGAAATCCCAATTTTCTGAAATACATTTTAAAGGTGTGGTTTTTTTTTTGAGTTTAAAGTAAAATAAATTCCCAGGTGCACCTTGGATTCAATTGTCACCTCAATATGAGAAAATAATCTTCTCCCTCTCTTACTACATTATTATTATTATTAGCCTTCTGGCTTAAAGGCTTGTCATGGCTCAGACCTATGCTCTAAAATCATAGGAAATCAGGAAAGCACAATTGTGATATGGGAGAGAATCTGATATTTGAGACTGTGGGTACTACAATGAGAATTAAATTTTGATATTTCTAGGAAAGGTAACTAAATTGATTAAGTGGAATAAAAACCACCATAAACTTGCAATCTGGAAATTTATTCTTAGTCCATAGACATCTGTTATATTAAGAAATTTTAGATATTTTTGAACATATGAAATTTAAATTATTCTAAGTTTTTGCTGTAGTAAATATGGTTCCTTTCTCTGACAAATTAGATTTTACAGTGGGATTTAAATCTAACATTCTTTAGAAATACTGGTATTGGTCATTTGCCATTAGAAACAGGGATTTTAAAATTAAGGAGATATCTGGAACACTATGCCGAGGATTAGGAGATGAAATATCTATGTAGGGATGCCCAAACATTTTTTACAAGAAACACTGACTTGTGGAATACACATCATGACAAGATAGTTAGCCTAGATAGCCATAGCAAACGTTTTAATTCTCTTTGGACTCCATGGGTTTAAAAATTACAGGATGTGTTCTGACCATACCTTGATCAGATTTCTGGCCTCCAAACATGTGAAAGAATAAATTCCTGTTTTTAAGCCACCAAGTTTGTGGTAACTTGATATGGCATTTCTAGGGAATTAATACAAATTTAAGTAGCAAATTAAACAAATGATTAATAAAAATTCCAGAATAGAAAATAAAAAACAATGTGTAGGCCTGATGATTCATAGACCTGTACCCTGGGGTAAATAATACATTATATGTTAATAAAAAAAAAAGAAAAGAAAAAACAATAATCATGAAAATTCTTTTTGAAAATTTTCCACATTGATGAAAGTCAAATTGAAGAAGTGTTATTTCATGAGCAGGAAAGGCAAAAATTAATCCATGTCTAAATCCAGGATGGGAAAACTGGAAATCACCAAAATCAAACAAAACAAAATATCTTAAGAATAATAACCACTGTAATTTCATAACAGACTTCCAAATAAATGGCAGGTCATAGAGAAAATCATAGGAGATACTAAAAAACTATTTCAAACTCAATTATGGGGAAAATAAGGCATCTGAATTGTAGAACACAGATAAAAGATTCTTTCAGGGAATTTTTCCAGTTTAAAAAAGCTTATATTAGAAAGGAAGACTAATCTAAAATCAATGGTGTAACTTCCCAAATTAGAAAGGTAGGAAAAGAAAAACAAAATAAATCCTAAGCAACGAAGGAAATTGTAAAAGTTAAGATTGAAAAATCTAACAAAAAGAGACAATGGAGAAAATTAAGCAATCCAAAATCTGCCTCTTTGAAAAATGTAGCAACATTGATAAATCTTAGAGTAATCAGGAACACAGAGAGAGAACACACATGCAAACAGCAGGCATGAAAAAGAGATCTCTCTGCAGATTCTACACACATAGAGAGAAAATGTTACAAGCCTGTTACAAATAGAATTATGCCAATAAATTAGACAGTATTCATGAAATGAGTACATTTCTTGAAAACTATGACCAAAACTAACATGTGATGAATAAAAATCCAAAGAATATAATGTTTGTAAAATATGCTGAATTTATTCCCAAAAGCTTCCCATAAAGAAATTCACAACAATTTCATTGGTAAATTACAATTTTAATAAATCTAAAGAAGAAATTATAGCAGTCTTACTTTTTCAGCCAAAGGACACATTCCTAAATTGTTTTCTGAGACTAATGTAATCTTTATAAAACACCTAACAAAAATTTGATAAAAAATCATGAAATAACTTATAAATTCAAAATAAAATAGCAAGTAGACTCTAGCAATACATAGAATGAATAATATATGATGACCAATATGAGTATATTGCATGCATTCATGTGCAGTTTAAAGAAAAAGAGAGCTAAAGAGACAAAAGAAAATAGAAGAAAATGGTTAATAATATACTTAGTTAATCATAGAATATTGAAAAATGTAGCTGTAGAATTGAAAACAACCCCAGGCTGGGGATGCCTGAGTGATTCAGTCTGTTAAACAGCTGCCTTCAGCTCAGGTCATGATCCCAGGGTCCTTGGGATAAAGTCCTTCTTCATCAGGGAGTCAGCTTCTCCCTCTGCCTGCCTCTCCCCTTGCTTGTGCACTCTCTCTCTCTGTCTCTCTGACAAATAAATAAATAAAAATTTCAAAAACAAAAAAACACCAGGCTGTCTGTTCTCCCCATTTCTGTTCAACACTGTATTGGATTACCTGACCCAGGGATTTAAGAAAATTCAGAAAGCAGTAAATTAAACTGTCTGTATTCATGTCTAGATGACACGATGGAAAATGCTAAGCTATCTACAAAACAAAAACTAGAACAGTATGCTAATTAAGCAAAATTCTAAGATTCCATACAAAGCTAACTGCAATTTTATATACATTTGGCAAATTGAAAGTGAAACTTATAAGAAAAATTTTATTTACAAAATATTACAATACCACTCGTCCTTTGCTGGGCCTGTAGCTTGGTGGAACATCTCTTCCCCTTTTTCAAAGTATGGGATGTGAAAACCCACCACATTAAAGCAGTATTTATGAGGCTTGTACATGTTTACTCCCAGCTCAGACATAAGCAAAGCAAGTTCATTCTCTGGAAGAACGGCATGACCCAAGAGCAATAGGACTGACAGTGTCAGATGGAGTTAAAGAACATTTAGTAAGAGCTCTACTGATCCCCATCCAGTGAGTGCAGCTGAGCATTTACTGGTTGTTAACGTGGCAAATTTAACAGTTTAGCCAAAAGTAATTTGCTGAGGATGACTTAATTATATTCATCCACAACATCAAAAATATAAAAAAGAATACACTCAACAGAAATATGGAATACTGATACACTGAAATCTACAAATTTTTGCTAAGCAAAATTTTAAAAGGCCGGAATAAATGAGAAAATAAACCATGCTTATGTATAGCAAGCTAAACTGTTAAGATGACAGTTATCCAAAATTGTTGTACAGATTCATTGAAGTCTTTTCTAATTCCAGTTGGCCTTTTTTTGTAGAACTGATAAACATTATAAACTGTATACAGAAATGCAAATGACCTAGATTATCTAATGCAATCTTGAAAAAGAACAAAGTTAGAGCACCAGTACCTGATTATAAAGTTGCAATAATCAAGACAGGGGGATGTTCTTGCATAAGGATAAAAAAATAGGTCATTGGTATAGAGCACAAAAGTAGACCCAGACTTACACAATCACTTAATTTTTATACTCTCATAAAATCAGAGAAATTTATTTTAAATTAAAAGTATTAAAGCAATTAAATTTATTCAGAGATTTACCTTGCTTTGAGATATTTCTCGAACTTAAATTACGTGATTTAGTTGTATTTACATGCGAAATAGGGTATAGCTTTAAAACCTTCAAATGTGCATAAACCTTTTAAAATTATCGTTCAACTCCTTGTCAGCTTAATATTAACTTGAATTTCTTCACTTCTTATTTTATGAGTTACAGTGATTTTATTTCATAACTGACCTAAAAAATTCAAGGCTATTTTTCAAGGTAGTCTTCCAAACTGTTTTTAAAGGTATGGGTTTTTTTTAAAGATTTTATTTATTTATTTGTCTGAGAGAGAGAGATTGAGCACAAGCAGCAGGAGCAGCAGGCAGAGGGAGAAGCAGGCTCCCCGCAGAGCAAGGCACCCAATGCGGAACTTGATCCCAGGACCCTGGGATCATGACCTGAACCGAAGGCAGCAGCCCAACTGACTGAGCCACCCAGATGCCCCTAAAGGGATGGTTCTTTATTGTTTTTAAAGCTAAATTTATGTATTATAGAAAAATTTTGAATTCCTTTACTTAGATTTAATTGTTGTTCTTTTTCCCTCCTCACTATCAGTAGTGGTGACTTGAACTCCACTTCCTACTTTCACATGGACCTCTCCTGCAGGGGCATTAGTCTGGTTCTTGAGTAACAGCTCTACTACTGAGAAAAAAAATCACAATCTACACATACGGTAGTTTCTTCACATTAGTTTCTTCAATTTGATTTGATATTTATGAGGACCTACCCTGCACAAATTTCTGAGTTCTGTTAGGAGATCAGAGTTGGCTGAATTTTAAATATATATACATATATATATATATGTGTATATATATATATACAGTTAAATCTTAAATGTCAATTCTAACTACAATTTCAAATATTGACACCTTGAATACCTTTCTTTTTTTTCAATTTTTTAAATTTAACTATAGTGAGTATAGAGTTTTATGTTGGTTTTATGTGTGCAGTTCTACAACAATTCTTAACTCGGTACTCATTACAATAAGAATACTTTAAATACCCTTTATCTATTTTACCCCCCTTCTACTCACCTCCCCTCTGATAACCTGGTTATTGTCTGTGTTTGAGAGTCTATACTTTTGTCTCTTTTTTTCTGTTTGTTCAATTGTTCCTTCAATTCCACATATGAGTGAAATAATTTACTTTGTCTTATTTCTTTCACTTAGCATTACACCCTCTAGTTCCATCCATGTTGTTGCAAATGGCAAAATCTCTTTTCTATGATTAAGTAATATTTCATTATATATATAGATATCATATATATAGATAGACAGGTATATCACACCTTCTTCATTCATCTAAGGATGAACACTTGGGTTGCTTCCGTAGCTTGACTATCGTAAATAATGCTGCAATAAACCTAAGGGTGCACGTATCTTTTCCACTTTGGGAAAATACCCAGCAGTGGAATCGCTGAATCATATGGTATTTCTATTTTTAATTTTTTGAAGAACCTCCATACTGTATTCCACAGTGGCTGCATGAGTTTGCATTCCCACCAACAGTGCACAAAGGTTGCTTTTTCTCCACATCCTTGCTAACACTTGTTATTTCTTGCCTTTTTTTTTAAGATTTTATTTACTTATTTGAGACAGGGAGAATAAGAGAGGGAGGTCAGGGGGATGAAGCGGACTCCCCGCTGAGCAGAGAGTCTAATGCTGGACTCACTCCTGGGACTCCAGGATCATGACCTGAGCTGAAGGCAGTTGCTTAACCAACTGAGCCACCCAGGTGCCCCAATTTCTTGCCTTTTCGATTCTAGTCATTCTGACAGGTATAAGGTGGTATTTCCTTGTGGTTTGATTTGCATTTCCTTCATGATTAGTGATATTGAACATCTTTTCATTCACCTGTTGGCCACCTGTATGTCTTCTCTGGAAAAATATCTATTCCAGGACTCTGCTCATTTTTGAATCAGATTATTTGATTTTTTGATGTTAAGTTTTTGTATATTTTGTATATTAACCCTTTTTCAGATATATCATTTTATAATATCTTTTCCACTTAGTATGTTGCCTTGTCTTTTGTGGATGGTTTCCTTTGCCCTGCAAAAGTTTTGTTGTTGTTGTTGTTTTGGTATGGGTCCCAATAGTTTATCTTTGCTTTAGTTTTCCTTGCCTCAGAAAACATATGTAGAAAAATGTTTCTATTAAGAATGTCAAAGAAATTACACTTACGTTTGCTTCTTGAAGTTTTAAGATTTCAGATTTCACATTTAGGTGTCTAATCTATTTTGAGTTTATTTTTGTGTATTGTATAAGAAAGTGGTTTGCTTTATTCTTTTACATGTAGCTGTCTAGTTTTCCCAGCACCATTTGTTGAAGAGACTATCTTGTCCCCATTGTACCACTGTATATTATTTTCTCCTTCCATAGATTAATTGGCCATATAAGTGTGGGCTTATTTCTGGGTTCTCTATTATGTTCCATTGATATATGTGACTATTTTTGTGCTGGCACTATATCTTGATTACAACAGCTTTTGTAGTGTGTCTTGAAATCTGGGATTGTGTTAACTCCAGCTTTGTTCTTCTTCCTGAAGATTGATCTCTCTATTTGAGGTCTTCTGTGATTCCAAACAATTTTTAGAATTATTTGTTCTAGTCTTTTGAAAAATGTTGGTATTTTGATAGGAATTGCATTAAATCTGTAGACTGGTTTAGGTAGGATGAGAATTTTAACAACATTCATTCTTCCAATCTAAGAACATGGACCATCTTTCTTTTTTTTTTTTTGTTATAATCTTCAATTTTTTCCATCAGTGTTTTATAAATTTTAGAGTACTGGTGAACTCCTTGGTTAAGTTTATTCCAAGGTATTTTTTTGGCACAATTATAAATGAGATGGCTTTCTTAATTACTCTTTTCTACTCCTTCATTATTAGTGTATAGATGTGGAACAGATTTTTTAACTGTTTTAAAATTCAATTGATTAACATATTATGTATTATTAGTTACAGAGGTAGAGTTCAGTGATTCATCAGTTCTATATGACACCCAGTGCTATTTACATCCCATTCCCTCCTTAATGCCCATCACCAAGTTATCCCATCCCCCATCTCCCTCCCCTCCAGCAACCCTCAGTTTGTCTCCTATGGTTAAGAGTCTCTGATAGCTTGTCTCCCTCTCTGATTTCATCTTGTTTTATTTTTCCCTCCCTTCCTTTATGTTCCTCTGTTTTGTTTCTTTTTATTTTAACTTTTTATTAACATATAATGTATTATTTGCCCCAGGGTACATGTCTGTGAATCATCAGGTTTACACATTTCACAGCATTTGCCATAGCACATACCCTCCCCAATGTCCATATCCCTACCTCTCCACCTCCTAGCAACCCTTAGTTTGTTTCATGAGTTTAGGAGTCTCTTATGGTTTGT
>CM052810.1:20900299-21006890 GCA_028533885.1 Nasua narica
GGTTTTCTTTTTCAACATTCCTCTGGCTATTCGTGGTCTTTTGTGGTTCCATATAAATTTTAGGATTATTTGTTCCATTTCTTTGGAATAAATTGATGGTATTTTTATAGGGATTGCATTAAATGTATAGATTGCTTTAGGTAGCATAGACATTTTCACAATATTTGTTCTTCCAATCCATGAGCATGGAATGTTTTTCCATTTCTTTGTGTCTTCCTCAATTTCTTTCATGAGCACCCTATACACCAACAGCAAAACAGAAGAAAGAAAAATTAAGGAGTCGATTCCATTTACAATTGCACCCAAAACCATAAGATACCTAGGAATAAACCTAACCAAAGAGGCAAAGAATCTGTACTCCTCTGTTTTGTTTCTTAAATTCCACATATGAGTGAAATCATATGATAATCATCTCCCTGACCTATTTCACTTGCCATAACACTCTGTTCCATCTACATCACCTTAGATGGCAAGATTTTTTTTTTGACAGCTGAGTAATATTTCATTGTGTGTGTGTGTGTGTGTGTGTGTGTGTGTGTGTGTGTGTATCTACCTTATCTTCTTTATCCATTCATCTGTCAATGGACATCCAGGTTCTTTCCATGCTTTGGCTATTGTGGGCATTTCTGCTATAAACATTGGAAAGCAGGTGCCCTTTGGATCATTAAATTTGTATCTTTGGGTACATACCCAAATATGTAGGGGTAAATACCTAGTAGTGCAATTGTTGGATTGTAGGGTAGCTATATTTTTAAGTGTTTTTTAATAAAGATTTATTTATTTGACAAAGAGAGAGAGAGAGATAGAGAGAGAGAGATCACAAGTAGGCAGAAAGGCAGGCAGAAAGAGAGAGAGGGAAGTAGGCTTCCCACTGAGCAGAGAGCCTGATGCGGGACTTGATCCCAGGACCCTGAAATCATGACCTGAGCCGAAGGCAGAGGCTTTAACCCACTGAGCCACCCAAGCTCCCCTATTTTTAAGTTTTTGAGGAACTTCCATACTGTTTTCCAGAATGATTATACCACCTTTCATTCTCACCAGCAGTATAAGAGAGTTCCCCTTTCTCCACATCCTCACTAATATTTGTTTCCTGACTTGTTAATTTTAGCCATTCTGACTGGTGTGAGGTGGCTTCTCATTGTGGTTTTGATTTGCATTTCCCTGATGCCCAGCGATATTGAGCATTTTTTCGTGTGTCTTTTGGCGATTTGTATGTCTTTTTTGAAGAAATGTCTGTTCATGTCTTCTGTCCATTTCTTGACTAGATTATTTGGTCTTCTGGTGTTGAGTTTGGTAAATTCTTTATAGATTTTAGGAAACTTTATAGATTTTGGATACTACACACTTTTATCTGGTAAAATACTTGTAAATATCTTCTCCCAATATATAGGTTGTCTTTTGTTTTTGCCAAATGTTTTGTTTGTTGTGCAAAAGCTTTTTATCCTGATCAAGTTCCAATAGTTCATTTTTGCCTCTGTTTTCCTTGCCTTTGAAGATGTGTCTATCCAGAAGTTGCTGTGGCTGAGGTCAAAGAGGTTGCTCCCTGTGTTCTCTATGATTTTGATGGATTCCTGTCTCACATTTGGGTCTTTCATCCATTTTGAGTTTATTTTTGTGTATGGTGTAAGAAAATGGTCCAGTTTCATTCTTCTCCATGTGGCTGTTCAATTTTCCCAACACCATCTGGCTGAGGGTTTATCAATTTTGTTAATTTTTTTTTAAAGAAGCAGCTCCTGGTTTCATTGATCTTACCTATTGGTTTGTGTTTTAGTCTCTATTTCACTTATTTCTGTTTTTTTTTTTTTTAAGATTGTACTTATTTGTTTGACAGAGAGACACACAGTGAGAGAGGGAACACAAGCACAAGGAAGGGGAGAGGGAGAAGCAGGCTTCCTACTGAGAAGAAAGCCTGATGCTGGGTTCTATCCCATGACACCAGGATCATGACCTGAGCTGAAGGCAGCCGCTTAAAAACTCAGCCTCAGCCACCCAGGCGCTCCTCACTTATTTCTTTTCTTTTTTTTTTTAAAGATTTTATTTATTTATTTGACACAGAGAGAGAGATCACAAGTAGGCAGAGGCAGGCAGAGAGAGAGGGAGAAGCAGGCTCCCTGCTGAGCAGAGAGCCCGATGTGGGGCTCGATCCCAGGACCCTGGGATCATGACCTGAGCCGAAGGCAGAGGCTTTAACCCACTGAGCCACCCAGGCGCCCCTCCTCACTTATTTCTTTTTCTAGCTCCTTTTGTTATGGTTAGATATGTAAGTTTAGTTTGTTTATTTGAATTTTTTCTTGTTTCTCAAGGTAAACTTGTATTGCCATGAATAGCTTTTGCTGTATCACAAAGATTTTGGACTGTTGTGTTTTTATTTTCACTTGTCTCCAGGTATTTTTTAAATTCTTTTTGATTTCTTGGCTGACCTATTTGTTGTTTAGTTGCATGTTATTTAGTTTCTATGTATTTGCGTTCTTTCCAGATTTTTTCTTATGATTGATCTCTAGCTTTTATGCTATAGTAGTTAGAAAAAAGTGTGATATGATTTTTTTTTAATTTAATGAGACTTGTTTTGTGACCTAGCATGTGATGTATACAAGAGAGTGTTCCATGTGGACTTGAAAAGAATTTGTATTCCTCTGTTGACAGAATGTTCTGTATATGTGGTTGGTCCATCTGGTCTAATGTGTCATTCAAAGTAACTGTTTTCCTGTAGATTTTCTATCTGAAGATCTATACATTGATGTAAGAGAGGTATTAAAGTACCCCACTATTACTGTATTGCTATTAGTTTCTTCCTCTCTGTCTGTTAACAGTTGCTTTATGTATTTACGTGCGCTCACATTGGGTGCATAGAATTGACAATTGTTATATCCTCTTCTTGGATTGTTCCCCTTGTCATTATGTAGCATCCTTCTTTCTCTCTTGTTACAGACTTTGTTTTCAAGTCTATTTTGTCCAATATAAGCATTGCTACCCCAACTTTCTTTTCACTTCCATTTGCATGGTACATGTTCTTTTATCCCTTTACTTTCAATCTGCATTTGTAATTAGATTTTTTAACATCTTCAAGTGTTTTTTAATCTCTGTAAGCAAGTAGTTCTTTTAAATTCAGAGACTTTATAATCCAAATTACTTTTTGTTTCAAGAAAGAAGCAAACTTATATCCAATTTGTTTTTTTTATTTTAGAAAATATGTTGTACTCATACAGTAGAGGAAATCTCATTAAAATTTCCAAGAACCTAGGTAATTTTTTATAAGAGTTTATTGGTGGGTCTCCCCTACTTTATTATGTGTTGCTATCCATAATATATTTCTAGTCATATTGTGGATGGGCTTAGGGTTAACTTTAACATATGTTATCAAATGGTGGTTAACGTATGAAGATTTTCTTCCATATTTATTTGATTCATTTGTGTACATTTTATGAAAATTCCCTAATACCTTAAAAACAAGGAGAAATTTCCTATCTTAGAATTCACATCAAGATTATAAGGAGGCTGGGCGCCTGGGTGGCTCAGTTAGTTGAGCAACTGCCTTTGGCTCAGGTCATGATCCTTGAGTTCCGGGATCGAGTCCCACATCGGGCTCCCAGCTCCACAGGGAGTCTGCTTCTTCCTCTGACCTTCTCTCCTCTCATGCTCTCTCTCACTGTCTCTATCTCAAATAAATAAATAAAATCTTTAAAAAAAAAGATTATAAGGAGGTATAAAGCTAAAGACAAGCCAGAAGTCATTCCTCTCAATTCACATTCCAATAATTAATGTTCGTTTATGCAATTGTTGTAAAAACAATTAAAGTTCTTTGTAATTAATCTAATACCAGTATTTGCTTATATTTTATATTCCTATGGTGCAAATAAATTTGTATGTATAGCTAATCTCCAAATGTTTAAAAATGTCTTCCTTTGATACAAAAGAACCACCACAACTATAAATAGAACATTATAAAAAGCTAAGTACTTCACTGTTGTGAGGGGATTATTAAAAATTATGAAAAACTAACAAAATTGAATACAGAGCATTAGATAAAAGCATTGAGTATTCTATCAATAATTGGGAACAATTTTAAATGTCATGAGTATCCCAGATGCTTAAAGATCTGAGAATCATCAAGACAAACAAATATATAAAGAGAATCAGATTTTATGATTGTCACTACTTGAAATAGTATTTTCTGCCATCTAATAAAAACCAAGTGATTGTAAAAACTAACTTTTCAGTGTTTTTATTTGTAATGAGGGCAATGAGAACTAGACTAGTTCTGTGAAATTGCCAATTATTGAGTTGGATAAAATTTAAGGGGAATTTAATTGGGTGCAAGAACATTGTATCAGGATTTGGACAGACTTAAGTTGAGATGCTTATTAGATATTGAAATACCTATCTAGTAGGCACTTTGATAAAGGAGTCTGGAATTCAAGGGAAAAGTTCAGTAAAAATATAATAAAGAATTGTTAATGTATGCACAGTGTTTAAAGCCTTGAGAATGGATGATATAAAAAAGAGGAAAGGGCCTAGAACTGTGCTCTCAGATACTCTAACATTTAGAAGTCATGGATATGAGGAGAATCTAGCAAAGGAAATGTAAGGAGTAACCAATGAGCTAGGAAAAATTGATTATAGTGTCCTGAAAACTAGGAAAAACATATGGCTTCAAGAAGGAAAGTGTGACTACTGTATCTAATACTATTCAGAGGTGAAGTTATATGAGAAATCAGAAATTATCCATTAGATATAATAATTTCCAGGTGATTGTTATCCTTGACAAAATATTCAATCAGCTTTGTGAAAATGGCTCACTGCAGTCATTCCAAAAAGAAAAAGAATAAGAGTAAAATAATTATACGGATGTCTCTTTCAAAAATTTTCTTATTGAGAAGTACAGAGAAATAGCTTATTTGTTAAGAAGGACTCTATTACCGATGTGGTTTTATTTATGTTTTAAAGTAGATAAATTATAGCCTAATGATGCTGTAGATAATGAGACAAAATGCTGAAACAATGCCTGTGCAGTTTTCAGTACATTTCCTTTATGGTCATTCACAAATCTTAACAATTTGGTTTTAGTATTCTTTTGTAGGGGTAAAGTTTTGAAAACTTTTGAAGATGGATAAAGCTGACCTTTAGAGAAATAAAAAATTCCCCCAAATGGTACAAAATGGACAAATGATAAAGTTGAAAGAATAGAAAGAATATATCAGTAGCTTAGAAAATTGAAAAAAGAGAGACCTCTGTGTGTGTATGTATGTCTGTGCATGTGCGCATGTATGTGTGTGCTTGTGTACGTGTAAGAGATAGACTAAAGTGTATGACTGGCTGTCAATAGTAATTAATATCAAAACGGTGACTATCAATAAATGTAGTCTGCACAATTGGATATACAGTTGAATATAAATGAAATTAAATCACTGCTTTGTATAATATTTTTTAAAAGAAAAACACTAGTAAGATCAAAATTATTTTTAGATTTTTGGGGCACCTGGGGTGCTCAATCAGTTAAGCCTCTGCCTTCAGCTCAAGTTGTGATCTTAGGGTCCTGAGATCAGCCCCACCCTGGCCTCCCTGCTCAGTAGGGAGTCTGCTTCTCCCTCTCCCTCCGTCCCAGTCCCCCAGTTCACACTCTCTTTCTCAAGTAAACAAATAAAAAAATCTTAAAAATATATATTTTCAGATTTTTAATTTTTTGCAAAATTTAAAATGTAAATTTTTGTCTAGTGAAACATTTTATTGAATTATTTTAATTCATATTTCCTTAATGCTTAGAGGAATTTTGCATTCTTTTTATGCTTTTTTTTTTTTTTAAGGAGAAATAAAGAGTGCAGGCTCTTGAGTAGGAGCAGAGGGAGAGGGAGAGAGAATCTTAAGCAACTCCATGCTCAGCACAGAGCCCAAGGCATGGCTCAGCCTCATGACCCTGAGATCGTGACCCTGAAATCAGGAGTAGCCACACTTAACCAACTGAGCACACCTTCCTTCATTTCATGTCTTATAATTTGTGAGTTCTTTACAGAGTTTACAGACAGACAGTTCTTTGTTAGTTATATGGATTGTAAATGCCTTTTGTTTTCCACAATGTATAGCTTGTCTTTTAACTTTGTTAAACTCTTACAGAATTTATTTATTTTAATGTGATCAGATCAATTAATTTCACTTTGTGCTTAATGCTTTTTGAGTCTTGTGTAAGAAATAACATGCTGCTGTGATTTCCTGAAGACATTTCAGTCTATTTTTTTAAATGAATTATTTAACATTATGCTGTGTCATTTATATTTTTAATCTCTTTTAGAATCAGCTTTTTTGATACTCATAATACTCAAATGGCTGGCTTTCTGCTTGGTATTATTTTTTCTATATATCATAAATACTTTCCATATTTACATAAGTTTATTATTAAATTTAATTTAAAGAAAGGTTTTACTCACAGAATGAAGAAAAAGTATTTCAATTAAATATTTATTTAAAATTTTCTTTATTACTACTGATAATGAAAATTAAGAACGTGATATATCTCTCTTCATAATTTTAAAGACTGATACACATAATCCATATACCAAAAAAATCATTCTGTTAGGTAATTTTATATGCTAATACTATTTTTGTGTTTTATAAAATATGTAGTTTAACACTCCATGAAATGCATGAACAAAGCCATACAAGGGCAGAGTTTCTCTACTACATTTGGGTAAGTAAAGAAAATCTTTTTCACAGAATCCATTTTTTTATTCCCCAGAAGTTAATAGAAAGCCAAGAGCCTATTTTATACTAAAAATTGACCTTAGTATTCTTATTGTGAGAAAAATCAACCTATGTAGCTCCATAATGTGACTTTTCAGTGTTTAATATAATCAATTCTAGGGGGTGAAGATTTTGTGCTTCTAGCAAATAAATTTTAAACAATAGTAAGATCAAATTTTAGATTTTTAAGATGTTTTAGACATCATTAAGTAGGGTATGATCATCTTGTTTAGTGAGTTCCAGAGAAAGTAAATAAGATCTTTAAAAGGGTGACAAATACCTTTATTGGTTAAATAAAAATACTGGTTAAATACAAATCAGAATTAGAATTCTGATTTTGTCTTTCTAATAGAATGGTTTCAGTACTACATAATTCCAACTTTACGTTGGAAGTGACTTTAAGTTGATTAATTAATTTTAATAAATTCTAATTTATATGATAATTTGTGACATCATTGTTTAAACTTTCTAAATGTGAATTTTATGAAAAAGAAGAGAATATAGGAGACTAAATATTTTTAAGGCAGCTATAATATAATCATAACAATAATAACAATTCTAACCATGATTAAAATTTGGAAGAAATATTTCAAAGTAATTGAGACTGAAAAGGCATTGCATGCATATATATGTAATAAATCTGAAGAAGTCATTGCTCTAAGTTAGGATTACCTTGCATGTATTAAAGTTTCAAATAATATCTGCAGAAATTAAAATAATTATTTTCCTTGTCTACCACCTCAAATTGTGATTCACAATTTAATCACCAGCACCATTTTATATTTAGAGACATTCAACATTACAACATTTGCATATAATCTGTTTTTTAATTTTTTTAATGCAGTATCATTTCAAGATAATTGCAGCATAATGCTAGTTTGGTAATCAAAATTGTAAATATGGCAAATAAGGATAACATTTTTGTACATCTGGCAGTGCGACTAATGTTTTTCAATAGGAAGATTCCAATTAAAAGCAATGTGCCAATTTCAATATCTGCAAGGCAGAGATTTTTCTAATAAATGGGATAGTAAAACATAAGATAAAACAGATATCCATTCTTACAATCTAATATTGAAGACAGTGCCATCTTCCATTGAAATCATCCAAAATTCTAAAATGTGAATTCCTTTCTTATGATTTACTTAAATCTGAAAGTCAGAGATTTTGTCACAAAATTTTATAAGGCTTCAAACTGACTCCTACTTCTTTTTTCTGCATCTTCAGTCCATTAAATAATTATGTATATTTTGTATATATATATATATATATTTAATATATTTGGATTTTTATAAAAATACTTACATGTGCATATATCTGGGTAATGTGTTCTTCTTGCCTATATATGTGTTTAGCTCTAGCTAAAATCTTGGATGCCAAGGAAGATTATTTTTTGATTTGTGGTCAATGCTGCAGTTTGCAGAACCTGACACTGTGACTGCCTATTAAGCCCCAGGTCAGCTCAAAGCCAGAGTTGAACAAAGCTACCTCCTCTGTTTGTTGCACAGCAGGCTGATCCATGTAATGTCTTTGCTAGTTACAGCTTTGCTGAGTTGTCGAAGTTCTGTTTGGAACAAGCTTTGAAAACTTGTCTTTGCTTGCTGATTTATATCTTCACTTGGTTCAAAGGGGTATTGGAGTCTATGGCATAGGCAGTACATTTTTATCCACAGAATCAGAATTGTCAATATGCTTGAGTGAAATATTTTGATTGAACAAGTAAGAGCTTTAGAATGTAGTTGTGTTGGACATATTGATTCATATATACATGCTGTCGGTTACAATGTATCTCTTGTAATCTCCTCCTACATTGTTCACTTGTTCTGTAAATTAGGGAGGTCAGAAATAAGCATTCTTATTTCATTTATCAGAATTGAAATGAATTCCAGTAGCTAGAGTCATCAGCCCTGCTGGCAATTTTTGGATCAGAAAGATTCCTTTGTGTGGTGGACAAATCACACAACTTCCCTTTACTCAGGTTCTCAATCTGCCAAATGGATGAAATACATGTTAATATTAAAGAACAATATCTTTAAAATGGGAGGCACAGAATTCTGATTCATCTTATCTAAAGATTTCACTCATTTTGGTGGTTTCATAATCAGATTATAACTAAATAGTAATATGTTTGAAAGTACTCATTCTAAAAGTAAAAATTTGGATTTACAAAAAGGACACATAAAATGATTAATGGGAGGTGATTATTTACTACAGGAACTAGCTATATGGCATTTAGATATTATTTTTGACTAGTATTTTTAAGAAATACTAGTTATTAGTATTGTAAACCAATATTTTAAGAAATACTAGTTATTAGTATTGTAAACCAATATTAATTGGTTTATAAAATTAAAATTGTATAAAGTATGAAAATTTTTAAAATAGGTATAAACATCATTGACTTTTAGAAATAACATACATATTAATTTAATTTAGAAAAGCTTGACACAGTTTATTGAAACATTAGCAAATATATATGTTCCTGACATATAACATATACATAAGGTGAAATTTAATTCTACAAATAGTTGCAAAATTGTGCTACAGTTGATTGGCATAGCTTGAGTAATACCATACAAAGTTTATGTGAGCAATATAAGATTTCATGGAGTGCACTGAGTTTATAAACACATTAAAATCTTTATTCTTGGTGCATGAATATTTTCTCTTCTCAAACTAAATATTTCAGGCCATTTTATAATGACCCCTGCAATCTTAGTATTGTGACACTATAAGGTGATGAAAAACCAGGATAATTCAAAATCATCAAATATGATCAAAACATATATGTGTTATGTTGTCTACTACCCAATGCTAAGGACTGTGCAGAACCAGTAGAGCCGAAAAAGTCCAAATATTGTAGTTCACCCTTCCAGCCAACATATAGGAAACATTTAGGTCAATATATAGGAAAATGTGAGAATGCAGATACACAATCAATAATAAATGAATGCTACTCTCTTTTGAGTTTTCAGATACACCATTTATAGGGCACTGATATCCTTAGTCATTTTAATTCAAGGTACTGATAGTATTGAGAACTGTGTACATCTTAGCTAACTATGTTTGCACATTTTTTTCAAGAGGGATTACTTTCTAGATGACTGACCATTGGCATTGGTAGAATCTGTACCCATGAAAGA
The DNA here is from genome assembly GCA_028533885.1 of Nasua narica. Classification (NCBI taxonomy): domain Eukaryota; kingdom Metazoa; phylum Chordata; class Mammalia; order Carnivora; family Procyonidae; genus Nasua; species Nasua narica. The sequence continues at coordinate 20,910,175 of CM052810.1, forward strand.
GACTTCCATTAACTAACACACCCTAAAGTGGTATTAGACATTTTCCTGATGAGTGGAGATCGGATAGTATATTGAACAATCATATGTATATATATTTTCTTAGAAGTAAGTTTATATGTCAAAATCTAACAATATTCTCAGAACTGGTAGAAAAGAATGACAATGCCAATTGTATCACAGTTCACTTCTTTCTTGGCTGCTCTAACTACATTGCACCTTGTCAACATTTCCAGAATGGTTAAGTTGCTCTAAAATTATTGTTTTGTCCTTCTTCTCTAGCTAGAAAAGTAGAACACTGTAGCTAGAGAAAAGTAGAGGATTCAAACTGAAACAGGCTTTACACAATACCTATGTAACTGCAGCAATGTATAAATGAGAATTCGAAACAGAAACCTTAAATTAACTTTTGTAGTTAGAACTCCTTTGATGTTGCTAGTTAGAAGGGGAATAAGATCAAATTGCTTTTCACTTGAACTCACTATCAGCAAATGATACAGTGTGCTCATTCTCTCTTTACTCTTGGTTTACTAGTGCTAAGGATTAAAAAATAAATTCTGAAAAGGTTACATATTGGCTTTACAGGTTTTAACATTGATTTCTTGTTTTAAAGTCTATCCCAACCAGAGGCGCCTAGGTGGCTCAGTGGGTTATAAAGCCTCTGCCTCTGGCTCAGGTCATGATCTCAGGGTCTTGGGATAGAGCCCTGCATTGGGCTCTCTGCTCAGCAGGAAGCCTGCTTCCCCCTCACTCTCTGCCTGCCTCTCTGCCTAGTTATGATCTCTCTATCAAATAAGTAAATAAATCTTTTAAAAAAATAAAGTCTTTCCTAACCAAAGTTTTTAATGAATTCCCATGGAGTGGATGGTTTTGTTTCATAAGTTTTTTAAGGCATAAAATTTGTGTATGATATTTTGTGTTTGTACCTTTTTCTGTGGCATATGAATAGATTTGATAAAATTTTCAAGAGAAAAAAATGACCTAAAAGGTTAAATTTCATAACCTTTTTAGTAAAATAAAGCAGATAGACCTGTAACAAAAAGTTGATATAGGTAGTCAGAACGATTAATATAAAAATAATAATATAAAAATACCTAATTTTTAATAAACAGATATGATAAGACTATATATTTGGATTGTAATTGAAGATGTATTTTTTTGTGGGGCACCTGGGTGGCTCAGTGGGTTAAAAGCCTCTGCCTTCAGCTCAGGTCACGGTCTCCAGGTCCTGGAATCGAGGCCCTCATCAGGCTCTCTGCTCGGCAGGGAGCCTGCTTCCTCCTCTGTCTCTGCCTGCCTCTCTGCCTACTTGTGATCTCTCTCTGTCAAGACCTCTATTTTTTTTTTTAATTAACCAGGGATTATAGCACAATTACTTAGCTTATCATGCAAGTTTCCACAGGAGTTGGTCCTTACCAACTGTTTATTTCCTGGGGCTGCTGTAACAAATTAGCACAAATTTGATGCTTAAAATAACAAAAATTTATTCTTCTATAGTTTTGGAAGGCACAAGTCCAAAACTAGTTACACTTGGCTGAAATCAAGGTGACAGCAGGGCTGTGCCCTGCTCCTGCCCCTACAGATGCTCTAAAGAATTCATTCCTTGCCTCTTTCAGCTTCTGGTAGTTATGGCCATTCCTTAGCTTGTGACTGCATCACCATGATTTCTGCCTTGGTGGCCACATTATCGCCTCCAGGGTGTGTCAATTTTTTTTCTCTGCCTCCCTCTTTTGATGATATATGTGATTGCATTTAGAGAACACCAAGATAATCTGGTAAAATCTCATCTTGAGATCCTTAATTACATCTGCAAAGACCTTTTTGCCCATATAAGGTAATATTTACAGATTTCAAGGATTAGGGCATGCACATATTTTTGGGTGTCATTATTAAGCCTAATAAACTACTCTCTTTTGCTAGTATTTACTTTCTCACCAAGAGTACCTTACAGCTCAGCTATAGATGGGAAACTAATTAGTTTTTCAACACATCAACCTCTCTCCCTCTTCCATGCCGTTGTACTTGTTATTCCATCTGTCTTCAATGCTCTTCCTTATGGCTCTTGACTTACTTCATTGTTTAATATTCTTCAATTTAATTTAGGTTAAAACAAACAAAAAATAAAAACAAAACAACAGCACAATATTCCTTGTTCTAGTTATATGAGAATTGATTTTGTTCTTTATACATATTTCTGTATTTCATAACTTTGTATTTTAGGTATTTATTTCTTCTTTTTTTCTACATGCACAAAGAATATAAAACTCCCATTTTTGTATCTAGTAGTTAGCTTATTGCCTGACACATAGTAGGAGAGCAATAGATTGCATTATTGTGTAAATAGAGCTGACTTCATTAGTAGAAATGGTAATTTACTTTAAAAGTGTTCTGCAGGGCACCTGGGTGGCTCAGTGGGTTAAAGCCTCTGCCTTCAGCTCAGGTCATGATCTCAAGGTCCTGGAATTGAGCCCCACATCCAGCTTTCTGCTCAGCAGGGAGCCTGCTTCCCTCCCCCCCTCTGCCTGCCTCTCTGCCTATTTGTGATCTCTCTCTCTGTGAAAAAAAAAAAAATCTTTAAAATAAAAGTGTTCTGTCAATAGGGAATAAGGCGAAATGCAATAAGAAAACTGTAATCACTAAATTATCTATAAATAAGAATTGGATTTTCTGTTATTACAATGGGTATTAATATCAAACTTTTCCAAAATTAAAATGAATAGCATAAAGAGAGTTTAAATATATTCCCCTTTTGGATCATAACATTTTCTAGCTTGTAAAAAGGCATTAATTCCTTATTAGAAAACTGACTATTTAAAATGAAATGTGTTGGGGCCCCTGGGTAGTTCAGTGGGTTAAGCCTCTGCCTTCGGCTCATGTCATGATCTCAAGGTCCTGGGATCGAGCCCCACATTGGGCTCTCTGCTCAGCTCAGTGTAGAGCCTGCTCCTCCCTCTCTGTCTGCCTCTCTGCCTACTTGTGATCTCTCTCTCTCTGTCAAATAAATAAAATCTTTAAAAATAAAATAAATAATAAAATAAAATAAAATAAAATAAAATAAAATAAAATAAAATAAAATGTGTGCTATGTCCTAAAAAGGAATATGCCTTTCATACATTTTTAGAAAAAAGTTTCTACACATTCCCTAACATATGAAAAGCAAAACCTCGTAAGGCCATTTTACATATTATACTATAAAGTATCAGTATACTGATATATAAAGTATCAGTACCGCATAGTACTGATCATATGTTTACTTAATTCAACTCATAATCAAGAGTGTACTCTGGACTAAGTAGTAAGCTAGAAAAGGATGATATAGGGAACATAGATAAAATGTGACCAGTATGAATACATTTGAGGGGAAGAAACCAGTTTTAAAATAATGGGCGCTAGGGGCCCTGGTTGGCTCGGTCAGTTAAGCAACAGACTCTTGATTTTGGCTCAGATCATGACTTCAGGGTCATGAGATTGAGTTCCTCTGGCTCCTTGCTGGGTGTGGAGCCTGCTTAAGAAGATTCTCTCTCCCTCTCTCTCTGGCCACCACCTCCCCCCCGCCACCCCCATGTTTATGCTCTCTCAGAAAAATAAATAAATAACAGATTGCATGAAGCAATGTTTTTTGAAAAATAAATGCAGTTTAATCTCATCCTGGCCTATTTGGTAAATAAGATGTAACTAAGTAGAAGTCTTACTAGAATTAATAGAGACAAAGGAATGGTGCTTAACTATAATTTGTTCATATGCAATAAAAGCCTCAAAAATACTGCTTTATTTCAAATTAGATCCCATATAAAATGTTGTTTATACTATTAATGTGCTCAGGAGACATTTACTTATGTTTCATTACATTATCATGAATTATGGATTTGTGGCTCCAATTATATATGTTTTTTCTAAGTAGAAGTTTGAGGCAGATACATTAAAGACATTTTATAATCACGTTTTGTAAGGTACATTAATACTAAAGGTTCAGAAATATTTTCAGGATGATACATTTTACTACAAAAATGTGGAAACACTAATAAATTGTAGTAGCACTAATTCTTATTCTTGTTAGCATATAGTATTTCTTAATTTAAATTTTACTGATTTTATTAGCCAGTTCATTAAATGTAAATTTTCACTTGTAACAGCCAAAATGAATTAGTGACTTGTTCATTTTGTTATACTGTGAATCCACATAAAATCTCTGCAAAAAATCTGCCTGCTTGGTGCCTTTAGCATTGATATGTCTCATCACAAAAACTCAGAATATGCTTTGAGTTTCCACTGGGAAAGTAAACATCTCATATTTCAACATTTTCTATCAAATGCTTGGCATCCTTATGTTAACAACATATTTAAACCTGATAAGCACTTGACTAATATATTTCAGTGTAAGATGTGTAACATTTTTAATATGCTTCTACTATATTGTAACTGAAGTTGATAAGTTTTCTCCAAACCCTGAAAAGATACAAATATATTTTTCCTTTGGATTGAAGTACCACAGAGTTGAATTTGCTATGATAAAAGCCAAGCCACAAGCTCACATGTGGCTATCAGACAGCACAAGGTTTTCTTATTTTCTTGTTTATCAGGCTGTGTTCATTTCACTTTAAAATTCTCCAAGCTATGGAACATCTCTCTGCTCTTTGGGGAGACTATTCCTCCATCTAATACAGTTCACTAGCTATGTCAAAGTCCAGCTTTACTGGCTGGAAATCAGAGTAGAGTGGAATTTCCTTCTAACAGAAGGGCCATTTGACTCATTTTATTATTTTTATTACTGAACCCCATAGTGAACTACCCAGTTGACTGTGCATTGAAAGACATGGGCCTGCCCTAAGGACTCACATCTCAGCAAATGATCCCTTTCCTCTGCCTGACTTGCCCAGCAAAGGACAGAGAATGCAATCATCTTGATCAATGAACCTGAGTAAAAGCAGAACAGGCAGGACACTAATCAAATAAGTGGATCTGCGGAGGCTAATCCTTCAACCCCAAACTTTGTTTCTTGAGGGCCCACAGGAGATAAGCAGAGAAAAGAAAGCTAGACAATATGCTGTACTTGCATGCCTCAGATAGGCCTTCTGCAGTGACATTTCCATTTAGTCACCTTGAGAATAAAATGTAGTGTCACAGACCTAGAAATGCATATTCGGCTTCAGATGCACTTCCACATATAAATTTGCTATTGTCTACAGCCTTTAGGTTGTAAATATCATACCTGTAATTACAAGGATCATCACAGAGAGAGAAACAAGTAGAAAACCAATTTGAAAATAATCCATCTTTATAAAGTTCCTCCTATATTATTCTTCATAGATTGTTACAATTAAATGCAAAGAATTACTCTGGGCAAAGAATTAGAATTAAGATTTAAAATGTGACATTCAAAGCTGTGTCACCTTGAGAAAAAACATTTCACCTCCCAGCACTTCAAATGTAACTGTAAAACAATAATAACTCTTCAGTGGATTGTTGTGAAATATATTTGGGATAATGTACTTAAAAATGCCATAGAGTACAGTTAACATACACTATATTAAAATTTACTCTTCACTTTAAAAACAATTTCTAAAATTGTAATCCTAATTGAAAAGTGTTATAGACTTCTATATAGCATTTGGGACACAAAAAAATGACTTATTTTGTAAAAATGAAGTAAATTTGCACTGCACTGATGAGGTCATTTTCATGAATGGCCAGAGTGGGCAAAATATTTAATGGGAAGAGGGGACTATTCTGCCACATTGTATAAATAGTTTTTATGTATTAAATATTAAAGCATTTATTTGAAATTCCTTTCCAACACTAAAGTCTAAACCTTTTTGTTTCATCCTTCTTTTCACAGGTACCAGGTTCTCAGCTTTAAATTAAAAATTTTCTTTTAAAAATATTTAGTGAAATCACTAGCATATTAATTCCTTAAAATATTAGTGTATGCATGTAAATGTAGAGAATGGTTCTCACGGGTCAGGTTTACACTGGAAAGGGAGCTAATGAATGGACCTCAATGATAACACACAATGGGGAATATTTAAGAAGCAAGACCATGTCAAAAAGGAAGGGGGGTTTGAGAAGTTGAGCCACGACGAGATCTCTTCACAAAAATATGCTGAGGTGTCATGTACTTATGTCTAAGAAACACACACACACACAGATACACACACACACACAGACACTGTCAGAGGAAAATACCTTATGACAAGCAAAGTGTACTTTAATTTCATACAATTCAATAGTCCATTGGGCATTTCAGCAAGGGGAGAGGGAAGTAGGGTGGATGGACCTGCTGTCTTAATTTTAGCAGCTTCATTTCTGGAGTTGATCCTTAAGCCTTTCTTCAATCTCACAAATGCGATTTGCTTTTTGCTCCCTTCTATATTGTCATCTGTCATTTTTATTACCAGTGTGATGCTGTTTGAGAGGCTATCATAAACATTTTTAAAAGAAATGGTTCTCCCTTTTGCTCATCTAATATTCAGACATAATTATATTTTATTTATTTAATAACTGCTGGGAGAAAGCTGTTTCATTTTTTTTTCCCTACATACTTTGGCCCAGCTGATATCTGTTAAGATTTATTGGTTTAATTAATTATAGCATGGACATCATGAAATTCTTTGGAGTCACAAGGAAGCTTGATTTCCTTTGGAACTCAGATAAGCATGGAAAACTAAATATTATGAGAGTAATATGTGGGTTTATGTGTGTGTATATATAAATATAACTAAATATATACCATGTAACTCTGTATATATATGGTCAAAAATTATAAAATATGGTTTATGCCAAAAGCTAAGTTTTTCTTTTTCATTCTAATCTGTTTCTGGCAGAATGTTTGCAATGTGCTAGCAGGTTGTACAAATGACAGATAAAGCTAAGCTATTTCATGAACTCCCATCACATGACTCTGTGAAGTCTCCTGTCAATAAGCCAACCTTCAATTAATCACAACGTCTGAGAGTCCTCTAACACCTAACATATTATTTCTAGGTCTGATAATTGTAAAGACAACCCTGGAGGGCAATTCCCATCCTGTTTTTCAATACTTCTGAAGCCCTGACAAAAAAGACCTTTCAAGCTAATGTGCTTGCTGTTCTGGTTCCCGTGATGAAATACTATTTTTATATGACTAAACCGATTAACTTAGATGAGTAGATACTTAATTATACAGGAATGAAAAGAATGAAAACATCTTCCTTTCCTTAGGGAAAAGAGGACTTTTCTTCCCCAATGCAACAAGTTGTTTATGTATCATTTCTCTGATTTCTGCTAAAAAGATGAGCTATAAATCTTGAGTATACTCCCAGTTAAATAAGCAAAACCATAATTTTAAGTCATACCTTTCTCTAAAAGGAAGTTTCCAGTTAATATTCTTATTTAACTATGAAGATCCAGAATAGAAGTAGGATGTAGGACTGTAATTGTCCCATTGGATTCAAGATTCGGCCTGACCCATATCTATGAGAAAGCACGAGAATAGGAAAATAAGAATTAGCACTTTTCCTTTCTGTTTTTTTTTGAGTAAGAAATTTGCAGTTGTATTTATTTTAATGGTAATCTTCTACAACTATATTGCCTTGAAGACAACATTTAATCACAGTGAATTATATTAAAAATCCCACCAACCAAGCATTATGTATATAACTACATCTTTAGTTATTTTATATAAGAAATAAATTTTATGATCTTCACTCTTCCTAATGTGGTTATGAGTCAATTGTAAATAAATGAAAAACATATAGTAATATACAATCAAGTCATTTCTATCATTTCTACAAAAATATAATACTAAAATAATTTGTAAACCAGTTTCAGTTACTAATTAAATAAATGTACAAATGAAAGAAATTTTAATTTTCTTTTTTTTTAGAGAAAGAGCATGGGGCAAGGTCAGGTCTCTGGTAGAGAAGGGAAGAGTAGAGGGGGAGGGAGATAGAATTCCAAGCAGTTTCTACACTCATCATGGAAACCTGATACAGAGCTCAATCCCACAACCCTAAGATCATGACCTGAACCTAAATCAAGAGTTGGGCACAACTGATTGAGCCATCCAGGTGCTCTGAAAGGAAAATTAAAAAAAATATATATTGGCATCAACATAAAATTACACAACATTCTTGGGACACCTGGGTGGCTCAGTCAGTTAAGCATCTGCCTTTGGCTCAGGTCACAATCCCAGAGTCCTGGGATTAAGTCCCAAATTAGGTTCCTTGCTTAGCAGGGAGCCTGATTCTCCCTCTGCCTGCTGTTCCCCCTGCTTGTGCTCTCTCTTGCTCTCTGAGGAATAAAAAAATCTCTAAGAAAATTATACAACATTCTTATACAAAGACTAATTAAAATCAACCACTGTATAACCTAAGTTTGACTTATTTTATTATCTCAAAAGTTTTCTAGGAATAGCTAATAAAGCCAGAAAGTTGTTAGATTTATTAAATATATGCACGTGTTGATAAAATGTATAAGCACTAGTAAGTGAAAAGAAACCTATCCTTGGGCGCCTGGGTGGCTCAGTTGGTTAAGCGACTGCCTTCGGCTCAGGTCATGATCCCAGAGTCCCGGGATCGAGTCCCATATCAGATTCCTGGCTCTGTGGGAAGTCTGCTTCTCCCTCTGACCTTCTCCCCTCTCATTCTCACTCTCTCTCTCTCTCTCTCTCTCTCTAATAAATAAATAAAATCTTAAAAAAAAAAAACAAAAAAAAAAGAAAAAAAAAAGAAACCTATCCTTAAAACTTACATGTATTTTATGTGTCAGAGAAGATGACGTAGATATATTTTTCTCCATTTCTTATGCTAAGTACAACTAAAAACCCTGGATAAATGACATTTTCTCCCTTGATGCAACAAGTTGTGTATGCTGCATCTCTCTTGTTTGCTGATTTCTTTTTGCTTCATGTATTCTAGACTTGGAACTGAAGAAATAGACAACCTAGAGATGCCAATGGATATGCACAATAAAAGCCGCAACAAAAAGCCTATTCTGTTAGACAAAAGACCGGAAAAACAGTATCTTAGCATGACAGAAAACTTTTAGAAAATAGTCGTTTTCTTTGTGACAGCCAAAGCCAAAACCAAAATGAACCTGTGGCTTCTCACTCATCTATACCTGCAAAGGTTAAGTGGGGTCCCTAGACTTGCTAGGCTGTAATAAGGCCCCCAATATCTGATCAGGGCAATATCACAGAAGGCAAGTGAGGACCTGGGGTTTTCATTTCTGGACACTCTGTTGTCAGAAGAGACAATATGGAGATCATGGACTGTTACACCTCACTAGCAGTAACAATACATCCCTCCTTCCACAGTGTGATTGTGTTAGAAGTGGCCACATGTGGAATTCAAACTTTTACCATCTCCAGGGCTAGAATGCTGCCTCCACTACAGTGTCATGGAACATGGGAAACCAGGATGCCCACCTGCACCAGCATTAAGGAGGAACAATACCTACCTCAGGTATCAGCAAAGGATAAGTGGGGAATCTGTACTTCTACCTCCACCTGTCAGTAATTGGACAGTATCCCATCCCTTTTTTCATCAGAGTGGTGTCAGAGAAAGTCAATTAAAGAGAACCTATGAGTCTAGCACCAATGACATAACCTAACATAGTACAAAAATATCCAGGTTTCAATCATTAATATTTTTCATACAAGAACAAAGAAGACATTATAATAAATACATTTTTAAAAAGGTAATCAATAGACATCATTACTGAGATCAAAGAGATGTTAGAATTATGTGGCACAGATTTTAATGTAGCCATGTTAAAAACAGTCAGCTTCACTGATCAATTATGAACACAATTGAACAAATGCAAAAGTAAAAATACCCAACAAGGAAATAGAAGACATAGAGATGAAACAAATGGAAATTTTAAAACTAAAAAGATAAAATAGCTAAAACAAACAAATAAACAAAAAACCTCTGTGAATGGGTTTGACAGCTAAAAAGCAGAATGAAGGACACAGAGGAAATAATGAACTTAAAAATGGAATGATAGAAATGACCTAATCTGAATGAAATAGAAAAAAGAGACTGGAAAAAAAAATGAACAGAACTTCAGAGACCTGTGGGGCTATGACAATAGAGCTACATGTGTGTCATGAAGCTCCATGCCTGGGCATTATATTCAATTTACTCAATTTTGGATGTCTTTGTATTCAGGCATTAAATCAGGCATCTAATAAAGGCATATTTTATTAGATTCATCAAAACCTCAAAATTCCTAAGAACTACTTTGAAACACCCTGTCTCTGAACACAAAGCTTGGCAGAGAAAAAAATGTTATTTTAGGTTTACACTTTGCCAAAGCACACGTCTTCTTTCTGGTCCAAAAACCTCCCATGAGCCCAACAAATCTATCATGGTAAGAATCATTTACTCAACTCAGTGCAACCAATCTTTATTAAGTACCTGCAAGGGGCCAAACCCTCTGGATTTCACATCTGTTCTCCCTTCCTTGCATGGATTCCTTTTATCTGGACCACGTGGCAAATTCCCATTCTTCCATCAGATTCAGTCCACATACAGTCATTATAGACTCTCAAAAAGATATGTGAGTTCCTTTGGTTTTACTTCTAATTCAATAAATCATGCACTGATTTCTGCCCTCCTAACTAAATGGTATGCTCTCAGGGGCTAGGACTCTCTCTTCTCATCTTTTCTATTCTGGTTGCATTGAAATGTCATCTGTCACAAAGCTTATTCATAATTATCTGTTGCATAAGTAAGTGGATCAATGTATTCATCTATGCATCAGATATTTTTTATTGCCTAGTCACTGCTAGTATACATCAAAGGGCCCAGCATACAATGAATTCTCCAGAGATACTGTATTGGGGAATAAAATGTTTAAAGAGATGGTCAGCCCTTAGTGGTCTCCAAACTCTTACATTACAATAATCCTTCCTGAATATATGTATATCTTAAATATACAATGCACATTTCCTACTACAACAATGTACCTTTAAAAAATACAAAAAAGAAAATAATTTTGTAAAGATGAAGTAAATAATGTTTATACAATAACTTGTAAATATTTATAAGTAATGATAAATAATTTAAAAGTCTAAGATTTAGTTTAATTTTTATCAAGACTTAAGTATCTTTTAGAAATATCTTGGTTTTTATTTTTATTTATTTATCTTTTAAAAATATTTTATTTATTTATTTGATAGAGGCACAGCAAGAGAGTACACAAGGAGGGGGAGTGGAAAGGAAAAATCAGGCTTCCTGGGTGGATCCCAGGAAATCCCAGGACCTTGGGATCATGACCTGAGCCAAAGGTAGACACTTAATAACTGAGCCACTCAGACACCCCATATCTTGGTTTTTAAACAGTGAAAAACAGTACTCTGAACAAATAAGAATTTTATTTTATTTTTTTGTTTTTGTTTTACAGAGCACAAAGATGAGAAGTCCACAGCTATTGCATCTTTTCAACTATGTTTTCAAGGACCACTACCCTGTCTTCCTATTCTATTTTTTTCAATGTGTGACTTTCATCTTTATGGTCACACAATGGCTGCCACATCTTTCATATTCATCTGTTATCTAGGCAAGAGGTAAAATCAGGGTAAGGGGCACAAAGGCAAAGATTGAAGAGGTATGTCCTTAAATTATTTTCCAGCACAGCTGCTGCTTGTATTTCTATGTTTAAAACTGTGTCACAAATCAAGTCTAAGAAACAGGTTAGCCTGGGAAAATATTTTGGCTTAATCTGTAGTATAGTGGAATAAGGAAATGGCTTTTGGCTAAATATGCCACTGTTTCTGGTTTGACCTGTGTAGCTTACAGTGGTAGTCACTAACAAATAAGAAAAAAAATCAACAGATTGAAATCAGAGGAATAGACAGTTTGCATGCATTTATTAACCATGGAAAGAAAATTATCATCTTCCCTTAATGTTGTCCTTCTAAAAACTAATTGGAAATATCATTTTTAAATTTTTTTTGATATAGGTCTAAAACCAACTTAAACTTTTAGTTCAAAAATTTAAAACAAGAAAAAAAATGTTATAAAATTTCCTGTGCAAGTAATAGGAAAGTATGTATAAGCAGACATTACATATAATTATGCCAACTTTTCCAAGCCTTTGGTTTATGAATGTTCTTTCCTTAGTACAGTACAATGAAAATGAACAAAGACTGGTGGCTACCTTCAAACCTTCTACATAGCAAAACTCTCACCATTCCTTCAGGATACTAATTTACTGAACTTGGCAGTTAATGAGGAAGAGTTTATCTATAGGTTAAATGATGGAAAACAGAATGCTTTTGGTTTTGGTATATTTGCATATAAAAAGAAGTTGAATAGTTCCTTGTTGTATCCTTTTAGATATTCTTGGACAGGTAGTGGACTTTGGAGAACTTTGGTGTAAAATTCTGTAAAATTTCTGAATTTAAAATTTCAGACATATTTTGGACAGAGCATTATGGTGGACATTAATTCTAGTTCATGATCATTAATTCTCTTCTATGATAGGAAGTCTTAGGAGACAACTTTCATAGACACTTCACTGAAGGGTGAAAATATTACCATTAGTTTTCAGATTCATAATCCGGTTCCAGAACCCTACTCATTTTTTAATTTCACTTCCCTTTCCACTGTTCTGTTTTCTATGTCTATTTTACCACCATATTGTAATTCAAAGAAAATACTCGGATTTTCTCACTTACAGAAAGACTATTTTAAACTGTTCAGTGTCATAGTAGTTTTATGTTTCAACTTGTTTCAACAGGTTATACTTTGAGTGCAAATTCAATACAAATGCTTTCAATACCAACTACATGTTTACTTTTTCAAAAAATAAGATAAATTTCACATCCTTAGGATTTTAGATTTACCGTGAGATGAGTTTTCTTTCTAAATAACTTTCTATTTTTCTGGCTATATTTCCTCATGTAGTACATTAAATTACCTTTCTAGACACTCACTAGGAAAATCTACATTTTTTTTTAATTTAAGGGCCAATTACATGTCTCTACATAAACCTCTGTATTTGTTTCTATCCCCAAGTAGAATCTTCTGTTCAAAGATGAATTTAACTTGATAACATTCCTTACTTTCTTATAATCAATAATTAATATAAGTTGGTATCATATTCACCTTAACTACTACTTTAATTACTAAAGATGTATTTCTTGCATTTCAGTTTTGCTTGGAACAGAATGATAACCAAATAACCATAGAAATATAGGTATTTTTTCAAAAGACTATACCTGTCTTGAGAACATGACAACTCTATTCCCCAGAAGACTACATATGTAGTCCTATTTTCCTACAACTTGTACCGAAGTAATCTGTACTTTTTTTTAAAGATTTTATTTATTTGAGAGAGAGAGAGAGAGAATGAGAGAGAGAGGATGAGAAAGGTGAAGATCAGAGGTAGAAGCAGACTCCCTGCTGAGCAGGGAGCCCCATATGGGACTCATTCCTGGGACTCCAGGATCATGACCTGAGCTGAAGGCAGTCCCTTAACCAACTGAGCCACTCAGGCGCCCCTAGAGCAATCTGTACTTATCCGCGGTTTCACTTTCTGCAGTTTCCCTACCGGCTGTCAACATTATCCTCCTTCTGACGAATCATCAGAAGGTCAATAGTAGCCTGACTCTACCTACGTCACAAGCCTGCGTCATTCCACCACTGGTTACTTCACCGCTGGCATTTATCGTCTTGTATCGTCAGAAGAAGGGTGAGTAAAGTACAATTTTTTGAGAGAAAGATACAATATTCATGTAACTTTTAGTACTGTATACTGTTATAATTGTGTTATTTATTATTAATTATTGTTGTTAATCTCTTACTGTGACTAATTTATAAATTGACTTTTATCCTGGGGGTGGGGCACCTGGATGGCTCAGTCAAGTAAGCGTTTGACTTCTGTTCCCTTGGTGATTTCCGGGTCCTGGGAATGAGCCCCTCCTGGGGCTCTCTGTTCAGTGGGGGGTCTGCTTGTCCCTCTCCCTCTGCCCCTCACCCCTGTTTATGCTCTCTCTCTTGCTTGCTCTCTTGCTCTGCTCTTTCTCTCAAGTAAATAAAATCTAAAAAAAAAAAAAAAAAGACTTTTATCATGGGTATGTATGTATAGGAAAAATCATAGTATATATAAGGTTCTTTACTATGTGTATTTTCAGGCATACACTGAGGGTCCTGCAACATATCCCCTGCAAACAAGGTGGCATTATTGTATTAGGCAGGTAGTGAAAACCTATAGTTAATGAAATGAACTAAGTTTACATTCAATCTTCTAAGAATAATTTTGTATTTTATTCAACAATATTATGTATGAACAATAATCATATGTATTATACATAATTAGAAATCAGGGGTGCCTGAGTAGCTGATTCTGTTAAATGCCCAGCTCTTTATTTCAGCTCAGGTCATGATTGCAGGGTCATGAGAATGAGCCTTGCATCCAGCTCTGCACTAGCCATGGAATCTGCTTAAGATTCTCTCTCTTCCTCTTCCTCTGCCCTCCTCCCCCATGCCCTCTCTCTCTCTCTGAAAAGGAAAAAGAAAAAAAAATTAAATTGAGTTCCATGCCTTTTCAGGTAATATTATCAATAAGGTTTTTAAAACATTTCATACATAAATAAAAATGATACCAGAATAGTGATATTAATATACCTTTCCTTTAAAATGTTGTATGTCCGTTTTTAAAAGTACATCTTTGAAAACACGTTTAGGTATCTTCAAACATAAATTTGATACAATATCTTTGATTTTAGAACTATAATCTTGAAAAGACTTTGTAAATGACCCTCTGTGAGCTTGTTTCTTATTCATAAATCTTGAGTTGAACTTGATATATGTAGTCAGTAAGACTGACCCTTATGCAATTAAAGCAAATAGTTCATTTATTCATATTAGAATTTAGTTAGCAATAAATAATTCTTGCAAGTTATTTATACATACTCAAGGTTAGTGCTACAAATCACCCTTGCTTTTACTCTGTGTCAAACACTTTTAGTCAAAGAAGAAAGGAGAGACAATTATGAATTTGACTTTATGATAGCATCCAATATATTAATTGAAAGGTTTTTGTTTTTTTTCATAATTTAGGTCCCTGTATCACATCCTTAAGCATATGTGTGTAGCTGTAGAAGCATGTATTCCAAGAAAAGCTACCCATTGTTTTCTTTTTCCTTTTCCTTTTTCTTTTTCTTTTTCTTTTTCTTTTCCTTTTCCTTTTCCTTTTCCTTTTCCTTTTCCCTCCCTCCCTCCCTCCCTCCTTTCCTTCCTTCCTTCCTTCCTTCCTTCCTTCCTTCCTTCCTTCCTTCCTTCTTCTCTCTTCCTTCCTTCCTTTTTTACCTTGTACTTTAGTATTTTTCACCTTGAACATAATTCAGTGTAGGTGAAGATTAATTTGTGTGGGATGAAACAAGACTTTAACACAATGGCAATGTCTGCTCTGCCAAGCATCAATCCTGAGGTCAACCTAGTTTGTTTCTATTCCCCCAAAATGAATTAACTAAACAAACAAGCAAACAAAACATAGCCTACTATTTGCCTAACTAAGTGACTAGGTATTAGAAATAAAAAGGAGAATATGAACAAACTCAGTTCTCAAAAACCTTCTATTGTGTCTCAGTGGCCTCTCACCAACATTCTGCATCCTTGACTATGTACTATTATATATTAAACTTTTCTCATTTCATAGGTAATCCTCTTAATGAACAAATACCCCAAAATTACTTTCACATACATTTCTTATTGTTAGCTAAAATTGCTGTATATCAGACACTAACAATTACTAGGTATGTGCTTGCTTTACATACATTATTATTTAATCCAAAGAAAAATTCTATAAAGTAAATCCTCTTGATGTCCCCTTTTTATAAATGATGAAATTGTGACTTTGGTGGATGAAGAAACTTTGGCAAGGTCCCACAACTAGTATCCTACTCTGCAATCCCATGGACAAAGTCTTCTGACTCCAAGGCCAAATTCTGTCACTGAGGCAAAAATTTAATCACAATTTGTATTCTCTTTAAGTAAATTCATTTAAATCAAATCTCTTCCCAAACCATTAGCACTAAGCATGGGATGAAGAAATTGCTCTTTTTCCACTGTCTACAATTATGTATAACCTTATTTCCAACTACATAATCAGATTGAGTTCTTGAGAGCAATTGTCCATGGCAGATATTACTATTCACCATTTTCAAATAGAGAGAATCTGGCTCAGAAACTTCAGGGGGTTTTGTCCAATAACACACTGCTAAGTGCCCAAGCTAAAATTTCAGCCTCCATTTTCTAGCTAATTTCCTCTGCTCCTTCCATGATCCCTGTACAGTTTTTAACACATTTTGGTGAAACATAGTTAAATGTGTCCTTTCTTTAGTCATATAACTTGGTTTATTCTAGTAATCTATGTAAATAAACTTGGCAAAAAAATAGAAAATGAAATGGGAGTAGTTGTGGTACCTCTGTTTAATGTAACAGCAAAGTGAAGGAGTGGAATAGCAGAGTGGCAAAATTTTTAAGATTTTATTTATTTGAGAGACAGAGCACAAACAGGGGGAAAAGCAGGTAAAGGGAGAGGGAGAAGCAGGCTTTCCCACTGAGCAGCAAGCCCCCGATGCAGGGCTGGATCCCAGAATCCCGGGATCATTACCTAAGCCAAAGACAGACATTTAACCAACTGAGCCACCCAGATGCCCCCAAAACAGATATTTGAATATCCCTACCTCCATAGAAAAAGCCCTCTTTACATCATTTATAATCATGTCTGCAAAAGACATATCTAATTATGATTCAGCACCAGGAAATTATATATATTCAATGTGGCAATAGAATTCATTGAAATGTTTTATTTTATTACAATGATAAACACTCTTCCTTAGATTTTATATAGCATAATCATTGTCTCAGAACTCAAAAGAACTAGTGAAAATTGAGTATTCCATAACAAAGTGTCATTTGGAAAAGGAATACTATACACATGTAGTGTTAAATATATGAAAAAATCATGATACATGCTCAAGTTTGATTCAAGTATTCTCTGATTCTGTAGACAAATAAAAATGAAGTTTGATTTTTGAACTCTAATGTGCATATAAATCACCTGGGGATCTGGTTAAAATGCAGATTTGGATTTAGTAAGTTTGGGGTGGGGACTGATTATCTGCCTTTCTAACAAGCTCACCAGGTTTCTTGGAATACACAGAGTTTAAGAGACATATTGAAGGGATATGTGGATGTGTCTCTAGGAATTAAAAATCATTAAAACTGAAGTGTTAAGTAGAATTCCTCCTTCATACTTACCTCAGTGCCTATTTTGATCAAGAGACTTAGCACTTGGAGAGCTAAAGAGCCTCTTTTAAATTAACTGGAAAAACAATAGTGCTCAGGTAGAAAAAAGATTTCAGGCAGATACATGTAGAAGGCACATTTTATTTCTTTTAAGATTTATTTATTTACTTATTTGAAAGAGAGAGAGAGAGGGCACAGAGAAGGATGGGGAGAAGCAGACTCCCTACTGAGCAGAGAGCCCAATGTAGGACTCATTCCAGGACCCCAGGATCATGACCTGAGCCTAAGGCAGATGCTTAACCGACTGAGCCACCCAGGCTCCAAGGGCACACTTTTGAAGTCAAATTACAATGGGGAGATTCTGGACTCTGGGAAACAAACCACCTGAGAGCAAGAAAGTGTTCAACTATTTAATAGGAAGATATACCAGAAGAGACCTCGGATTCTACCTGGAACCAATAGTTAGAGCTTGTGGTATTTTGAATATGCCTCTTCTAGATATCCTGATGAAGTGTGTATTCTGAGGCAATAGCCAAAAGTCCCCAAATAAACAAATAATTGCAAAATAAAGCTCCTAAACATCTCAGCTGTCACCTTCAATCAGTTAAGTAGCAGTTGCTATAACTTCAAATTGTCAACTAACCAGGTTAGTAATAAGGCTGCAATGAGAACAGTCAATAATCTTCAAAGGAGAGCTGCCCAACTGCTAGTGAGGAGGAAGTGATATTTGAGTAACATAAAAAAAAATGTGCTTGCTTCTGTAGTTTTGGTTCAAGCAACTATTTTAACAACTAAACAATATAATATATACTGTAAAATATAAAGTAACATTATTATCATTCTGAAACTTAGAACATATTCTGAATATTAAAAGAAGTTAGGCATTTTGGGGATTTATTTTTAATATCTTAACCCTAATGTCAGCTCTTTGTGGATGATAGCTGTAACAATCAGATTTAAGTATGCTAAATGTTTCCATTTGAAATTTTAATGGAGTAAGTAATTATTCTAAAATATGTTGATTTCTCATTGTCAGTGAAAATTACAATGCAATGCACAGCAAGCTTTTAACTGAGTGAAAATAGTTTTTATAATGTCAGTTTATGGCATACCATCAGTAATTGCCTAAGCAACCATTATATTTTTATTAGGGACGCATATGGTAAAACAACTGAAATATTCATGAAAGGTCTTTACATTGCTTTTTTTTTTTTCATAGTTTGTGTTATACTTAAATACCAGTACTGCCAGGTTCAAATTTACTGCTATAGTGAATTCCAAATGGGAATATTTTAACACTTCAGGTATGAATATAAAGTGATTATATTGACTCTACAATCCAAAATGCAAAAGTCAGTAATTTTTTCAACAAACATGTTTCATTATACGGTCAAATATTTTTGCAGAATACAATGGCACATTAAAATTTCAGAAATCATTTGAAACACGAAAATGTCCACAAGCAAAAAACCACGAATTATAAAACATATCTGATAAATCACATGAAACTTGGAAGAGGATTAGGGAGGCATCTGATGGCCAATTCATGGCACTTGAGACCATAAACTAAAGAAAAGAAAGTCTTGAAAGTCCAAGACCCAAAAGGTAACAAGGTTCTCAGAGCTACAGTGATACGTGGGATGCTGACTGGCCTTAGGCAAAGTGGCTGGTCTCAGCCCTTCCCTAGGTTGGCCACTTTTAATGTGTTCTTGCTCTCTTGCTCAGACATTCTCGTGCCCACTTGGCCTGCTATGGCCTTAAGCAGGTGCTAGAGAACCCTGTGAGTATTGCCTATGTCCTGTATCCAAACCCTTGCTATTGGCAGCACACTGGTCACATAAGCTTTGTGACCAATATAACTCGATGGTTGTCTGAAATTTAAGATACCTTAGTGTTTAGAGTGGTGTGTGTGTGTCTGTGTGTATGTATGTGAGAGAGAGAGAGATAATTAATATTAATATACACCCTTGGGATGGTTAGATAATATTTGTAGGACCCTAATTAGGAATATACAACTCAGAGGTGGTTAATTGGCACTTAAAGTCCCTTAATCAGGAATTCACACTTTAGAGCTCCTATATAAGCTTATTACACATTACTATTATGAAGCAGAAGGCTCATAATGGAATGATAAATGATCATATCATTTATTTTATATAGACCTATCACATCATGATATCATATATCATATGATATATCATATGATAACATATCACATCATGATAAATATCATAAATGATATGATATTAAAATGATAAATGTAAAAACATTTTATTTGGGGGAAATATGTGATGGTTATGATATATAGCTATCTAGGAAGATGGTATAGTACATATACCACAGCACATGTACATTCATTTTCTCTCTTTCTCAATATTTCCTTCTCACAATCTCTCCATCTTGTTCTTAACCAAAAACTCTTAATTCTTGATCCAAGTAGAAGGCTGGCTGATCCTGCCATCAGTTTATCATTTTATCTGCCTTAGAGTGAACTGAAAGTTTGAATATATTTATGAGTGCCTAAAAGAGACCAAGCATCAATGTTATGGAAAAAGTTACATAATTATTTTTGTACATGCTTGGTAACAAATACTTGTATATTTTTCAGAATCCACTCTGAGGCTTACTTTCATTTGTAGCATGTTCCATGTTGGCAATATTAGGAAGTTGTATATATCTCTCTCATCTTCTGTACCTAGTAGTCAGAAACCACCAATATCTACTAAAAGGACCTGACAGTGTTTGACTACAACATTTTTCTTTTTTTTTTAATTTTTAAAAATTTATTTGACAGAGAGAGAGAGATCACAAGTAGACAGAGAGGCAGTCAGAGAGAAAGGAAGAAGCAGGCTCCCCACTGAGCGGAAAGCCCGATGCAGGGATTGATCCCAGGACCCTGAGACCATGACCTGAGCCAAAGGCAGAGGCTTTAACCCACTGAGCTACCCAGGCACCCCTGACTACAACATTTTTCTAAATCAGTTAACGACAGTCACTTTGATATCCATTACTATGCATATCTCTGAAATATTTCACTGACAAAAGGAATATTTACTTTGTACAGTTTATCATCAAAAGTATTTGCATCCACAGACTAAAAGTTCTATTTAAAGGCAGACAATATAGGGTAACAGTATTTGCAGAAATTCTGAGCCTTAAATTAGAAGTTTCAAATATGATAAGCATATAAATCTGAATTTTATTTTAGAAAAATTATTTGTTCTAAATATAAAATTAAACAGTACATTAATACGCATATACCTAATTACTATTTGATAATAAGAATCACTGGATGGGGGTCTCTGAGTAGTGCAGTAGGTTAAGTTTTAGCTCAGGTCATGCTCTTAAGGTCGTGAGATCGATCCCTGAATTGGGCTCCCTGCTAAGTGTGGTGTCTGCTTGGGATTCTCTCTCCTTCCGCCTCTGCTCCTCTCACTTGTGTTCTCTCTATATAAAATAAATCTTTAAAAAATAAAAAGAATCACTCGATAATCATACAAATTTTAAGTGGATTTGTAACTCTTTGATTATGCAGAATATTTCATGTGCCTTGCCTGCCTTCCTACCTTCCTTCCCTCCTTTCTTTCTTTCTTCTTTCTTTTTGATATCATCATAGAATGCCTGCACATTTGTTGTGGCTGACCCCAGTGGTCTATTGGTTGCCTGCTCAATATCTATTCTATGTCCCTATTTTATAAAAGGTATTATAGTGCCCAACTGAAAAGCCACATTCCTCAGAATCCTTTGCAATTTAGTCCTGTCATGAAATACAGTTATTTCCAATGAATTTTCTGCTGGTGACATCTGGGAAATTTTGCTTATTTGATACAAGCATCACTTATTTCCTTTTGTTGCTTATTTATTTCTGTATTTATTCTGACATTGCAAACACAAAGCCATAGGTAGAGCACTATCTTGCAACCCCAAGATGACTGTGAAAATAAAAGTCATTTACTAAATATGGTAAAGTGGAAAGAAGGAGCCCAGGGACATTGCTGATACCATGGAACCTTTGCTACAGCTTTGGGCTGCTTGCCTTTACATGTTTCTTTATATGAAGAGTCACTGCGTTGGGGAGACGGGTTACATTTCTATTACATACAGCTAAACATAATCCTAAACTGTTTTAATTTCTGATAATTAACACTTTTCACTGTTATTATTGAAAATAAGACCAATAATAATCATTATTTGCTAGGAAGAATAAAATTTTACATATATTTGGTATAGCTTTTTTATAAGAAAAGAAAAGCATCTGTTAGTATGCAAACAGATTTTAATAGGAAGCAATTCAAGTTTTGTCCCATGATAATCTGTTAACAATTTTCAGTAAATTCATAGGTCCTGGGTGGAGAAGAGATCAATCAAAGCTGATTAGACTCAGTCTTAATTTTGAACATCTGTGTTTATTTTGTATGGATAATCCAACTTTGAATATGATGTTGCTGATGAAGATAAGTAAAATCATACCTAGTATTTGGAAACATTGATATAGGATACATAGTGTTTTGACATGTGATATAACTTTACTTTTAAAATAACTGAATTTAAGAAAACATTTATTATCACAATTTTAAAATTAAAAAATTGAGAATAAAAGAAGTGACTGACTTGCTAAGTATGAATAATATATCGAAGAATCAGGTTTTATATGCTCATTATTCTAAATTGATTCCAATTTTGAAGTTAGATTATTTTACTTACCTTTTGTCGCGCACTCTGTGGCAACACGTCCAGGGATCCGAGGGAAAGGGGAATAGGAAAATAGTAGAGAGGGCACAGAGATGGGGACAGGAGGGACACAGTGGTTGATGTCCAAGCAGTGCCAACTTTATTCAGAGTTCTACAGTGTTATATAATGTGAGCAAAACAATTATCAGGCAGTAGCTATTCTTAGCATGCCTGAGAAGCCTTGCAAGCTTCCCCATTATCTCTCTCCCAAGCATTCAAGGCCGACCCTCTAACGCCAGAGGGTTCTGGTAAATAGATAAGTTTCTTATACCAGATGCATATACTTCAAAGGAACTTTAGATATGGTTTATAGACGACCAAGGATAGCACAGACCCAAAATAGTTTTATGATTAGGCCCAGTTGTATAGTACCAATTATGTTTACATGAGCAGTCACGTACCAGCGAGTTTCAGGACAATTGCTCAAGCTCTTTCTCAGCCTGTCCACCCTCGCAGGGCTTTTAACCCTTTGTGAGTGTCCAGGGGACGTAAGTCCGAGCCCGGTTTGGTCAACTCACTTCAGCTAATTTGCGGCTGCCCACAACCTTTGTTATGGTTCTGGGAAAATTTTAAAAGAGTAGGTCATGGGGTGCCTGGGTGGCTCTGTCGGTTAAGTGTCTGCCTTTGGTTCAGGTCATGAACCCACGGTCCCGGGATCAGGTTCTGGGCTCAGCGGTGGGGAGCCTGCTTCTCCCTCTCCCTCTGTCCCTCTTCCCTGCTTGCTCTCTCTCTCTCTGTCAAATAAATAAATAAAATCTAAAAAAAAAAAAAAAGTAGGTCATGGGAGCTGATATCAAAAGAGGTAAAACTAGATTAAACATGAAGACTGCAAATAGAGTTAATTTACCATTTTCTGTCAATCACTTTTACCTTTACACCATTACAGCAATGAATTCTGTAGATATTTTGATGGGTTTGGTCATCTCAAACTGATCCTTTTTGGAAAAATGTCAGCTCAGATATTTTACCTTCTCAACTCATATTTGATTTTCTTTATGATGACAAGCTGATCCTTGTTCTCAGTGAGATCTTTAATCTTGTAACCAAATTATTTTTATGCCAATCTATCAGTTCCCTGTCTTGCCATCACTTTCTTTCCAAGGCCAAGACCTCATGTATTATTGAAAATATCCTCAACTTCATATCCTTTTCTGACACCTAATCCCAAAAAATTCTTGTTCATCAGTGCAATGAACATTCAGTATACTCTTCTGCACACTACCCCATCCAATGAAACCCTGCCCCCTCCAAAAAATGAGCAATCAATATACAAACTCTTTGAAACCAGTTCCATTTTATGGTTTTCAGGAATCTCTGGAATTTTATTTGCTGTATTTTTTTTTAAGATTTTCTTTATTTGACAGAGAGAGAAAGATCACAAGTAGGCAGAGAGGCAGGCAGAGAGAGAGGGGAGAGCAGGCCCCTTGCTGAGCAGAGAGCAGAGAGCAGAGAGCACCCCCCCCCAAATCAATGTAGGGCTCGATCCCAGGACCCTGAGATCATGACCTGAGCCAAAGGCAGAGGCTTAACCCACTGAGCCACTAAGGCGCCTCAGAATCTCTGGAATTTTAAATGTTGACTGGTTACATGTTTTGTTTGTTTATTTGTTTGGTTTGTTTTGTTTTGTTTTTCTAATTAACGTATTTGGTTAACCCATATTAAAATATTGCCAAACATTCTCCCATTTTAAAGTTGGACTCTTCCCTGTACCACTGTTCTGCCTCTGTAACCTTCTGATAATTATCTTTTCTTCATATTTAAAGAAAAAAAAATAAATACATAGAGATCTAATTACCTTCCTTGATCTATGCACATCACTGTGTGTAGGTATAGTCCTTCCCATCCTTGTTCCTTTTTTACTTTCTTCAGTGGAAGCGGCAGTTCTTCTTCAGAGTTTTGAATCCATTTCTCTTTATGGCCTCAGGGATTCCACTCTATTTATGATCCTCTATTCTTTCCTGACATTTATTTTATATATAAGTTTGCTATTCCACTTAAATATTCATGTGCCTCAGTTTCTCTCTGGAAAATACTACTTCTTGTTCTAAGTTGCTGCTGTGTTTCCATTTTGTATTGTTATCTATAGTCACATTGTCAGTTACCACTTCTCATTCATACTTAAATGAAATGAAATATGATTCGAATTATGATCATCTCATTGGAATGCTCTAACAAAGGTTATTAATGCTATCACACCTTAAAAATCTGCAGACCAATTTTATTTACCTTTTCTTTAACACTCAGTAGAATATAGCATAGCTCATGACTCTTTCCTCTGGATACTCTGCTTTCCATAGTTTCTATGATG
Organism: Nasua narica; assembly: GCA_028533885.1. Classification (NCBI taxonomy): domain Eukaryota; kingdom Metazoa; phylum Chordata; class Mammalia; order Carnivora; family Procyonidae; genus Nasua; species Nasua narica. The sequence goes on from CM052810.1 coordinate 20,934,451, forward strand.
CAATTCTTTTTACATCCTTCTCACTTCTTTGGTTGCTCTGAAGTGGTAAAAACAAAAAAACAAACAAACAAATAAAGAAATAAAAAATATAAATCTGCTCTTCCACTTTTTGTTGATATAAGTCATTTTTTGCCATACCTACTTCTGCCACTGATCCTATTTCTGAAATATGTCTCATATATCTTCCTTTCCTACCAATAAATTTTTTCACATTATTATAAGGCCACATAAGTCTTACCAAGTCTTATAATAACATCCTAAATGATTATCTTAGTATTTTTACCCTTTTTACCTACTTTCTACAAAAGCATAGATTATTTTTCTACAAAAGTGGTGTGCCCTTGCATATTTAGAGGTAAAATAATAAAAGCTGTGGTTAAAAATCTTAACCTGAAGTAGTTCTTTCTGACCTGGCCCCCAGAAATATTTTCTAGCACCATTTACAGAAACTTTCCTCCTGAAACTGGTTCCAGCTATGCACAATGACTTACAATTTTCAAAATGTGCTATGCTCTTGCATATCTATTCAGTAGCATACACTGTTCACTTTCTGGACGGCCCTTCTTCTGCTCTACCAATCAGGTTAATTCTCATTCCTTTTCCAATAGTCAGCTCAAAAATTACTTTTCCTAGGAAGCCTCATTTGAAAAAAGAGTTAAGCTCACCTTCACTGTCCCATAGAGGTTGATATCTACTGGTATTAAATCAATTAATCATACTGCATTGTAATTTTCTAACAATATTAATAAGAGCTAGCATTTGGGTGCTATTCCATAAGAACATTAATTTATTCATTTTTCCTAATAACACCCCTGAGGTATGGGTTGGTTAACATCCCTGTATTACAAAGTAAGGAAACAGGCACAGAAAGCATTAAGCAACTTGAATAAAGTCTCACATTGACTGAACATCAGAGGCATAGCACAGCATATATGAATTTTATTCCATTTTATTTTATTTTTTTATTCCATTTTAATATCTTCAATAAAAAACACAGCATCCTGCTGAATGAATTACTCAAGCAGGTACCTAACATGTTGAATGTTGAATGAGATAGAGGAAATACATGAACAGACATGAGAGCATGCAAATAATTCAGTTAAGCACTTGGAGTTGCTTCATCATGTCTGCTTAATTACTGTTCACAGGAGAGGCATCAAGATTTAACTTTAAAAGCTTATGTACAAACTAGCATATGGTAAATTCAACAATTTTTTCCCTCATGTGGGAATGAATTTGGTTTATAGACAGATGTTTAATTTAGGTGTGTAGACAAAAATATCAGAAATGCTAAAGAAGAACTGACTGAGCAGAAACCAAGAGGGTCAATGTAGTCATGAAAAGATATTCCATTATTTCCCTCCTAGACTTCTTTTGAAAGTCTAAGATTTCAGTGGCATTATTTTGTGATTTCAGGAAACTTAATCATTAAAATGCTTTGAGTAGACACTTTAAGTACATGATCATAATCATAGTGAAGAGAGTAGAGCCAGAACACTTTGTTTTTAAGTTTATTGTTGTCAGTGTCATTTTTAATGGGAAGATCCCTTTGTGTGTTCATATAAGAACAAATATTTTAAGAGAAACATGAGCAACCTTAGTTTCAGTTATCTTACATCAAAAATCATATTCATTAGATAAAAAATATTTCAGTAGGCTTTTAGAAATATTTTAAATGTAGTTTTTCATTTGTGATTTAAAAATTTATATCAACTATTATAAACTATATTTAATTTATACAAAGGTACATTGTTTTCCCTAAAAATCTTCATTATATTTCCCTCATACATACCATGTTCATTGATGGCTTTACTCATCTTTTCAATTCTTTGGAAATGCCACCCTCACCATATCAAATCCCACCTTTCCAGGTTTTCCTGAAATAACAATATTAATTGATTATTTCAGTTTCTCACTATTTGAGTTTCTATAGTGCTTTAATCTGTTCTACATTATAAATAACTTCATGCTTTTCTTTATGCCCCCAACCCTTTTTTGGTGAAATGTTTACTTATTTGCATTTATTGTACAATGATTACAAAGCAAACACCATACTGGGGCCTAAACTTATATGATGGTAAACAAAACAAAACACATGTAATAAAAACAATGGTGGAGCTAAGGGCCAAGGAGAACAACTAATTGGAAAACTGCCTATAGTCCAAATTGGGACCTAATTAAGAAACATTCCCAACCTTCAGTGGAGGCTCCCTTTGCACCTTTTGATAAGTAGGACTTCAGGAATTTCAGGATGCTGAGGAAGAGTAACTGTTATGTGCCTTTCTGAATGGTAATATTTATTATGGCTGTCTTATCCCTATTCTACTATTTTATGCATGATACACACACACACACACACACACACACACACACACACAGAGTAGAGAAGAGAATGAGAAATGATTAATATTTTTCTCTGTGTGTGTGTTGTGTGTGTGTGTGTGTGTATTCTGGATCAAAAAAAAAAAAAAACCACTTTCATTGGCTCTCAGTGCAAATCCTAGTAAAAGAAGAAGAGGAAGAAGACAAAGAAGAGGACTACCACATTCAGATTTTATGTAGAGACCATTACATTATCCTGAACTTTGAGTCTGATATCATGACTGAATAGTATCCTAAATAAGGGGAAAGTTTCTCTTGGATAGTATTATCAAATATTTGCTTCTGCTCTTCATCAGGCCTGTCTTTGTGTGAGGATTATACATCCTGCTGAATTCCAGTGAAATGTGACAATGGATGACATGTGCCACTTCTGAGCAAGGGCCTTAAGAGTCATCATGAAATTCTGTTACTTCTGTGGTTCCATTTGTCATGAATTTAGATAATCAGACAAAGTCTGAATCTTTAGCTTGGGTTCAGCAATGAAGAAGACTTGGAACAAATCCAAAATTGGCCTGCAAGGGACATTAACATGATTAAGAAATGAATTTTTATTCTTGTAAAATAATGAGACTTTAGATTATTTGTTTCTGCAAAATAGCGTAGTCTAAGCTAGACGGTATAGAAAAAACAGAATACACATTATGCCACCATAAAACTTACAGTCTATTAGCACAGAAAGTCCTCAATTTAATAATTACAGCAAGAAAATACGTAATTGCAATTGAAGAAACTATTACAAAGAAAAATCATAAGGGACTCTGTTAAAGGAGTGTGCACTAGTAATAGATATCAGAGGAAGTCCTCCTGAGCAGAACTGACCTCAGGGCCTGAGGAAGGGTCTTCCTGCCCAGGTCCTAGCCTCAGAGACCCAGGCTTTAGAGTGCTTTCTTCAAAAATTTCCAAGTCCTATGTTGATGCTTGGGAGAACTGACACTGCCAGTGCCATCTAGATGGGGCATTCCAAGTCTGGAACTTGATGGCATGGGCCCCAGTCCCCATATCTCTCTTTTGAAGAAAAATAACTTGATGAGAAGAAAAATCTTACAATAGCACCAGAATCATCGTGTCAACATTATATATCTCTCAAGTCTTCTCATTGAATAGAGTTGTAACTTATATTTCATATTTTTAAGTATTAGAAAATTGTTGGAGACAACTTCCATCTATATCAAAACGGTCATCATAGGTAAAGGATACTATCTGTATATAATGTATTACCCTGTAGAGGTCAAAAATAAATATATGTATGCAAAAATTGATAAAATTCAAAAAACCAATATTGATGAAAGATGATAAACATAACAAGATAGCATAATTTAATTTTTTTCATGGATTTTTTTAACACATCTTGGTAAATTAACTTCAAGGAATAGCATTCTTACTGTGGTACTGCACACATAGGAATCACATTCCATAGCAATGTTGGGGGATATTCTGTAATGAATGAACCACTGAAATCAAAGAATAATACAAGAATTGATGTTTATGGTACACATTGCTGGAATATTGCAAAGTGTATGCACAATTTTATAGAATAGTCCAATATTTTACTTTATTCAAAACTCAAGCCATAGAGCACCTGGGTGGCTCAGTCGTTGGGCATCTACCTTCAGCTCAGGTCATGATCCCAGTGTCCTGGGACCGAGCCCTGCATCAGGCTCCCTGCTCCATGGGGAGCCTGCTTCTCCCTCTCCAGCTCTTCCATGCTTGTGTTCCCTCTCTCGCTAACTCTCTCTGTCATGAATAAATAAAATCTTAAAAAAAAACCCTCAAGTCATAAGGTTAAAATTAAATTATAAAAACATCTTAAAAATTATTTGGCTAAAATATTAAGCTTTAAGGGCAAATACTCTGAGTTAGACTTGCTGAAATTCTTTTTTCATTCTTTTTTTCTGCCCCCCCAAAGCAGTTCATACTAATTTACACATTATATGGGTATTTTGTAAAAACCCATATATCCAAAAAGTTTTTAAATTGTTACAATAACAAGGGCGGGTGCCTATAATGTAAATGGGAAGGGATTAAGAGACTAAGGGGAAAATGATAACAGAAGGAGTATGAATGAATTGAAAAGTTTGATCATCTTAATCCCAAGCTCTTATTACCAACTTTTTAAAAAAGTTTTCATCTGATTGGGAATATCAGGTATTCCCACTGTCTGTTTATCTCTGATTTTCTTTTTATCTTATTCCTAAAACATTTAAAGCATTTAAAAACAAATTACTAAAATTAACAAGTTGGGAAATGACAGATATTGGCAAGGTTGCACAGAAACGGGAAGCCTGTTGGTGGGAATGCAACCTGGGTACGTATGGAGTTTCCTCAAGAAGTTAAAAATAGAGCTACCCTATGACCCAGCAATTGCACTACTAGGTATTTACCCTAAAGATACAAATGAAATGATCCAAAGGGCACCTGCATCCCAATGTTTATAACAGAAATGTCCACAATAGCCAAACTATGGAAGGGGCCCAGATGTCCATAGACAGATGAATGGATAGGGAAGATGTGGAGTGGAATGAATGGAATAATACTGAAGGATGGAATGTAATGGATGGAATACTACTCAGCCATCAAAAAGAAAATGAAATCTTGCCATTTACAATGGTGTGGATGGAACCTAGAGGGTACTGTGTTAATAAGCAAAATAAGTCAATCAGAGAAGGAAAATTATTATATGATTTCACTCAAATGGAATTTAAGAAACAAACAGAGGATCATAAGGGAAGAGAGGGAAAAATAAAACAAGAGGAAATCTGATAGGGAGACAAACCACAAGAGACTCAATCTAGGAAACAAAGTGAAAGTTGCTGGAGTTGGGTGGAATGGGGTAACTGGGTGATGGACATTATAAGGAGGACTCGTGATGTAATGAGTATCATATAACAGTACCTCAAACTAATAATACACTATATGTTAATTTAAATTAAAAATGAATTAAAAAAATAAAATAGAATAACTAAAAACTAAAAAAAAATTGAATTACTACCAGTAACTTCTCATACTTCCTCACGTAGTTTATAATTACAGCCACCGAAGAGGCATAAACTACTTCCTAAAATTTAATAATATACTAGTATTGAGCAATTGAACACTTTTCATTACCATATCTAAACTGGCTCCACTCACATACAACGAGATAGGCAGTTCAGGTTTATTTCTCCTACTGAGTCCCTCATTTCATTAAATAATCCAGTTGTTTCAACATTTTCTTTCCTTATTTCTCTATTGGTTTAGTTTTATTCTTTGAGTGCAGAAAGAAGACACTTCGCGTGTCAAGTGCCTTTCTCCTTTTGTTTTTGCTTTAAAGATCAGGTAATTGTTTTCCTAACACATTTCTTAAGATTGTGCAACATGTGTGCTTTCTTATAGTATGTAAATAAATTATGGTTCTACAAAAAATATCCACGTTTTAAGGAAATCCTGTTTTTTGCCTCCCGGTGTAAGAAAAACCACCCAGTACAGATCTTCTCATATGTCTAACATCAAAGTCAGGGCTGGATTCCATCTAGTGTGGCCATGGCTTTTTTATTTTTTTTAATTGACTTGTTTTGAAATTTTCTTTTTAGTATCTTCCTTCTCTTTGATGAGTATTATTGTTTTCCTCCAAAATAGCTCTTTAATTTAAAACGCAATATTACTTATATGATTTAAATAATATTTCCATACATACATACCTTTCAGATATGCGCAAATTTGGAATAACCACCTGATACAACTTCCTGAGTCATCATCTTATGTTTACCCAATTATGCAGAACATTGAATTCTATCTGCAGATTTTAAGAATCTATCAATATTACATACTTTGGATTCACCTGAGAAAGACGAAAGACATCCTTATTAACTTTCTGAAATCTTGGGTGCCTGGGTGGCTCAGTTGGTTGAGCAACTGCCTTTGGCTCAGGTCATGATCCTTGAGTTCTGGGATCGAGTCTCACATCGGGCTCTCAGCTCTGCGGGGAGTCTGTTTCTTCCTCTAACCTTCTCTCCTCTCATGCTCTCTCTCACTTTCTCTGTCTCTCAAATAAATAAATAAAATCTTTAAAAAAACCAAACAAACAAACAAAAAAAACTTTCTGAAATCTCTCTACTTCACTTTTTTGAGTCAAGCTCCCTTTCCCAACCTGCTAACAATTCAAGAAAATCTATTCCCTAGAACTATTGTACCCAAGTAGATATTTGATCTTATTTTATCTTTTATGCAATACTTGCTTTGCCTCTAAGAATCCCAATTCATTCAGCATTTATTTTTTATTTATTGAAATTGGGTTTCAGTAGTTTTGTTGGCCTGTTAGACTAACCCCTCCCCCCCAAAAGAATATTGCCAGCTGATTCCAAAAGAAAGAAATGTGAAAAGTACTGGCTGTTTAACTTCAATTTACTCTTTATGTATTCATTAATACCATTAACTGTCTCACTGTGTTTGAGCTCCATCTGATTCCCAGTTACCTATAACCATTGTTAAAACCTATGCAATGAAAAATACAGAAATAAGTCAAGTGGTGGTAGCAATATAACCAGGATCATAAAAACAAGATGCAATAATCCAAGCTATGGCCATTTTTGAGTCATTTTATTTTGGGCCCTTGAAACACTCCTAAATGATTTTAAGAAGTGTTTAAGCATTTAAAAAGCAGTCATCCAAAGGTTACCAACCTGTGTCTGTCCTAATATTTTATTTTTATTTTTTTATTTAAATTCTAGTTATTTAACATATAGTGTAATAGTGGTTTCAGGAGTAGAACACCCAGTGCTCATCACAAGTGCCCTCCTTAATACCCATCATCCATTTAACCCATAGCCCCACATAACTGCCCTCTAGCAACCCTCAGCTTGTTCTCTATCTTTGAGAGTCTCTAATGGTTTGCTTCCCTCTCTTTTTTTTCTTTCCTCCTCATGTTCATTTGTTCTGTTTCTTAAATTCCACATATGAATGAAATTGTATGATACTTGTATTTCTTCTGACTTATTTTACATACCATAATACTTTCTAGTTCCATCTATGTCATTGCAAATGGCAAGATCTTGTTCTTTTTGGTGGCTGATAATATTCTATTCTGTAATATTCTATTGTATATAGCTATACCACATCTTCATTGATCAGTCAGTTGACATTTGGGCTCTTTCCATAATTTGGCTATTATCGATAATGCTGCTATAAACATTGGAGTGCGTGTACCCATTCAAATCAGTAGGTTTGTATCCTTTGGGTAAATATGTAGTAGGGCAATTGTTGAGTCCTAGGGTAGTTCTATTTTCAACTTTTTGAGGAACCTCCATACTATTTTTCAGAGTGGCTGCACCAATTAGCATTCCCATGAACAGCCTGAGAGGGTTCCCTTTTTTACATGTCCTCACCAACATCTGTTGTTTCCTGTGTTGTTAATTTTAGCCATTCTAACAGGTGTGAGGTGATACCTCATGGTAGTTTTGATTTGTATTTCCCTGATGATGAATGATGTTGAGCATCTGACATTTCAAAGGACATTAAGCCCATAAACAGGTGCTTGTGTCCTCTTAAACATTCAAAACTGATAACACAATTTGAAATACAGATAAATAAATGCACTCTGCATATTGATGGCCATAAATTCTGTAACTGCTTGATTTGAAATAGGTCTCAGAAGAAAAATCGTATTATGTATTTTTCTGGAAATCAAATCTAAACCTTAACCAGTGTAAGAGCTGCTGCATCCAAACAAAGCACTTTGTCTTCCTCTGTGGGATATTGACCTTAATTCAGAAATTTCTTTGCATAAAAAATTTGGGGCCTGTGTATATATTTAAGATCTTCATTAGTGTGTAACACAGAAAATATACCTTGAATATGAGAGAAATGCTATAATCAGCAATAGCATAATTTTATGGTTTAGTGAGAACACTAGATTCATGATGAGTATTTCAGGATTAAGGTGTTTAAGATAGGCATTAAACCTTACACAAAAGTGGGGAGTGCTGAGAAAGTGAAGGTCTGGAGTAGATATCACAAGATTGTAGTCAGAGCCACTGAAGATTCTGCTTCCAAGACTGACACGTGAAAACATGGAAATTTGGAGAAATAAAAAAAACAAAACAAAACAACAACAAAAATGTTCATCTTCCCAAGGAAAATCATGAAAGAGAAGTTGAAGAAAAGGAACTCTGTGTAGCTAATACCTCTGTAGCTCCACAGCCAAGCATTTGGGGTGATGTAAGGCCACAATTGGTCAACGGGATCAGCAGTTGGGAAGATAAGCTAAATGCAAAACAGAAAATGGCTGGGGTCACATCTGTGTTTGTCACCATATTTGAACATAATGACTTTTGTATAATAATTGACAATACTTCAGCTTTGCCTTCCAAATCTCAGGCAAAATCTTTTAGCCGTTTCTAATTTGAAATCATAGAGGGAGAGATAATCTGAGAAGCTTCATTTCCATCTTAACCACATTTAACTTAAATTAAATATATTCAAATTAAAAAAAAAGCTTAGGCTACTCTGACAATCACTTAATTTATAGTATTACTGAAAGGTAAACATTTTCTAATCTTTTCATCCTTAATGTCTCACCCTTCGCTGAGAACAATTTCATAATAGCACCAGGATACTTCTGCTGACAAGATTATATTCCTCTTGAAGCTCCTCCTCTAATAGAATTTTTTTTTAATATTTTATTTATTTATTTGAGAGAGAGAGAGAGAGTGAGAGAGAGCATGAGAGGGGAGAAGGTCAGAGGGAGAAGCGGACTCCCTGTGGAGCTGGGAGCCCGATGCGGGACTTGATCCCGGGACTCTGGGATCATGACCTGGGCCAAAGGCAGTTGCTTAACCAACTGAGCTACCCAGGCGCCCACCTCTAATAGAATTTTAACTTATATTTCCATATTTAAATCAAAGAAATTAAAGCCTGAAATTCATGTTTTCAAAACAATTTTAAGTATAGAATTCATGTTCAGTAGTGTCTGAATATAACCTTTAATTATGAGGTTATGATGACCATTAATTAGTAAATGTATATTATAAAAAATTATATATATTTGCTTCAGTTGAGTATAAAATATGCATTAAATATGTATTAAAATATTACTTAATCTGTTTTTTAACTCTTCAGATTTATGTAAGTTCTCATCTGAGTAGAGGCTATTTTGCCTCACACTTTACTATGGCTGCATAAAAAAAATAATAAAATACTCTGACAGAGCAGATTCAAACCCAAGGCAAAGTTTGATTTTGTTCCTGACTGGTTTCACTTAAAATTCATGACCACAGACCTCAAATAGGAACTTGATGCTGCCTAGAAATCCAATATATCTCTCCGGTATAATCATTTTCCACTCTTGAGACTGTTTTATACCCTGAGCTCTTTCCTCAATATCCAACCGCTATCCCTCTTTCCTCTCAGCTGAAGTCTTCATCTCAGATTGCTTGAAAAAATAAAAGTATTGAGGAGAACTCTCTCAAGTTCTTATCTTTAAATCTCAAAGTCAGCCTTTTTCTGAAATTATGATCTTAGTCTTCCCTCCTGTTAAATGGGAGGATTATTCCAACTCCTTTGAAATCCAAACACTCTACTTGCCTCTGGACTCCAAGGCTGTCCTAACTGCTACTTTTATCTCTACTTGTCATCTAAAATTGAAAATGACCTCAATGGCAAAACAGTGATTCTCTCCAAACAGCTTTATTAATCTGCTGATTTCCTTGTTCTGAAATTAACATTACTATCTCCTCATTCTTCAAGCCAAAAACTGAGAAGTCATCTTTGAGTTTCCCCTGTAGGTCATCCAGCCCACCAGTAAATTCTGATAGAGCTTTAAAATATATGTCAAGTTTATTAATTTCTCTCAAAACCCATTGCTACTACTCTAACCAAGTCTCAGTTAGGTCTTACCTCAACTTCTGCTATAATCTTTTGATAGATCTACCTCAGTCCACCCTGCCTGCATATTCCTCATGGCTCAAACCCTGCTAATTTATTTGATTGTTCATTGGAGCGAAAGGAATATGAAGAGTTTTCTGACATGCGTTCTTAAGAAGCATGAGATCTGTGGAATGACATAACCTCTTTGTTTTTAAGGCACATCACTTCATGATCTTTTCATACCTTTCTGGTAATGGTGCCCCTAGAAAACTTCCTACAGATGTCTCTATAACCAGAGTTGACTACAAAATCCATGATAAAGTGTATCCTATAAACTTAATGGGACACATGTCAAGCACCCTACTCTTCTACACTCTTGCATGAGAAAGAAAATCAAAAGATTGGTATTGTATAATCTTAGACTAAGAGAAAAGTCTCCCAAGAATACTCTTATGAAACTCTATACTGGGCACAGCACAAAGATGGATTCTGTAGTTGAATAATTATGTATCAGTCAATTCTTATTATAAGAATTGATCATATATATGAATGTTTTTCCAGGAGAATGTCCACTTGATGAAATATAAGGAAGACCCTCTCTTTCCTTTTAGTACTTCTCTTGGACATAGATGGTACATGGTTTGTTTCTGACATTTTTTTTTCCATATAACTACTGGGAAGCTGGGTGCGCTAATTACTAGTAGTTCATCAGCAGCTATATGAACTAAAAATATGGTGTCAATTTGAGATTCTAAGTCCTGTTTTTATTAGTTCCAATGTTGAGACAACAGAAATCCTTCTAAACATTTGTATGCTGATTGTATATTATTGTTTATTAGAAGTGTCAATGCCATATAAGCTGGGTATATCTGTGTTGTGTAGCATTGTATCTGTTATTCATTAACAGACAGCGAGTGGATACATTTGCTAAATGAGTACTTGTGAAATGAATGATGGGTGAATGAATGTTGAATGAATTACACAGGAGATTGCACTAGTAAAATGTGACTTAATGAATGGCTGGAATCCTGTCTGTTGGATTACCAGTTCTTCCTCCTGGTTTCTGCACTACACATCCAGCAGGCTTTAACAGGAAGACCTAGTTTAAATTACAAACTACGTATATTGACTTGGGAATTACAAGCATATCAGATGTATTTGAATGTGTTTGCTATCTGGGGGTGGGGGGAGAAATAATAAATAGGTCAAAATAGAAATCTCCAGATTACACTGGAAGCAGCTAGTATTTATTGAGTGTCTGCTTGTGTTAGGCATTGTGACAAGTGATTTTCATGAGGGACCTCATTTATTCTCAGTATTATAGGTGAAAAATTAAAGATTAGAGAAGTTAAGTGGCATCCCCAGGGTTAGTTCTAATTGTGGATGTGAAAATATGGACCATAGGAAGCCTGTATTTACAGAGCCCACCTTCTTAATTGAAATACACTTCTGTTTTTCAACAAAAAGAAATGGGCAAAGGAAAACAAAGAAGAGTTCAATAAACGGGACAAAACTGGTAAAATTTAGTATCAGGGACTTTCCCCTTTCCTTATTTTGGACCATTCTTTTCAGTTACTTTGCTAATTCCCTGTTTCCTCTCCAGTAGTGAAGTATGGCTCTGAAAATTATTCAGTGGTTTGGGTCCAGTTCTATTCATTTATTTTTGCTGGGTCTCATCACTGAAAATTAGACTTAAGTCTCATAATGTAGTGAAATTTTTGGTTATTAATATTCATAGATTATTAACCTATATGATAATAATGGACTCCTGAGGAATCACCTGATTAGAAATCTGAGCTAACCGTTGCCAGAATTATTACCTAGATTTATCCATCTTCTAGTGGACACTTACAGGATTGCCTCAAGCGTTCAATTCTAGAAAATGCTCCTCTTCTTTTTACTTACTTCATTGTGGCTATTTGTGTATTACTAAGGTAAAAAGACTTACAGCCCCTCTCTGGTTCCCAGGACCCTAGATACCCAAATTGTACCAATCAGTCCCTTTCTGGAAATGTTGGAAAATAGAACTAGAGAATAAGTGTAGTATTTTTTATGTAGCTGAAACCCTTACATATAAAAACAAGAAACTGTCAATATCCAGCTTTGGCCAGGGGAAACAGAAAAGAGATTTCTAGGTTTTGTAAACAGAAGGAAATTAATGAGCATTCTTACAAAGACAACCAGAAACCATAGAGGGAATGAGAGACCCATTGACATATGAATTCCTGACTTCAACTCTTTTCTGAGATCAGCAGGATTCCTATTGTTGAGTTCTGTAAGAGGCCCAGTATGTTACAACAAATTTCTCTTTAAACTCAGACCAGCGCAACTAACTTTCAGTTACTTACATTCAGCAGAATGCTAACTATTCCATGTTCCTTAGATATTCCCTGAGTTGCATTTCTGGAGTTCAGGTCTGCAGTTTCTTTTGTTCCTAGGCACAATTTGGATTTCATGTCAGAATGAAATAAATTTTCCTCCCTTGCTTGCTCTGTGTTTTAGCGAAAAAATCCTCATCATTTCTTCTACTGGAATCTATTGCACTATTTATCATAGCCTGTTATATTGTAGTCACTTATGTGTGTTTATCTTTTGCAAGACTCTAAGCCCTTTTCCTGGAGGACAGGGCAATGTTTTATCCTTCATTCTATCACAGCGAGTACCTCGAATAGTGCTTGGCACATGGGTGGATTCAAAACAAATTATTTATTAAATATAAATGTTACATTTTGAATATATCGCTTTAATTATAAATATATTAAGGGTTGAAATATTGGTATTCATTTAATCCAATAAAGTTTATAATATGTTCACTGAACAATATAATATTAGTTTCCAGAAAATGACATATTTATCCTGATCAGGTCACTGTTAAATGGCTTAAGAAGCTGTATATTAATGTAACTGCAATTTATGATTTTAAAAGTAAGTTGGAATGTGGCTTTAACTACAGGCTGCATTCCAGATCTCATTGTAAGAAAGTGATTCATGCATGTTGTGCTTTGTAATGACTTTCTTAAATTATTGAATGACTCCGCTTTACAGTCTATCATATGACCAGGCAGTTCATTAACTCCCCAGTTACTGGAAAATTATTAAATCTATATATTAATTCAACAGATTTCCATAATAGAATCTTTAAAATGTAAATCATGTTAAATCATTGAAATAATTTTTCACCAATATGGAGCAGTAATTAAATTATATTCAACTCACTTTAATGCTTTTTTTTTAGTTTTGTGGTTTGTCAGCCCTTAGATTATGAACGTTAACATAGTTTTGACACCAAGATATGCGATCAGAATAAACAAGAGAAATTCTTGATAGAAATAGAAGATATCCAATAATTTGGACTATGGGAGAACTGAAAAGTTAGAATTAAGACACATGTGGAATTACAAAAATCAGCAAAGCAATCTAAGGCAAGAAAAAGTCAAGTAAATAATAACAAATAATTATAATCATGTTAAAGCAGCCAAAAACTAATTGTAATATTTCAGCAACTGGTAGGTAAACAATTTAAAAACACGAGAAAAATATGAGAGAACAAGGTAATATGGATGATTAAATAATAATCAGAAATCGGTCTTTCTCATCAAGAGTCCAGACCACCTGTGTACTGTTTCTCCTTTTGCTCTCTACATCTCATGTGTGAGAGATCCAGAAGGGCAAAAAAAACAAAACAATAGACTAAGACTACTGCAGAAAGGAGAACAGAAGACAGCAGTCATCTGCATACAGGATATTTTAGTACCTTATAGAATATAGAAAGCAGCTTATAGTATCTATTTGTCTTATTTATCTACTTGCCTTCATTGCCTTCAGTAGTCTATTCAAGAAAAAAAAAACAGGAAAACCACTCCATATTAAACTCAATTCAATGAGAAACTCAGGAGGATCTTTGTAGTTTTTCACCTAGCCATGCTGCTCAGCTGTCTGTCCTCCTGCCTTCTCCCTATTTTTTAATCTCATGGTCGTTCCACATCAGCAAACTCAAAAAGGGGAACTAGGCAGTCCTCCATTAATTTTTTTTTAATTTATGGGAATATAAGTAAATGAAGGAAAAAAAAAGTCTATACAGGCACATGTGGGTTTGCTGCAGACCACTGCAATAAAGAGAATATCACAATAAAGCATATCAAATTAAGTTGTTAGTTTCCCATGCATATAAAAGTTAGGTTTATACTATACTGTTGTTTATTAAGTGTGCAATAGAATTCTGTCTAAAAAGGCAATTAAAAATTGTCTTAATTAAAAAATACTTTACTTCTGGGGTGTCTGGGTGATATAGTTGGTTAAGTGGCTCACTCTTGGTTTTGGCTCAGGTGGTTCTCTCAGGGTTGAGATTGAGCCCCACGTAGGTTTCTGCAGTCATTGCAGAGTCTGCTTAAGACTCCTCTCTCCCTCTTCCTCTGCCCCTCCTCCCATACTCATTTGCTCTCTCTTTCTCTCTCTTCCTCCCTCTCTTTCTAAAATTAATAAATAGATCTTTAAAACAAATACTTTACTACTAAAAATGCTAACCATAACTGAACTTTCAGTAAGTTGTAATCACTGATCACGGATGACCAAATGTAATAATAATGAAAAAGTTTGAAATATTATGAGAAAATTATGAAAATATAACATAGATACATGAGGTGAGCAAATGCTATTGGAAAAGTGGCTTGATACGGGGTTTTCTCAGACCTTCACTTTAAAAAAAAAAATGCAGTATCTAGAAAGAGCAGTAAAGCAAAACACAATAAAATAAGGTATGCCTGTAACTGCATTCTAATCATTTGTCTAACCATTAATCTCACCTTGTCCTCTAATATTTTGTCTCCCTACCTCCATTTTTCTTGTATATCTTAACACTAATATCTGAGCTATTGGTACTGGTGTCCTTCTTTGTTTCTCAAACACCATTCCTTAAAACTCTATATAGCAAGCTGAATCTCTTCTATCACCAGCATGTTGGGAGAGAGTGTGGGAGGAAAAGATTTGGTTCTTTTGTAGCTTGGTGTTATGTAGAGGATTTTGACATTAGAGGCTGGGCTGTCATTGAAGATGGCCATAAGTACACATAAAGTGTACTTCATACACTTTATGCCTCATTTTTAAATTAACAAGAAGAGATATGCAATACCCATGGAGAAAATGGTTGTAATCACCATGCACAAAATAACACCATAATATAACACCTAACACCATCATAATTATTTCTGAGAAATGGAATGGGTTATAGTGAGCAGTGTATTTTATTTTCCATTTTATGTTCATCAAACCAGTTTGACTTGTGTGTTATACATATGAGGGAAAGGCATGTTGTATATTGATAATTAAACACGGAAAAAGATTAAGTAAATGTTAGTATTGGGAAGGCTGACAAAGTATATGATCAAGGCAACAAATTCTCTAGTAAATGCAAAAACAAGAAATCAGAATAGATGGCACTCCATCTATTCTGGATTGGGGGAACATTAGTAGCTGACATCATTTTCTTTGGCCTGAAGACTTTTATGTGGCCATCACTGAAGTAGCAATATAAGAATGGATGACTGTAATTGGCAAATAAAAGCAAAATTTGAAGAACTAGTTTGATAGGGCAAAAGGAAGTAAATTTTTCTGGTAGGATGGTATGGAAAATTCCTCATGATATTTTGTACTTCCACAATAACTTTGGGGGCATTTTCTCAGTTTCACCTGTATGTGCTTATAGCTGAAGTCAGAAAGATGTGTGTTTCAGTTGTCTTCAAATTTGGTCTCACCAGTTACTGTCTGTATGAAGTTAGGTGTGTTGTTTCATCTTTGATATCTATTTTGTCATTGGAAAAATCAGAATAATAGCATTTAGCTTATGTATTAAGTAAATTAAGTAAGATATCTTATGCTTATAACCAAGGAGGTACACATAGTCCAGACTTACTCTATCAACCTTACTCTAAGGAGAGATAGTAGAATTTCATTTAAATAATGACTCAGATATATTACCCAAGAAAATGAGTAGCTACAAAGTATAAAATTCTGGTGAACCGTTTTGTGAAACAAATTCCAACGCGTGTTTACAATCCTTTCTAAAGTATTAATTTAGGAAGCTCTTGCAGAAGCAGTGGACTCAATGAATTCTCCAGCAGGTGGTTTCATGTACATTGATTTGCATCTGATTTGCAGCACAAAAAAAGTGTGCTATTTTTGTGATAAGGAAAATGAAAAACAGAGCAGTATTATGATACAGTTGATAATTAGAAAGATGTGAGTTAAAGCCAAGTTGGTTTTAATCCCAAACTCATGATTCCATAATATTTATTATAATAACTATAATGCACACTGTCCCTCAATAGAAAATGGGAAAGGGGAAAAGAGGAGCAACTCCTTTGACCCTCACCTTTATACTCGGATTATTACCCATTTTTAAATCAAGGTCCCTCAGTTTAATATTATATATGATCTCCCGATGCGTGGGGCATATTTTTTATATCCTCTGCTTCTTTGGAATTTGTTGTCAGTTTGAAAGTTAGTCTCCTTGGTGTGCCTTACCTCTTATCCTAGGCAATCTACTCTCTGGCTCCCGTTTGCAGTGAACATAATTGTGACAATAACATAGTAACAAAACACTGCAGTGCTTTCTTAGAATGCATAACACACATGTGGTTATCTTACAAGCATATGTAGTAAAAGGAGATTAATCATAGATATGTGATGATGTATAAGTGAGAATCGTTTGAAAAGAATATCTTTACCAAGAGTATCATCTGTTGCAGTAAAAAAATGTAGTTTAGATGTTACCCCGAATTATTTTCTTTACAAATTATTTTCTTTACTCTTTTTTAAAAAAATATTTTATCTATTTATTTGAGAAAGGGAGAGAGTGAGAGAGAACGTGAGCAGGGGGAGGGGCAGACTGAGAAGCAGATTCTCCTTTGAGCAAGAATACCAATGTGGGGCTAGATCCCAGGACCCTGGGATCATGACCTGAGCTGAAGAGAGACTCTTAACCTCATGAGCCCCCAAGTGTCCCCCAAAACTCTTAACTATAGGAAATAAACCTAGGGTTGCTGGAGTAGAGGTAGGAGGGTGGGGTAACTGGGTGATGGGCATTAAGGAGGACACTTGATATAATAAGCACTGGGTATTATATGCAACTGATGAATCACTAAATTCTACCCCTGAAACTAATATTACTATATGTTAACTAAATTGAATTTAAATAATTTTTAATTAATAGATTATGTTTTATCATTACCATTAATTCAACAGATGAATTTTTTTAAAAAACAATAGTAGTATCATTTTATTCTCAAGTACATCACCAAATTATTTTATAAACTTCACTCCTTTTTTGAATCTCATGTAGTAACACTGTATATTTGGCTATGGCTATTTATTGCTTTGTGTTTTAATTATAGACATCTTTTAGTAAATAAAAATTATTTCAGATTTTAAATATTACTTTTCATCATTCAAATCATGGAGATAGTATCATACTTTTAAATAAATTTATTAAATATTTTGGTTAAAGACTTTATTTCTATAAAAGTAGTTATGATCTAAACATATTCCGCCAGACTGTCTCCAAAGATACATTAGAAAAAAGGTATGTAATACAATTTAAAGTTGTTTTTTTTTTTAAGATTTTATGTATTTATTTGACAGAGAGAGAGAGATCACAAGTAGGCAGAGAGGCAGGCAGAGAGAGGAGGAAGCAGGCTCCCTGCTAAGCAGAGAGCCTGATGCAGGGGCTCGATCCCAGGACCCTGAGATCATGACCTGAGCCGAAGGCAGAGGCTTTAACCCACTGAGACACCCAGGAACCCCTACAATTTAACGTTTTAATATGATTTTAAATTTTATGTAAATATTGAATGAGGAAAATCTACGTGTATCAATGTTTTAAAAAAAATTAAAGATTTTATTTATTTATTTGATGGAGAGAGATCGCAAGTAGGCAGAGAGGCAGGCAGAGAGAAATCATCTGAGCAGAGAGTCTGATGCAGGTGATCCCAGGATCATGACCTGAGCCCAAGGCAGAGGTTTTAACCCACTGAGCCACCCAGGCACCCCGGTGTTTTAAAATTTAAAGCTAAAGTTACTTTTAAAAAATCCCAAAAAACAGAATTATGAATTTCATGAATTTGCTAAAATGTTAGTGGGTAAATATAATTCAGTTTATAAAAGTGGCATCACCTACTCATATTTTCTACATGATTTGCTTTCTGCTTTTGTCTCTAAATTGGATAATTATTGCACATCTGCCTTGACATAAAGAGTTAACATCATTTTTCCCCAAAAATATTTTACTTAGGAAATGTCATTATGCTAAAAGAAAAAAAATAAATAAAAACCTAAACATTCTTGGAACAAGACATTAAAAGAAAAACATGAAACATAAACAATGCCAGTGCTAAATCAACAACATATATTTTCCAAAATATAACTACACAAATTTTTGTTTTCAACAAATTTGGTTATTTTGTAATGTGCTAATGATTATTCTGTAGGTCTGATTTATACCAAAAAAACCCTGATAAACTATGTTAAACTTATTTGTTGATATTCTCACATATTTAAAAATGTTTTGGTAGTCAAAACATTTATTAACAGAAATATTTGGCATGTTAAACCAAAAAATTGGTATAGTATAGGTTTTCAGGTTAGTGGAGGGGCAGCTAAATTTGCTTAATGAAACTTAAAAGACTGTATAGAATTAACCTATATTAAAAATCTATATAAATAACTGTTAAGAAATTTCAACAGTTTGGGGCCCCTGGGTGGCGCAGTTGGTTGAGCGACTGCCTTATGCTCAGGTCATGATCCCGGAGTCCCGGGATCGAGTCCCACATCGGGCTCCCAGCTCCATGGGGAGTCCGCTTCTCACTCTGACCTTCTCCCTTCTCATGCTCTCTCTCACTCTCTCTCTTTCCTAATAAATAAATAAATAAAATCTTTAAAAAAAAAAAAGAAATTTCAACAGTTTTAGGGGCACCTGGGTGGCTCAGTGGGTTAAAGCCTCTGCCTTCGGCTCAGGTCATGTCAGGGTCCTGGGATCAAGCCCCTCTTTGGGCTCTCTGCTCAGCATGAAGCCTGCTTCCCCCTCTCTCTGCCTGCCTCTCTGCCTACTTGTGATCTCTCTCTCTCTCTGTCAAATAATTATAAATAAAATCTTTAAAAAAATTTCAACAGTTTTAGATCACATAAAGGAAGAGGGAAGTTTTGTTGGTGTGGCATCTGTGCTCATGCATGAGTGTGTTTTTTTTAAGTCCCTGGGAGGGATGCTGTTACTGACTTTGGTAGACAATGATGAGAGAAAGGGGAAAAAAAAATTATTCTGTGCCAAAATTGACATTACTGTTGAAAAGATTTTATAAGCCCTGTAGTACTTCATTGTGCATAGGTAAGATGAAATTGACAAGCTAGCAGATGGTGGCTTGATGAGGAGTGCATGCTTTTATTAATCTATAAAAATATTCCAAACAATCCGTGCTGGGTATCATAATGGTAAATAAAATAAAGTTAAATCCTATAAATTATAGTATAAATTCTAAGGGAAGGGAGATAGGTGTGTATATAAAACAGGCAGGAACATAATTACCATGAGTAGTATTACATAGTGAAGTAAAATAAGGATCAAGAGGGGTGCTTGCGTGGCTCAGTCGTTGGGCATTTGCCTTCGGCTCAGGTCGTGATCCCGGGGTCCTGGGATCGAGCCCCACATCGGGCTCCCTGCTCGGCGGGAAGCCTGGTTCTCCCTCTCCCACTCCCCCTGCTTGTGCTCCCTCTCATGCTGTGTCTCTTTCTGTCAAATAAATAAATGGAATCTTTAAAAAAAAATAATAAGGATCAAGAATATTACTTTATATTTAAACATTATCTTGTGGGCAAACAATGGCCATTCAAATAAGCCATTAATAAAAGGTTATCTGACAACATACATGATAAATAATATGACATATTAAAATATAAAATACTTATTTAATTGACTTAATGTTAAATTATTAAGTATGTGATTATTTATCTGAACCAAAATATGTCATCTAAATATATGTGATATAAATAAATGTTTAGAGGGGATGTCTGTGTGGCTCAGTTGGTTAAGTGTCTGCCTCGGGCTCAGGTCATGATCCCAGGGTCCTGGCCCCATGATGGGTTCCCTGTTCAGCGAGGAGCCTGCTTCTCGCTCCCCCTCATCTCCTCCCCTTGCTTGTGCTCTTTTGTGCTCTTTCTCTGTCAAATAAATAAAATCTTTAAAAATAAAAAATAAATAAATAAAAATAAATGTTTAGGAAAGATTCAGATTTAACATGTTAGCTGGTTTTAAACCTACTCTTATTCTGAAATTTCCATTAAACTGATTAGGTTCATTTTGTGTGTGTGTGTGTGTATGTGTGTGTGTATGTAGATATTGATTATATAATAATGATAAAATACAAAATAATGCAAACAGTGATAGCATTTGTGTAAATTGTTTAAAAACCACACACTTTCTACATATTGCTTTGTATATGCAAATATGCAACTCCATAGATAAAAAAGACAGGATACACAGTAGCTTGGTAAGAGTCATTATCAGGTTCACTTTTAAGTACAATTAGAAACTTGTAATTGAAACTTTGTCCTTCTATAGGTTTTTACATTTTCTTGAAAGGAAAAAAATATGGTTTTAAATAACTGCATTTTAATTTCTCTTGTCATTAAGCTATTCACTACTATAGGTAGTTCTTATAACCCAGGGTCTCTTAGGTATAGTGAGCCGAATTGATATCTACAGTAATCAAGACTTACTCAGAAGTTTCTTGGAGTTTCTAAATTGTAAAAGTGCAGTTTAGTACTCTTATTTAATTAATGTGTCCTGCATACCTCTAATAAGCGAACTTTCACCTTCTCAGAATTCAAATGCGATGTATATGAGATAAAATAGAATGTTTCAATGTGAGCATTTTGCCAATAGGAAAGAAAAAAATGCTTATACTTTGAAAATTTTCCAAAGAATGTATCAAAAAATACTGTTCACTTTTTAAAATATGCATACGTTTATGGCTTAATTTATCTGTTAATGTCCCAGTTTTGCTAGATAAGTTTAAATATATTTGAACTTACTTGATATATTAAACAATGAAAATTAACGGATGGTTGGAATCCTTTAAAAAATTACAAAGAGCCCAATTAAACTAGTAAGAATACCAGAAGTTATATGTTTTATTAAAAGTATTTTAGTCATCTTTATTTGTTTCTTAAACCATATGCTAGTCCAATTTCTGGCTATTACTTTACTTTTTGCCATTTCTCAATTCCTTTGAAAAGATCGCTAAAAAAATAGACATCATATTCTGAAACCACTGCAGTTCTAGACTAAACAGTAAGCAGAATTCATCTGGAGAGCTCCATTTAACCTACTCACCTCTCAGAGCATACACACACACACACACACACACACACACACACACTGTTATATACCCAGTAGTGTGATTACTGGATCATAGGATAGTTCTATTTTTAACTGTTTGAAGAAACATCAAGCTGTTTTCCACATGGCTGCACCACTTTGTATTTCCACCAACAGTGCACAAGGGTTCCTTTTCTCCACATCCACAGCAACATTTGTTACTTGTGTTTTTGATTTTAGCCATTCTTAAAAGTGTGAGGTGATACTTCATTGTAGTTTTGATTTGC
Source organism: Nasua narica (assembly GCA_028533885.1). Lineage (NCBI taxonomy): Eukaryota > Metazoa > Chordata > Mammalia > Carnivora > Procyonidae > Nasua > Nasua narica. The sequence goes on from CM052810.1 coordinate 20,956,321, forward strand.
ATTTCCTTAATGATGAGAGGTTTTGAGCATCTTTTTATGTTTGTGTTGACCATCTGGAAGTCTTCTCTGGAGAAATGTATGCTCATGTCTTCTGCTCATTTTTAATCGGATTATTTGTTTTTTGAATGTTAAGTTGTGTCAGTTTTAATGTATTTTGGATGCTAATCCTTTATCAGGTATGTCAATTGCAGCTATCTTCTCCCATTCAGTAGATTGCATTTTAGTTTTGTTGATTGTTTCCTTCCCTGTGCAGAAACTTTTTATTTTGATATAGTCCCAATAGTTTATTTTTGCTTCTATTTCTCTTGCCTCAGGAGACATATCTAGAAAAATGTTGCTATGGCTGATGTCAGAGCAATTACTGCCTGTTCTCTTTGCTAGGATTTTATGGTTTCAGGTCTCAGTTTTAGGTCTTTAACCCATTTTGAATTTCTTTTTGTGTATAGTGTAAAAAAGTGGTCCAGTTTCTTTTTTATTCTTTCTTTCTTTCTTTCTTTCTTTCTTTCTTTCTTTCTTTCTTTCTTTCTTTCTTTCTCTTTCTCTCTTCTTTCTCTTTCTTTCTTTCTTTCTTTCTTTCTTTCTTTCTTTCTTTCTTTCTCTTTCTCTCTTCTTTCTTTCTCTTTCTTTCTCTTTCTCTCTTCTTTCTTTCTCTTTCTTTCTTTCTTTCTTTCTTTCTTTCTTTCTTTCTTTCTTTCTTTCTTTCTTCTTTCCTCTCTCATTTCCCCTTTTTTTTCATGTAGCTAACCTGTTTTCCCATCACCATTTGTTAAAGAGACTGCTTTTTCCCATTGGATATTCTTTCCTACTTTGTTGAAACTTTAATTGACCACGTAATTATGGGTGTATTTCTGGATTTTCTATTCTGTCCTATTGATCTATGGATCTGTTTTTGTGCCAGTACCATACTACTTTGATTTTTACAGTTTTGTGATATAACTTGAAGTCTGGAATTGTGATCCCCTCAGCTTCACTTCCCCCTGCCCAGGATTGTTTTTGCTATTCCAAATCTTTTGGGATTCATTTGTTCTAGTTCTGTGAAAAATGGTATTGGTATTTTGATAGGGATTGCAATAAATCTGTAGATTGCTTTGGGTAATATGAACATCTTAACAATTTGTTCTTCCAATCCATGAGCATGGAATGTCTTTCCATTTCTTTGTCTTCTTCAGTTTCTTTCATCAGTATTTTATAGTTTTCAGAGTATAGGTCTTTTACCTTTTCGTTAACTTTATTCCTAAGTACTTTATTATATTTGTTATAATTGTAAGTCAGATTGTTTTCTTAATTTCTCTTTCTGCATCTTTATTATTAGTATGTAGAAATACAACAGATTTCTGTAGGTTGATTTTGTATTCTGAGACTTCACTAGATTCATTTTTCAGTTATAGTAGTTTTTTGATGGAATATTCAGAGTTTTCTACATATAATATCAAGCCATCTGAGAATAGTAACAGTTTTACTTCTTCTTTACTAATTTTGATGACTATTATTTATTTCCCTTGTCTGATTGTTGTGGCTAGGACATCCAGTACTATGTTGGATAAAAGTGGTGAGAGTGGACATCCTTGTCTTGTTCCTGACCTTAAGGGAAAAGCTCTCAGTTTTGTTTTTTGTTTTTCATGAATGGATGCTGTACTTTGTCAAATACATTTTCTGCATCTATTGAAATGATCATATGATTTTTATCCTGTCTCTTATTAATGTGATGTATCATGTTGATTGATTTGTGAATATTGAATCACACTTGCAATGTGGGAAATGTGGGAACAAATTCCATTTGATCATCTTGAATGACTTTTAAAAAATATTTTTGCATTAATTTCGCTAGTATTTTGTAGAGGATTTTTGCATCTAGGTTCATCAGAGAAATTGGCCTGTAGTTAACTTTTTTTTGGTGGTGTCTTTATCTGGTTTTGGTGTCAGGGTAATGTTGGCCTCATGGAATGAATTTGGAAGTTTTTCCTTTCTCTTCTATTTTTTGGAATGGTTTGAGAAGCATAGGTATTAACTCTTCTTTAAATGTTTGGTAGAATTCCCCTGTCCAAGCCATCTGGTCCTAGACTTTTTTTTTTAATATTTTTTGATTATTGATTTAATGTCCTTGCTAATAATTGGTCTGTTCAAATTTTCTATTTCTTCCTACTTCAGTTTTGGTAGTTTATATTTTAAGAATATATGTATTTATTCTAGGTTGTTCAATTTCTCAAAATATTTTGTAATTTTTCATAGTAGTCTCTTACAGTTGTTTGTATTTCTGTGCTGTTGGTTGTTATTTCTCCTCTCTCATTTGCAATTTTGTTCATTTGTTGGTTTTTTCAAAGAACCAGCTCCTGGTTTTAGTGATCTACTATTCTCTTAGTTTCTATATCATTTATTTCTGCTTTAATCTTTTTTTTTTTAAAGATTTTATTTATTTATTTATTAGGAAAGAGAGAGTGAGAGAGAGCATGAGAAGGGAGAAGGTCAGAGTGAGAAGCGTACTCCCCATGGAGCTGGGAGCCCGATGTGGGACTCGATCCCGGGACTCCGGGATCATGACCTGAGCTGAAGGCAGTTGCTCAACCAACTGCGCCACCCAGGGGCCCTCTGCTTTAATCTTTATTATTTCCTTCTTTCTGCTGGTTTGGGGTTTTGTTCATTCTTTTCTTGCTCCTTTAGGTGTAAGATTATGTTGTTTATTTGACATTTTTCTTGCTTCCTGTTGTAGGCCTGTATTGCTACAAACTTCCTCTTGTAACTGCTTTTGCTGCATCCTAGAGATTTTGGACTGTTGTATTTTCATTTTCAGTTGTGCCATGTAATTTTTCATTTCTCCTTTGATTTCTTGGTTGGCCCATTCATTATTTACTAGCATGTCCTTTAACTTTCTGTATTTATGTTCTTTCCAGATTTTTTTTCTGGTTGATTTCTAGTTTCATAGCATTGTGGTCAGAAAAGTCGCATGGTATGACTTTGATCATTTTGGGTTTGTCGAGGTTTGTCTTGTGGCCTAATATGTGATATATTCTGCAGAGTGTTCCATGTACACTTGAAAAGAATGTGTATTCTGGTGTTTTAGAGTTTATTTTAAAGTCTGTTTTGTTTTAAATCTATTTTATCCAATATAAGTAATGATACCCCAGTTTTATTTTGATATCCATTTGCATGATAAATCTTTCTCCATCCCCTTACTTTCAATCTGCAGGTGTCTTTTAAAAAAATTTTTTTAATTATGTTACGTTAGTCACAGTACATCGTTAGTTTTTGATGTAGTGTTCCATGATTCATTGTTCATATATAACATCCAGTGCTCCATACAATACGTGTCCTCAATACCCATTACTGGGCCAACCCATCCCCCCACTCCTCTCTCCTCTAAAACCCTCAATTTGTTTCCTAGAATCCATAGTCTCTCATGGTTCATCTCCTCCTCTGATTCCTCCCCTCATTTTCCCCTTCCTTCTCCTAAAGTCCTCCATGCTATTCCTTATGTTCCACAAATAAGTGAAACCGTATGGTAATTGACTTCGTCTACTTGACTTACTTCACTTTGTATAATCTCCTCCAGTTTCGTCCATGTTGATGCAAAAGTTGGTTATTCATCCTTTTTGAGGGCTGAATAATATTCCATTGCATATATAGACCACATCTTCATCCATTCGTCTCTGGAAGGACATCTCAGCTCTTTCCATAGTTTGGCTATTGTGGACATTCTGTGGGAGAAGATGTTTGCAAATAACACTACAGATAAAAGGTTGATATCCAAGATCTATAAAGAATTTCTCAAACTCAACACCCAAAAAACAAATAAGTCAAAAAATGGGCAGAAGACATGAACAAACACTTCTCCAAAGAAGACATACACATCGCTAACAGACACATGAAAAAATGTTCATCATCATTAGCCATCAGGGAAATTCAAATCAAAACCACATTGAGATACCACCTTATACCAGGTAGAATGGCAAAAATTGACAAGGCAAGAAACAACATATGTTGGGGGAGGTTGTGGAGAAAGGAGAACCCTCTTACACTGTTGGTGGGAATGCAAGGTGGTACAGGCGCTTTGGAAAACATCGTGGAGGTTCCTCACAAAGTTAAAAATAGAGCCACCCTATGACCCAGCAATTGCCCTACTGGGTATTTATTCCAAAAGTTACAGATGTAGTGAAAAGAAGGGCCACATGCACCCCAATGTTCATAGCAGCAATGTCCACAATAGCCAAACTGTGGAAAGAGCCGAGATGTAGGCATCTTTAGGTCTGAAATGAGTCTCTTGTATGCAAAATATAGATGAGTCTTGGTTTTTTTGTTTTGTTTTGTTTTGTTTTGTTTTGTCAACTCTGTCACCCTATGTATTTTGATTGGAGCTTTTAGTCCATTTACATTCGAAGTAATGATTGATAGATATGTATTGATTGCCATTTTGTTACTTGTTTTGTGGTTGTTTCTGCAGTTTTTCTTTGATCCTTTTTTCTCTTGCTCTCTTTCATGGTTTTCTGGTTTTCTTTCATGATATATTGAGCTCTTTTCTCTTTATTCTTTGCTTATCTATTACCAACTTTGATTTGTGGCTACTTTTTGGTTCGTATGTAACATCTTCTGCATATAACAGTCTGTATTAAGTTGATGGTGGTTTCAGTTTGAAACCATTCTCTATTTCCGCTCCTGACATTTTAGGTATATGGTATCATATTTTACATCCTTTTATTTTGTGAATCCCTTGACTGATTTTACAAATATATTTGTTTTTCATACTGTCATTTATGGTCTCTCCTTTCCACTCAAAGAGTTCTCTTTAATATTTCTTGTGGGACTGGTGCAGTGGTCATGAACTCCTTTAGTTTTTGTTTGTTTGGGAACTCTTTGTCTGTCTTTCTATTCTGAATGATGGCTGTGTTGGATAGAATTTTTTGGCTATATATTTTTCCCTTTTAGCACATGGAATATATCATGGCATTCCTTTCTGGGGTGCAAAGTTTCTGCTAAAAAATCCACTGATTGCCTTATGAGGTTTCCCCTGTATGGAACTGTCCTCTTTTTCTACTTTTAAGTTTTTTTTTTTTTTTTAATCAGTACATTTTACAATTTTAATTATTATTATCTCAGTGTGGACTTCCTTGTGTTGGTATTTGGGGGATCTTTCCTTCCCCAGATTAGGAAAGTATTCATCTATTATTTCTTAAAGTAAATTTCTGCCCCCCTTTCTTTGTCTTCTTCTTCTGGAATCCCTGTAATGCAAATTTATTATGCTTGATGGAATCATCTTAGTTCCTGAAGACTATTCTAAATTTGTGTAAATTTTTTTCCTTCCATTTGCTCAGCTTAGTTTCTTTCCATTACTCTGTCTTCCATGTTATTAATTTGTTTCTCTGCTTCATCTAACCTGCTATTTATTTCATCAACTGTATTTTGAATTTCATTTATTGTGTTCATTATCTTTGGTTGATTCTTTTTTACCTCTTTGGTAATTGTCTCACTAACATTTCCACTCTTTTCTCAAGTCTAGTGTCTTTATAATCATTATTTTAAATTCTCTGTCAGACGTACTGTTTTTATCTGTTTCACTTAGGTCTCTTGCTGTGGTTTGGTCCTATTCTTCATTTGGGTTATATTTTTCTGTCTACTTATTTTTTCTAACTCTCTGAATTTGTTTCTCTGCATTAGGAAAGTCAAGTACACCTCCTGCTCTTGAAGGTAATGGCCTTATGAAGAAGATGTTTTAAATGCTCTGCAGTGCAGTGTCCCCTGTTCCTTAGGACCTGTCACTTCAGAGAATGTCTCCTTTGTGTGTTATGTATGCCTTGTTGTGTTCTTGCCTCTTTTCTGTGTAGTTCAGTTGTCTGCAGTGGCTCTCTGTGCCTGTTGTGGGCATGGTTGGTCCCTGCCAGGTGTGGGGTGCATTTTAACAAAGTATACACTGGTCTGCTTACTAATTGAGACCTGGAGCCACTGCTGTAGGAACCAGCCAGCCTAAGCCAATATGCAAGAGGCAGGTCGATGGGTCCTGCACATTTAGAAAGATATACCTCAGACTTCTGCAGAGCCTGCTGCAGCCACTGCCACTGCTAAGATCAAGGCACTGCAAAAGGCATGGGTCAGGAGACATGGTGCATGCAAGGTTTGCACAGGTCTTCTGGGGAAAGAAGCCTACAGTGCTGGGACTGTGGTGAGCATGACTGGAAAGGGTGAATTCACAGAAGCATGGGGGTGGGGGTGTTGGTACAAGCGAGTTAGGTAATGAGTGTTGGCACTGTGTGGTTCCTGCAGGTGGCTGGTTCTTGTTTTGCTTGTGGGTAGGAGAGGAGAATGGAACCTGCCAGCTCCTTTGTTCCTGGAGAGGCCTCCCATGATCCCTGTCTCCCCGGGCCGTGTTCTGTAATCACTCTCCCTCCTGTGTGCCCCTAGTGTTTTTCAAACTGCTGGTTCTATGCTATATCCACTCAGGTTGTTTGTTCTGCTGCCTCTTTAAAGCTGGGGTACAGGGTTCTCTCAAAGCCCAGGAGGCTGATTTTAAGAATCCCCTTAGCTACAAGAACTCAGCTCTTCATTCTTTTAAAGCCAGATGTTATGGAGATTCATCTTCCCCATGCAGGGTCCCTGATATTGCCATCTTTTTCTTGTCCTTCACCACACTCCTTGCTTCCTCCTATTCAGGAATTGCCATTATCTCTTTAGGTATCAAATTGTATTTCTGCCTTTTGATGTGGCCTCTTGTCTACCTTTGTTTTGCAGTTTGTTCTGCCAGTTCTCAGTTCTTTTTTTTCTGGGATATGTAAGCTGATGTGAGTGTTACCTAGTTGTATTTGTAAGAAGGGGCAAGCTTAGGGTCCTCCTACTCAGTCATCTTCCCAGCCTGCCTTAGCTCAGTGTTTCCAGGAGTTTTCCATGTCATATCATAAATCAGTCCTTCATTCCTTTGTATTTTCACATAATATTTCACTGTATGAATGTATCTCATCCTTTCATCAGTTGATAGGCATATGAGTTGTTGCCACATTTGACTGTTATGAGTAATGCTGTTATGAATATTCATGCATAATTTTTGGCATGGACATATCTTTTCAATTCTCTTCTGTGATACCAACAATGAAATTGCTGGGTTAATGGCAACTCTGTATTTAACAATTTACATGTTTTCCAAAGTGATTGTAGCATTTTAGATTCCAGCAAAGTATGAGGGTTCCAATTTTTCTGTAGGTTCAACAATTCTTGCTATTGCATTTTTTTTAATAGCCATCTTAGTGGATCTAAAGTGATATTTTATCATGGTTTTAATTTGCAATTTCCTGATGGCTAATTATATTGAACATCTTTTCATGTCTTTCTTTGCCATTTTATATATTCTTCGAAGAAGTGTCTATTCAAATCCTTTGCCTACTTTTTAAAATTTGAATATTTGCCTTTTTATTATTGAGTTATAAGTTATCAGACATAATGGATAAAAATCTCTTATCAGATATATGATTTGCAAATATTTTCTCCCCATAATTAAATTATGGAATGTAATTTCTGCTTTGGGTTGAAAGTTCTTGTTTGAAGCGATATTATTCCTAAGATTTTTGAGATCATTATGAGCCACCCCAATACTTTTATCTGACTCTATCTTCAAATAATCTCTCTCTCACTGATAATCTGAGAACTTTTTGATTAACTATTTTTTTTGAAGCAACAACATTTTTGATAGTCAACTGCAATTTTGTTTTAAAGAAATAATTTCCATGATTTATCCATTTCATAAAAAATCCATTTTATAGGTTATGATTACAATGCAGAAGTTACTAGTATTAATTTCAATATTTTATATTCATATTCCACTTGCTCAGAAAGTCATTGATCTAGACCATGAATTCTTTTTTTTTAAAAGATTTTGTTTATTTATTTGACACAGAGAGAGAGAGAGATCACAAGTAGGCAGAGAGGCAGGCAGAGAGAGGGGGGGAAGCAGGGTCCCCGCGGAGCAGAGAGCCCGATGTGGGGCTCGATCCCAGGACCCTGAGATCATGACCTGAGCCGAAGGCAGAGAGGCTTTAACCCACTGAGCCACCCAGGCGCCCCTAGACCATGAATTCTTGAAATAGACAGTTTGACATTTTTTTATTTCTTCCCCTTTTAAAAACTATAAATATATAGAAGAAATTTTTACAGAAATTTGATGTAGCATAGGGCTCTCCAAGTCTGGAATAGTTCTGTTTAGCAAAAATTGAATTGTTGACTTCTTAGTATCAACATCAGAATGTAAGTGATTTATATTTCAGATTTTTATTGTATATTTATTTCAGTACTTTAAAAGATGTACTGAAGGATTGCTCTCCCTCAATTTCACTGCTTCCTTTGACTTTAATCCTGTTCAACCAACCTACAGTCTTAAAACTGGTAAATGATAAATGCGTTCTGACTGGGAAAGATGGTGTTGTTAGAGAGATATGAAATAATGGGAGAGGCTGGGACATCTTGATAGTTTTAAGGCGAAGTTCAGAGAGTGGGTTAGAAAAAGGAATAGGAAAGAAAAGGAAAGAAAGGAGATTGGCAAAAGAAAAAAGAAGAGGTAAATAATTTGAAATACTCAAGATAAACAGACACCACTATGATGAACCAAAGCTTATGACCAATAGGTCAAAAAATTATCTACTGTAAATTTTCAGAGAAAATTTCTTTGAGGCTGCAATAAAATGATAAAATAACATGTTTTCATACATTTACACCATTACACTTATACATCAAGTGGTGCTACAGAAAAGAAAGTATGTTTTATGTAGGCCTTATTTATTAAGAAAGTTGAAGAGTCACTTGCAATCACAAACTAACTTTGATCCAAAAGGGACCATTAACCTCAACAAAATAGATCAATCTTCATTGATATTTTTAAGTGTCTTAGTGTATAATCAATGGCAAATTTAATTTAAAAAAATGTATAAACAATTAGAAAAGAAAGTATTTAGGATATAAAATATTTATATCAACTATTTTTTTTAAAAAATGGCATCCATAATTTATCTTAATAGTGTATCTAGAAATATTCACAATCATTTGTTATAATATACTTTCATTCACCTAAGAAAGACTAAAATGCATTAATAAATAACTGTCTCCTTAAATCATCTGTTATTTGTAGTGTTTGGGGAAAATAGTAATGTATATAGTTATATTAAAGGATTTGATAAATGCAGTTAAAAATCTGATTTAATTGATTTGATTTGTAGCACATTGTGTAAATGTGTATGATTTGGAAAAGTTGAATAATTTGTCATTACTTCACTTTATTAAGGTATTAAACTCAGCCAGTTATCACCATATATATTAGCTTCCAACTTTATTAATAAGCTTTATTAATAAGCTTGCATATACATACATATATTTCTATATATATATATATATATATGTATGATGGTTCATAATTTCCCACCTATTTGTCCTACCTGGTCTTCCTCTGGTTAATCTTCTGCCAGTGATTTTTTGCATCACTTATCTTGTTGACCAATCTATAAACTGGAGACCATAATTGACTCTTCCTTTGTATTCCATCCCATTTAACACTCATTTCTGATAAATTTCCTTTTTTAATAACTCTAGAATATTTTCTTTTATATCCTTCCCCACTAACACCATTTTAATGAGAATTATTCTCACTATTCCTTTAGATAAATGCAATCAATTAATACTCACCAGCATCCATACATCCATCCTCAATGCATTCACTCACTCCATATTTGAAATTAATTTTCAAAATGTAAGTCTGATCTTGTCACATATCTCATTCCGTCAGTGATTTAACATTTTCCTTAGAATATAGTCCTAACTTCTTAACTTTACTTTTTAAGCCCATATATTGTCTTCTTTCTTCATATCCTCCTTTGCGTGTGTTTCTTTCATTTTCTCCCAAATATCTGGATACCTTACACATTGGATAGTATTGGGTTACTCTGCCTGAAGCACTCTTCTCTTTATTCTTTACATAGTTAAATATCTCAGCTTCATATTTCATTTCTTCAAGAAAACTCTTAATCAGCACTCTCTACTGAGACTGATATATATGTCCACATTTGACACTTAATAGTGTTATAGTTTTCCTGCCAACCATGAACTTTTCTCTTTACCTTTTTTCCCAAAGAAAACAGAACATTCCTGTTTTGTACATCATACATTATAGTACCTACTGGTAGATTGAACACAAGTTAGGAACTCACATAGTTTGAATGAATGTGTACATTTTAACTTGTGTGTATGTTGAAATAGATCTGCACCTCATTTAATGTTTATTGCGTGTATATTGGTTTTTTGTAGCACACAAACATTCAACAAACTTCAAACTCTGTGTACTTACCAACTTCTTACCCTTATTTGCAATAGCATAATATATATGCTGGTCATCAGTTCCTTTTTTCATACTATTGAGTAAAAACAAGAAATTCATTTTTCTTAGTTACCCTTGTAACCATATGTAATATCTATGGAATGAATTTCTGTAATAAATCAAGACAGCTTTAGTTGTAAATATGAGTATTTGGGTGTTTCTCTCTTTATCAGCAGTGTCATTAAAAATAATTTCTAGAGCATTCAGAATTACTGAGTATCAAAAATCTATGAAGAAAATCAATGGACTATGAAAGAACTAATAAGAACTTATTTTCATGTTCTTTATCATGCAAATAAGGTATCAAAATTTTGAAGCCTAACTTATTTTCTGACAGTAAGTACTAAATTGGAATATGTCAGCTCTTTCAAAACATTTTTTATTGCTTAACTTCACCTTATGTTCCTCATTGGTATCAAATAAAGTGCTTAGGGAGCACAATTGATAAATCAGTTATCAATGTTAGATAATTGGTTTCATTATTCCAGATTTAAGTATTAAAGTTTAACGTATCCATTAGACAACTACAAAATAGTAAGAATACTAAGAAAATTGATGCTCACAAATATAGTGCTTAAGTGAAAGTTATAATTAAATAAGTCTAAGGATCAATTTAGGATACTTAAAAAGTCCCAGATGCTTCGGTTTTAAAGATTTTGATAATTGTTCATGCATTTTATCATTTTAAAAGAAATTCCCCATAATTATTTTGAAAATTGTCTTCATACAAAGTACATTTTATTTTATGAAAACAATTCTTTTAATCAAATAATTTAATGAGTTATTAGACCAAAGGATTAGTCATTTTACTATAAAACATTAAGCAAATAAAACATTTTTCACAGACATAACAGAAGTATTTCTTTAAAATCTAAACAAAATGTATTGTTTCTTTGTTACTGTGTAATTTTTCTTCCAAGTGAAATATTTTAAAATGCATTTTCAGCATATTTTTGTCTTCAGTTCCTTGATATCTGTTTCTTGATCATTTTTTTCTTGATCTTTTTTTTATATAAACTTTAAGCTTTAAGAAAGCTACACAAAAGATGGACTTTGCTTTCATGTGTACTATATTTAAACCTTGTTTCTTTGTCTTTTAGATAAGTAACCCTTGGTAATTTATTATGCCTCTCTGTTCTTCATTGTTCATGTCCATGAAATAGGACAAATAATAGTACCTACCAATAGAGTTATTAATAGCATTAAATAAATTAAAACAGTAACAGTGCCTAGAACTTAATCAACACTCAATTCTTAGCATTTATTGCTGTTCTTATTTCATTACATTGCTGAAGGAGATGGAAAATACAATAAGTAATACAAAATAGAAGATATAATTAATAATTTTGCAAATAAATATTTAACTAAGTTTAGGCTATTGCTCAGTATTGGATACTCATTCTTCATCAGACATAACTATAATGAGAATGCAAAGCCAACTAAGCTGAATAGTAACATTAATATCATAAAATGCAAATAGACCATGGCTTTATTATAAAAATACATTGAACATTTTTTTCACTTTTTAATGCCATACTTATTAAAGCCAATCATTAATTTAATAACAAATAGGAAGGAGGCATAGGATTTGGAGATAAATAGGAAGAAAACATGGGTAAATGGTTCAGAGTGCTACCTCTAAAATATAATGGCTTGGGTTAAGCATCCCATCTCTGCTTAAAAAAAATTGTTCATTTTTTTTGTAATTTATTATACCTCAGTAGAGCAGTTTAAAAAACAGATTTTTCTGACTTGATGATATTACTTGCTTAAATAAATAAAAAATTTCCATTTTGCTTGAGTATGTATCTCCACATAGTATGAATGTAGGAAGGAATGTTTCTTTTTTAAGGCATGCTGTTTTCTGCTTTGGTAGGTTTAACTAAGGTAAAAGTTTGAATTTTGAATGAAAGGTGGTAAGCTGGCCTAATAGTACTATGGAATCCATTCCATAAATAAGAATTGTCCACAATACATTTAAAAATAAGTTAGGCACCTGGATGGCTTAGTCAGGTAAGACTCCAAATCTTAATTTCAGTTCAGGTTATGATCTCAGGGTCATGAGACTGAGCCCCAGCTGGAGCTTCAAGTTGGGCTCTGGGCTAGGTTTGCAGTCTCCTTAAGATTCTGTCTCCCTCAAAAAAAAAAAAAAAAGATTCGGTCTCCCTCTCCCTCTGCCATTTCCCTGAGCACAGGCTCGCTCTCTCTTTCTCTCTCAAAAAAAAAAAAAGAAAAAGAAAAAAAAGAAAATAAGTAACTTGAGAAAATTACCTGGTGATAACTCAGGTGAGTTAGTAAAAATGACATCAAAGAAACGAGTTATGAACTGGCTATAAATTCTCCAAATGTGGACAGATAGTCCATTGAGTTTTGTGAATTTAGAAGAGACTTATATTAGCACTTCTGTGAGTTAGAGTTTGCAGGAAATAATCTTGTTGTTGAGAGATACTGATATTAACCTTGCTTTTCTAGAGATAATTTTTTATTATTACAAAAAGTAGGATTAATATTGTCTGATCCTTAATTTTGGACAAGTGCATTCTAGATGGAGTATGGCATCCACACAGAAGGAACAGTCACACATGCATTGCCACTTAAAGATGATTATGTTTCTTGCTACAGACCTAAACATTTGGGCCTGTTATTCAACATAAAGACCTAGAAAACAACTTGTGAATAAGCCCCCTAAAATGTACCAATACCTGTTACTTCTGGGGTTTGTTACCCATAAGGAAACTTACCATCAGAATAAGGAGCAACGAGTCCAGTCTAACAGGAAGAAATGATTTTCTAAAATATAAAACTCTTCATCATAAAATTGCTGTGACATCAACATTATTGCCAAACCGGTAGAAAATTTGAAGTACAGAGAGATTAATTGTCTAATGACACATATCATTACTAGCTGAAGAGAGAAAAAAAAACTCACTGGTTCTCATAACTAATAAATTAAAAGAGAACTACTGAGTACTTTCTTTATTTGACATATCTATTGCAATTAAATAGCATTAGTTAACACTATTCTTCCATTTTGCAAGACAAACATTTTTGAAAAGCCTTGTCATTTAGAAAATTGAGTGTTTGGTATTATTTGAAGATATAGCTTCCAGGAATATCAGAACAAAATAGTCCCCAGCAAATTACTCTTCACCAATAAGCTAGGGAAAATAGTAAAATAGATTCAAAATTCTCCTTTTATAGTCCTTCTTCAAGGGCCCTTTATCTTCCAGTACATAGCTCCAGTAGAAGCCTGATTGCTGTGCATACTATATGCTTCAAGCTTAAGGGAAGCCTCATATCTACTCATTAACTACAAAATGTAGTCCCAAAGGATAAGTTTTTCCAAGGAAGGAAAATTAACAGTATGATAAGGCAAATCCAGACCAGCTCACCTACCCTTGCTACATTGAGAAGAGAACAGTAATAGGTCTCTCTGACTCTTCTAGATTTACTTACCACATGGTTTAAAAAAAAAGAAGAAGAAAAGAAAGAAAGGAAGAAAGCAAGCAAGCAAGAAAGAGAACAAGAAGAAAGAAATCACGTGAGGTTAAATTATTCATTGAAAAGTGAATGGGGGGGCTTGTGTCTTCTAGTGACATAGAAAAAAATCCATTTGTATGGAAATCATGTTGTCTTAGGAATCTCTACAATCACCTATAGGCTCAACGAATCATCTGAAATCATAAGACTCAAAATACTATTGTAGTCATGGTTATATTTTACTATAGTGAAAGAATACAGATTAAAATCAGCAAAGGGAATAGGTAGAGGTATATGAGTTGAAAGTCAGTAGAAAGGCAAGCTTTCTAGTGTTCTCTCCCAGGAGAGTTACATAGATATGCACTCAATTTTCTATCAACTATGAATGGCAAAATGTATGAAGTAATGCCAACCAAGTAAATTCTCCTGAGCCTTGTTGTCCAGGATTTTTCTTCCCCCCTAAGGGATTCAGTCTTGAAATTGACTGAAATTAATACAATTTATGTCTAAGCCTTCCCTTCCAAGTTGTATGCCAATAGCCTTTAGAGTTCCAAAGTAATTACATCATACTTATTACCCTCTAGGTGGAGAGTATTCTTGATGCTTCCTATTCTGCTATTTTGCAGAATCCTCTATCCTAATAGTTTCAGTGAGTCTTCTCACTTCTTATAGATTTGACTCTCCCTGTACATTGTAGTTACTTAATGGTATGATATCAGGTTTTTTAAATGATGAATATATATGTCAACACAATTCTATTCACAGTTAATTTGCTCTGTTCATTTTTCTTTATAACTCGATTTTAGAAAATATTCTATTTTTGATGCTAGAGAAACTGCTACAGTGTTTGAAGTTATTGAAGAAAAGCATATTAGAGTGACAAGCAGTGGCACACACCAAAGTGAAGTTGTCAAATAGAAAGTCAGAAGTCAACATTAAGTAAATAGAGACTGAGAAACAAAGTTATAACCAGCTTTAGAAACAGCCAAAAAAAGAAGAGACCAAAATCAAAGAGTTGAAACAATGTTTTTGCTTTTGCTGTTGAGAATGCTATCATCTTCACACAAACATTCAATTAACAGCATGATGACAGCAGTTGAGGGGTATCTGAGTCTGGAAATAGAAACTGAAGTTCTATGTGTTCAGTTTAATAAGACTTTCATAGTTTTAAAATAATATTTCAAAGATAATATAGTTAACAGAAAAATCAAGTTATGCAAACAGGGCTCAATCTCTCAAACTGAATATTTTTCAGTTATTTTTTTTTTACTTAAAAACTTTCAATGTATGTTGGTAGTAATTTTCACACATGAAGAAGAAGAAAATTACTTTAAAGGGAAAGATGATATTAACTATTTCATAATATTTAAAATATTTGACAGTTATTTGCCTTGAAGTGTACAAAATAGAAGTCAATAGATAAAATTACAGAATTGTCTTAAAGTTATATAATGCAGCAAATGACATAACATGAAATTTTAAACAAGAATTTCTGTCTCTTTCCCACTCTATATATGTATATGTTTATATGTACCTATATCAGATAATCAGACATATAATATAATGTAATTGGAACTTTTACATTCATTTTACATACTTCACTTGAAAACAGGAAACATGGGTTTTAGATACTGATAGGCCTTTGTTAAAATCTTGCTTCTGACACTTACTATGCATGTGAAATTTGATGATTATTTAAATTTTAATCTTCTGTCTACTCTGATGAAAAGGAGAAAATAATGTCAACCTTTCAAAGTTACTAAAATGATAAAAATAGATAATCTATGTAAAGTGGTTATTAAAGTACATAGCTTATGGGAAGTTCTCAAAAAATAGCAGATGTGATAGAACTCATTTACTGATTACACGTTATGTACTAAACAGTAATCCAAGTAATTCACAGAAATTAACTCAATCATCACAATAACCTAGAACTTCTGACATATCACTGCTTTCTGAATGTATCTGAAGTAAAAATAAAAACCATCAACTCTTGCAGAAAACCAAAGGTATTCATGCATTTTAATCATCTAGTCAATAATCATTGATTTCTGCGAGAGAGGCAGTTATAGGTTCTGGAACCAGTATGCCTCAGTTCAAATTTTGGCACAAATACTCATTCAATGAATCTTAATTTAACCTCTTCTTGTCTCATAAATTACATGTAACAGAGTGATGGGTTAATAGAGTCACAGTTCAACATTTTCTTATACCTTGTAGGTACTCAATAAATGGTATTGATTGCTCTAATTATTATTACCAATAAATGCTAGGATCTGAGTTTATTTATCAGTATATTAACATAAGGATATCTGATCTGATAGGGCAAAGTAAGTATATTAGCAAATAATGCTACAAGTTGATATGAAAAATGATGTGTGAGACACATGGGAGGTATAGATAAGAGAATGGGAAGTTCTACTGAAAGGGTCAGGGTTAGGAATTTGATATTAGGACAATTTTAGAAGCAAGAAAAATCACAGGATTTGACAGAATATGAAGTTACTGGGGGACTTTATGTAGCTGGGAATAGAAAAGTAGAATGGACATTTGGCAAAATACAAAGATTATAAACACAGGAAAGAGCTAAATCTTGGGAATTTCTATAGGGTATATAGCGAAGACTATCCTTATAGGTGTTTATATGCCATTGATGTATTTTTTGTAAGAAATTACATAATCAGTACTTATGTTTTCAAAACTTTATGTCTATGAAATGTAAAAGATACATTTCCAGAAAGGTGAATTTAGGGAGGAAGACTAATAATAGAGGCAGAAGGAAAGTTTGACTGATTAAGAGATAAGACCTGGCGTTTACCAGTGAAAGTGGTAATAGAAAAAAAAAAGGAAATATATTTTAAATGGTATGGCAGTAGAGTTGAAAGTTCTTGGCCAATAATTGATGGCTATGTTATGGTGAGGAGGAGTTTTCTAAAATGGTCCCTCAATTCCTCATGTTGGTGGGTGAAAGCAGGTTGTATCACACACCACTTAAGTGATTTGGGAGAAGTGGGTTAGAGGATAAATAAGTGCTTTGAAATACAGGTGTGGAAGAAGATAATTGCAGACTATATGCTTGTAGCTCAGAGGAACAGTCTGGCCTGGAAGTACAGGTTTTTGAGTTATCTGCAAATAGAAAAGCCATGAAAGATGATGTAATCTTGTGTAAAGATGAGAAGAGAGGAACGATAATTTACAACAGTTGTGTGACCCTCGGATAGTGCTAAAATGCCACTGAAGTTCATCCAAACTTAAATCTCCTGAATGAAGCATTCCCTCACTTATGCTCTTGGACTGTATGTTTCTTAAATCTAGCCAGCTTATGAAAGTGCAGCTAATCTTCAGAAAAATAAATGGAATAGTTTCCTTTTTTAAAAATTTGCCACTGGCATTTAACATTTTGGCTTTAAATTTGAGCTTTATACAAAAAGTGTTTTTGTGCTGTTAGTATAACATTGCTATGAAAGTGAAATATATTTTAATACAATTTCCAAGTATATTTTAACACTTAAGTATTTCTGAAAAGCAGGTTAACACAACTTCCCCAAAGACTTTCATTTGGACCTCAGATTGAAAGAATCAACTCTTGGACTTAACAGCAAGAAAAAAGAAAATTTGGGAACATTTATGTAATCTAGAAATAAATCATGAGAAAAGTGATGAATAGTAATCTGCTCACTTTCTTTTTAAAACCAATTTAGATAGAAGATGCTGAGGTCAGGTCTATTTTCCCCAATCAAAATGATGAGCTATTTTAAGGATACTTCTCATGGTTCATTCATATTCTTACTGTATTCACGTTCACAATTGCTAGGTGATTGATCACCTGTGGATATATAATAATAAAGCTAAGTGTTCCAGATCTTGAAGATGTATATCTGCTCTAGGCTACAAACTGCTGCTTAGAAATTGTTTCTAAATCCAAGCAAGTATCTTAAAATGCCATGTATATCCCATTAAAGTGATGATAATAGTTTTCCTTAACATCTATCACTTGTGAAGCCCTACTGTATACACTGTACCGTGTGTATACAGTATACACATGTAAACAAATTTTATTCCATTTGTTGTACACGTATTACAGATGTGGAGTGTAAGAGGTGAAATTGACGTTGCTTAGTATTCCTGTATAGTAGTGTTCCCATTTAGTAAGAACCAGACCAAAATATAAGCCCTGTTTCCAAAGTCCAAAATATTTCCATTATGCCTTTTATGTACTTCAAATGTAAATTGTCTGAAATAAACTTTATCCTTCTCAGCAGACACTGCTACCCACCCAATTATCGATCAGAAATCTGAGGAAGCCTTGATATCTGCTTTTCTCTATAGTTTCCAATTCACTTTATGAACAAGTCATTTTTATTTTTTACTTCTAGAACGTGGGTGGTTTCTTTCCAACCTTTTCAGACCTCTTGTTTGGGTGCTAAAAGAGGGGCCTTATGTTTTCTTTATTTTATTCCTATCTAATTGCTTTCTCTCCCTCTAATAAGATACTGTTACACTCCATTCTTCACATTCTATTAAAATAATCTTTATAGGGCACCTGGGTGGCTCAGCCAGTTAAGCATCTGCCTTAGACTTAGGTCATGATCCCAGAGTCCCGCAATCCAGTCCCACATAGGGCTCTCTGCTGGGCAGGGAGCCTTCATCTCCCTCTACCCCTCCCTGCTGCTTGTGCTCGCTCTCTCGCTTTCTCTCTCACACGTAAATAAAGTCTTTAAAAAAGTAAAATAATCTTTATGAAAAATACTATTTCATTTCTTAAAATCAAGTCTTTGTGTCTATTGCCTTGAGGATAAAGTCAGAATATTTTAGCGTGATATTCATATTCCACCACTTCTAGTCCTGACACACTCTCACCTATGTCTTAACTCTCAAACTTACATGATCCAGTTTTACTAACTGCTTAGTTCATATTATAGTTTCATGACTTGAAGGTTTTGTTCAGTGTTATTCAATGCTATTCCATTTACCCAGAGATTAATTCCCCATTCTTCCTACTTGCACACATCTACTTACATTTCAACATTGAGGTGAAGCGTTCTATCATACGTGAAACTTTCCTTGCCTCATACCTGGCCTCAAGAGGAAGTAATCACTCACTCTTATTTGCCTTGTAAATATTCTAACATTATAAAATATTTATATCTTAATATCTGTCTTGACACAATTGATTGTACATTTCTTGAAAAGAGATTTTTTTCTGACCATCTAGCATAATCTTTGGCTATGGAAATAATTAATTAGATGTTATTGAACAAATGCTGAAGGTATCTTCATTCCAGGTTAACCTCACTTTCATTATTCTTTCTATGGGAATACTTACCAGAATTATCTCTGTTTCTTTAGGAAGTGTGTATATACAATAATTATTGCAAAATTGTTTTTATGTTATCAGAGGGAACATCAAAATAAATGTGTCTTGGATCCCTCTTCAACAATTTTATGATATAGTTAAGATTTGGATGTGTCTATAACAAAATATAACAAAACAAGACTGATATACCTAGTAGATAAATAAAATTATTATCAGTAGTAAAAATAGTAAACATAGATTATATGGTAGTAGACAGATGGAAATGAAAGTATATTTGTTGGAGGTGTTACTATGTACCTTGTATTAAAAAAACAGATTAGCCAATTGAATATATAAGAGGAATAACATTGATCCAGGGATAAAGATAAAAAAACCAGAACCATGCAAGGAAAACAGGAAATGGAAAAAGATCTAGTAAACTACATAAGTGTCAATGCAGTGAAGTGGAAGGTAAGTTTAAAAAATTCGTAGAGTTAATTTTGGAAAATCTTGAGCAGTTTGGACTTAACCTTGTACATATTTAGAAGCCATCAATGGTATTGGATCAAAACAGTGAAAAGACTGTGTTTTTGTTTTAGAATTAAGAAATTTCATAACACTGAGTAGAGAAAATGGAGAGAAGAGAAACAGGAGATGGAGTGATCTGTTGGTTAATTATTGCAATAGATTAAGCAAGTATTATTGGTACTTAAATGGCATAGTGAGAATGGTAATAAACAGCAAGATAATTGTAGACAGTTACTGAAATTGACTTGATGTTTTAAATACATATTGAATATGAAAAGTGAGAAAAAGAGAAGATGCAGTGATTTTCAGCTGATCCAACAATTATTTATTGATCAAATATAAGTGAGACAAACTGTTAGCTCAGAGAAATATAGATGATGCTACTTAGCAAAGCCAGATGTATAAAAAGAATGATGAGTTTAAATGAATAATAAACTGAGATTTTAATATTTTGAGTTGTAGTTTCAACAGGATGATCATGTCAAGTAAAAAATTAAAAAGCTAGGTCACAGATAGATGATCAATTTGCATCCAGCACATTTAACAGCACAACTTGCAAATATAGGATTTGGATAAATGGCACCGTGTACCTATTTCCTTTAATTAAATAGAAATTATAAAATCATTGTGTTTGAAGTTTAACCAAAGAAAACAAGAAAAGTACAGTCAAGTTTTATATCATATGCTCTTGATAGTATTTATTGTAGATCTTAAGGTAAAATATATCAAAATGTGAATTAAAGTATTTTTGAGAAACATGAAACCCTCTGTCTAAGAATTCCAAGATAACTAGTTTAATAAATATTGGCCAGAAGAAATTATTATAAGTTGGAATACCATGGCATAAAAGGTTAAGACTTTTCCACAATGCTTCTTTACAAAGTGTTGCAAGTTTTAAGCATCTATATTCTGTTTCTCTGATAAACTCCATCACCACTATACTTTGCCTAGACATTATCATAGGCCATCTATTTTTAATAACCAAGTGATCTCTTCCCTCCACCTCTACATACATCTTACTTTACTGTTTTGGTCACCCATTTTGCGACCAAACTAAGTGTCTATAACATGTATCATTTCTGCTAAATATTAGAATGTCATATTCATCCTTTTTCAAACAGCAGTAAGTTTTTCTACATATTTGTCTGTTTTTTTGTGTGATTTTACTTCATGACCCTCCATAATGGAAAGTGCCAAAATGGAAATAAGGAACTAAATGGTATATTCTATTCACTTGAGTCTGCTGTGAAATACACGCATGTAAATACCACATAAGTAGCTAAATTTCCATGTGGAACTTTATATTTTGACATATTAATTGATATGTTTTCTGCAGGATAATCCATATAAGTAATATTGTGGCTCTCCACCCATTGACTAAAATGTACTTATTATTTCAATGAGAAAATAACACAGGATAGAATTAAAACACCACACTTTTATTCTGAGTTTTAAAATATAGGGCTTAATTTCCTTATGGACATAATCATTTGGAACTCAAAGCTTTTTTAATTTGCAAGAGCTAAGCTCTAGATATGGGGGAAAAAATGCCATGATCTTAAAATTCTGATCTTGCAATATCAAGGTTGAGTTAATGGTAGATTAAGAATGCATCATTCTTTAGCTATACATTGAGTAGGGACATTTTGACTTTGCATATAGCAATAATTCTTATACTTTACATGGAGGAAAGAAAAACTAAAAAAATGGAAAATTTAATTAAGAAGTTTGAAGTAATATTTGAAATTTTCAAGTCTTTGAAAGCTGGAGGAGGATGCTTCTACTCTCACTTGTAAAATTTTAAAGTTAATTCAGTTGAGTGAATATCAAAGAATAAAGCAGCAACAAAACAATCCCCCCAAAACTCTATTCTTTAAAAACCTAAGTTCTTCAATACTTAGCTGTTTTAAGTCAAATTATAAATTGCAAGCCCAGAATAAATTGACTGCTGAGAATCCCTGTGATCCAAAAGCCAATCAGTATTGTTCCTGCTTCTGACAAAGCCACTGAAAATTCCCAATTTCTATGTTCTATAATATATATAAGACCTATTCCAGCACTGAGAAAGGCAGTCCCTTGACCAACAAATTTAATAAATTCTGTTTTGCTTTAATTAGTTTAATTATCTTTTTTTTTGATTTATTGATTTATTTATTTATTAGAGAGAGAGAGAGAGAGAGACTGAGAATGAGAGGGGAGAAGGTCAGAGGGAGAAGCAGACTTCCCGCAGAGCCGGGAGTCCGATATGGGACTCGATCCTGGGACTCCGGGATGATGACCTGAGCCGAAGGCAGTCGTTCAACCAACTGAGCCACCCAGGCGCCCAGTTTAATTATCTTTTCTTTAACATTTTATTTTTAAATAATGTCTACACCAAGCATGGAGTTCAAACTCATAACCCTCAGAGCAGAGTTGCATGCTCCACCAGCTGAGCCAGTCAGGCACCATTGGTTTCACTATCTTGAACTTTCTTTTCTTAAAGCAAATTTCTGGGGGTGCCTGGGTGGCTCAGCGGGTTAAAGCCTCTGCCTTAGGGTCCCTGCTGAGCAGGGAGCCCGCTTCCCTCTCTCTCTGTGCCTACTTGTGATCTCTCTCTCTGGGTCAAATAAATAAAATCTTTAAAAAAAAACATTAAAGCAAATCTCTGAATCTCTCAGTCAAACTCAGTCACATATTTCCTCAGATTGGCTGTAGCCAATTCTCATATTTTAAGTGCACCTGTTAGAGTAACTACATAGTAAACACAGTATCATCGTAATATTATGATTACATATTACATGTTTGAGCTCTTATTTACCCTAAAAATAATACTTGCATGCATATAGCTATGAGCTATGCTAACGTATTTCTAGACACATCTAATAAATTATGTTTGTTGAAACATGCATGTCCTTATATGGACACATTGCAAGGAAAGAAAAGAGACCTGGTAACTTCAGGGTCGTGTCTTTGATTTAGAAGAAATATGAGGCAGTTAAAACTAAAGAAGAAAAAAAAATCAATATTTTCAGCTAAGTGGAGGAATGATGCAAGAGTATAATGTCATCAACGATGAGAAAAGAGAAGATTCCAAAGACAGTGTGGCCAATCATGCCAGCAAGTCTAAAGAGAAATTAGATAGGATAAGGACCATCTGGTGTAGGAAAATATTGTTGGTAATTTTGAGGGAGTGTTTCTTGTAAAGTCATGTGGGAATAGCAAGAATACAACTGATGGATGAGTAGAGTTAGTCTAAGACAGTTTTTTTGTATAAAAGTGTTAGAAAAGAAAAGGAGATAAAATGAGAGTTGCTACTAAAAGATACTGAGCGGACTTTATTTTATAAAGAAGAAAACTAGTAAAGAGGCCTGAAGCACCCAGTTTAATTCAGGAAAACAATTTCTTAAGAAGCAGAACCAGAAGACAGAGCATACAGAAGCAGCCTTCTTTGTGGTAGATGTGACCATGTGAGTAACTTCTGGCTAATGAGGGAAAAAAATCAGAAGTAAGACTTCAAGGATATCTCCTTGAAAAGGCAGGGGCATAATCATCTTCTCCCTTTATCCTGTTGATAAATTAATGTTCTTTACAAAGGACAAAGACAAATATGATAATAGGTTAGACAACAGTCTGCAAAATCTATACCTTTGCTGTTCACATTTCCACATATTACCTCTTTTCTGATAAAGAGAAACCACTTACAATATCAATTGACCCAAGGGGATAATTTCCCCAAACCTCCCTCCAAACAAACATGGCACATCTGCGTGTCATGTAATCCTACCCATCAGATATGGATATAGAATATGGTACATCCTGAGATCAACTAATAAACTAAAAGTTCATTTATCTATCCTCATATATCCAATACATAAAATCAGAAAAGAAAAATGATAATTATAATGAAAAAACTTCCATTTGGAAACAAAGAATTGGAAAGTCACAGTGGTCAGTGCTTTTAGCACTAATAAGATCCTGCTAGCAGGAATGGAGCAACAGAATGCTTAGCTTGTCTAGCAGTCCTCTATGAGAAGGACTTCCTTGTCTTTTGTTTCTGGCTTTGTCTTCCTGGAAGTTATCCTTGACCACTGTCCTCTATAGTCTCACCTGAAGTAGACTTTGGGAATTAATGCTTCTTGGACATAGAGCTTTGGGCAGTGTAGGGTTTGCTTTGTGAGTCGTGCAAAATACATACAAATTCTTTTGTTAGTATGATTACCTCACGACCTTAAAAGTACAAGAGTTCCTTTATATTAGCTTCGCTCAATCCCGTGGGAAAATTACCACACCCAAAGGCCTGAAACTTGAGTAGTCTTGTCTTTGAAATGCTGTCTCTGTGCCCTCCTCACCTCTCCTCCCTTCAAATGAATGACAGCTCCCAAGGCTTCAGAAACACAGCACATTTAATCTGATTTAGTCAGAGTGCTGGATCCCGTTGTTTTTCAGCAAACATTTGACAAAAAGCAAGCACGAGCCCAAAAGTAAAATAAAACTGTGCCTCCAGTCTTAACTTCTACTTAGGTGCAGTTCTGCAGCCACTTTTCATTACTGCTTCAGTACTTCGGACTATAGCTGCAATTGATTTTTAAGCCTTGGAATGCTTCAAATCATGTAACTTTTGGGCAATTTAGGTTGCAGTCCTCAGGACTTTTGAAGTCATGTACTTTTCCATTTCTGCTTGAGAGAAAATATTTCTAGGTTTTTTTGAAATATCCCTTTGTTTGGGATGTTTCTAAAAGCCACAGGAAACAGCCCAAATATGCCAGGATTGTTAATTTTTCCTTCTATTTCCCTACCAGCCTAAACACATGGTCTGCCTTCTAGCTAGCTTACAGCAGGAAACAATCTATTTTGCCACCCCATATTGTGCCTCAGACATTTTTCTAGCCATCAATATCTAAACCTTTAGCACCCAGCTCCTGCTTACCTCCACCAAGCCAAAGCATTCTTTGTTTTGTTTTGTTTTGACATTCATTCATTGGAAATATATCATTTTCTTTTAGGTTGAAATTTTCATGTACATACAGATTATCTGGGGAGCCTGTTAAAAGTCAAATTCTGAATCAGAAGTTCTGGTGTGGGGCCTGAGACCCATTTCCAACAAAATGCCAGCTGATACTAGTACTGCTAGTATACACACACCGCACTTTGATTAGCAAGATTAGCATGCCACACTACCTATAACTAGTAATTACTGTCTTTTTGGTTTTTTAAGATTTTATTTATTTATTTATTTGACAGAGAGAGATCACAAGTAGGCAGAGAGGCAGGCAGAGAAAGAAGGGGAAGAATTCCCTGCCGAGCGGAGAGCCCGATGTGGGGCTCCATCCCAGGACCCTGAGATCATGACCTGAGCTGAAGGCAAAGGCTTTAACCCACTGAGCCACCCAGGCGCCCCAGTATTTACTGTCTTTATCAGTATTCTTAATTTAAGATAGCCAAATTTACTTTGGCCAGTTCAAGTAATGAGAGAATGCATAGTTGAAGCACACTCCCAGGATGATCCGGAGGACTATTTCAACAGATAATCATCGGAGGCTTCAAGGACAAATCCTAAACCACCCATAGGACTTGGTCATAGAAGGAGTTGCTGCCTTTGCAAAAAGGTAAGGGAGAATATTAAATTTGGCACCATGAATACTGCTTCCAAGCCTTGTGCCTCTTCAAAAATCAGAAGCTGTTGGGGCACCTGGGTGGCTCAGTGGGTTAAAGCCTCTGCCTTCGGCTCAGGTCATGATCTCAGGGTCCTGGGATCTCAGGGTTCTGGAATCGAGCCCCGCATCAGGTTCTCTGCTCAGCAGGGAGCCTGTTTCCCCCTCTCTGCCTGCCTCTCTGCCTACATGTGATCTCTCTTTCTCTGTCAAATAAATAAATAAAATCTTAAAAAAAAAATTAGAAGCTGCTACCCTAGTTCCTGGCTTCTAAACATCACCTCTGTCACAATCCATAACAGCAAAATGGATTTTCAGCTCCCTGTGCCTCTCAGTGCATAACTAATAATGAATTCCAGTTTCATGAGAGTGCCTCTGATTGGTAAAATGTAAGTAGCTCATCCTCCTAAAGAGCCACAGCCCTGACTGCAAAAAAAAAAAAAATATATGAAATACAGTTTTTACCTTTCTACTTGCTTCCCATTAGGAAGTTGGCATGGAGGTGTGATAGACAGTTCATAGCATTAATCTACCACAGGCAAGTTTTCCAAGGGATAATGTTCTATATTTGCCTAAATGATTACTATAAGAAAGAAAATGAGAAAAAGTCAAGTGGATTGATAGGCATATATTCCACAAATATAAAATGATAAGTAGTTTTAAAAGTCAAACGGAGACATCTATATTTACAAATAAAGGGAGAAGAGCAATGAATTATTTTAATCAAAGAAGCTATTTATGGCAAAAGTAGTAAATAGATTTCTTTCTAAATATAACAGGTTAAAGGATTTTTCCCCTATGACAGCATATTGGTAGTTAAGGCTTATAACATTATACATTACTAATTAAATAGCTAGATTTATAATTTTTATAAGCTTGGCTTAAATAAATGATCTAGTTTCAAATCTTGAGAACTCTGAAAATAATAAATGTTTATTTTACATACCAGATATTAACAACCAAAATTTGTATGTCTTCACCCAGAGAAGAGGAGCTATGAAGAGCCAATAGTTGTTTTATGACAGTTATTCACGGGCATATGCCATCATGTTTGGTGCCCAAAAAGATTATACCTATAGAACAGAAATATATCCTAAAATTCAATATTTTAGAGTGATTTCTTCTTTATTTTCTGCTTTTAGTTTATGATTTTACAAATATACGTTGCTTCATTTGTAAAGGAAACTTCACTGAAGTTGGAAGTAGTAAAACCCAACTGTTAATTGTTCTGATTTGCTACTAATCACATATTTATCAAATAATACAGTTGAAAATTTAGACAGCAGTTTTGAGATTTAAACATTTTATAAATTCCCTTTATGTCATAGTCATACCTTATTTTTATAGAACCAGCTGCATACTGTTTACTACCTAAGTTGAATACTTCAACTGTTAGGTTTTTGCATACTTTACTGATTGAAATGAATATATTAGTAGTTGAATTTGCATATACACTGATTGCCCTGAATATTGTGCAAGTGTATATGTTGTTAAGTACAAAAATATGTCTAAGTAGTTACTTCTGTTAAGGAGATTTGAATCCCATGACATAAAATTAACCTAGACATGAAGATTTGGTGAGATTTACTATTCTCTTAATCTGTTATTAATAGGAAAGATTATTCTTTAAAGACTGAGTTGCATTACTGGTCACTTTAAAATAAAACTGTTGTTTTGATTACCTGGTGTTTTTGTTTCATGATGAAGGCCTGATTGCTTCAAAAAAAAAGAAATGAAAGAAAGAAAGAAACCTCATAAGCAATATATCTTCTTTTGCGGTAATATTGATATCATGGAGATATAAGGTCTATTATTTTATATCTTCTATGTAATGCAATTTAACTGAGATTTTTATTAATGTAATTTCTATGAACATATGAATTGGAGGGATGTAAATACTATTAATTTAGTTTGTACTATGTGCAAGTGACCAAAAATATGTTTTGCTTTAATTCTTTCAGCAGCTGCCATCATCTCACAAATAAGGAGACTCTCAGAGATACAAAGCCCCTGAAAGTTACACACCAACTAAGTAGTAGATATCAGACTATAATCTGGAGCCATCCAAATTAAAATCCTCTATTGTCTAGTGTATTATCTATATCCTAGATGAAAAAATTTTTAGAGTCAAATCTCTGTCACTTACTAGGTTTGTGTTATTGAACAAATCACTTTGTGTCTATTTCTGAAGTTGAGTTAATATTTTCCATTCATATATCACATAATTTCTTAAAGGGCATGAAATAGAGATATTGAGGCTTTTTGAAAATCATAAAGTACTCTATTATTTTAAGGTATCTTGAATATATGTACCAGTCAGTTAATTTATATCAATATAAAAACTGGTTTTTAGTAAAGATATATCTACTATGAGTGAGGAGTGAGTAGAACTTATCATGTTCCCTGGTAATCATTATATAATTTAGGGACTGAGAAGTAGTGATTCACCTTCAGTGTGATGTTCCCGTATTTGCCATGATCCTTGGCCTTCTCATATGCTGTTTCCTTGATTTGGAAGGTTCTTTCTCC
Source organism: Nasua narica (assembly GCA_028533885.1). Lineage (NCBI taxonomy): Eukaryota > Metazoa > Chordata > Mammalia > Carnivora > Procyonidae > Nasua > Nasua narica. The sequence continues at coordinate 20,984,117 of CM052810.1, forward strand.
CTTGTGCCTTGCAAACTCCATATGATAATAGACTTTCTCTGCTTGACTTATTTCACTCAGCATAATCTCCTCTAGTCCTGTCCATGTTGATACAAAAGTTGGATATTTATCCTTTCTGATGGAGGCATAATACTCCATTGAATATATGGACCATATCTTCTTCTCATCCATCTGTTGAAGGGCACCTTGGCTCTTTCCACAGTTTGGTGATTGTGGCCATTGTTGCTATGAACATTGGGGTACATGTTCATAGGGGCCCTTCTTTCTCTATATCTGTATCTTGGGGTAAATACCCAGTAGTGTGATTGCTGGGTCATAAGGTAGCTCTATTTTTAATTTCTTAAGGAATCTCCACTCTGTTTTCCAAAGTGGCTGCACCAACATGCATTCCCGCCAACAGTGGAAGAGGGTTCCCCTTTCTCCACATCCTCTCCAATGCTTGTTGTTTACTGTCTTGTTAATTTTGGCCATTCTAATTGGTGAAAGGTGGTATCTCAATGTGGTTTTGATATGAATCTCCCTGATGGCTAATGATGATTTTTTCGTGTGTCTGTTAGCCATTTGTATGTCTTCTGTGGAGAAGTGTCTATTCATGCCTCTGTTTTCTGGGTGTTCAGTTTGAGGAGTTCTTTATAGATCTTGGATATCAGCCCTTTGTCTTAGTGTCATTTGTGAATATCTTCTTCCATTCTGTGGATTGCCTTTTTGTTTTCTTGACTGTTTCCTTTGCTGTGCAGAAGCTTTTTATCTTGATGAAGTCCCAAAAGTTCATTTTCATTTTTATTTCCTTTGCATTTGGAGACATGTCTTGAAAGAAGTTGCTTATTTTATTATTATTAATTAAAAATAAAATAATTTTTATTTTACAAAGTAATTTTATTTATATCATTTAAAATTACAAAAGAACTTTATTTTACAAAGTAGTTAATGTAAGTCATATCACAAATTTGGCACTTGAAAATTCCCTCTAAAATTTATAGTAATTGAACTTAACATGTGAGCCAATGGGAGTAGGAAGTGATAAATCCAGAGTTAAACATTCAACTTTTGTCAATAAAGGCATGATTAATAAATTGTACTACATTTAGAGCTAAATTATTAAATCAGGCAACCTAATCAGAAAATCAAGCTGCACAAACTATATAGTGCACTTTAAAACTCAGCAATCGTAACTTCAAAATGTTTAGCTGTATCAGTGGAATTGGTGGTTGAATCATCAAATGTGCAGTGCAATTAGTTGAGTATGAAAATCCCACAGTGTTATAATATGGAAATGAATCAGCAAAGCTTCCTGGTGATTGCTAAATACCTGACTACTTCCTCAGTAACTATAATTCTTGAATAATTCCTTAAATAAATATGAAAATGAAGTTTAATGAAATGAAATAGTGAATATGAGGTAGTCTTTGATAAATTTGGGAAAATTGATATAACTGGAAAGTAACCAGCTCATTTTCTTTTACATATGTTCTCTGATCTACAGGGCCTACTGTTATTTACTGCATATTATTTGTGTTCTCTTAAAATGTTTTTTTGTTTTGTTTTGTTTTGCTTTTGGTCATGAAATGTTTCCCACTAGAAACAAAAGGTGAGAGTTCCTTCATTCAGAAGAATTATCCCATAGAAATACAGTATTTGCATTCATCAACTTAATAGAGTTATTAACTATACTAGTATAATTTGCCACCCCCCCTTTAAAAAGTTAAAACTTTTTAAGACCTTTGTAAATGAAAGACTAAACATTTGACTTATCTTGGAGATTCAAAAGAAAATTCCCAGAGTTTGGCATTCTTGGCTATAGAAATTTTTGTTAGTGTGGAAGTTTGGGAAAATATTGCATTGTTTTTAAATTTTCAGATAGGAAGTGTGGAGGAGCTGCATTTGTGGATATTTGGAAATTCAAAAGCTGTACAGTATGTGTGATGTTTTCTTTTACTTCAGAATTTATGTTAGCAAATTTAAGTTCTGCACTTGAGATACTTTTCCCAATATACTTAATCTTCACCTAGAATAGTTAGCTGTCACATGTCATTGTTCTTTCAACTGACAATTAATGTCCTGGAAAACAATAATAAAATCATCTTAATATGACCAAATTCTAAATAAGCACACATTGTTTTTCAAGAAATCTGACATTTTGAAATAGTTGAGTATTTGATGCTATTGCCACAAACTGTACTTTAAAAGTACATATAAAGAATGGATATTTGGAATGAAAAGAGTTTTCAGGTCTTCTCCCTAAACCTTCAGACTGCAAATGCTTATGGGATCCAGGCAGGTTATAAAAAAAAAGTGGAATTGGAAGACACAGTGGGAACTGAGGAGCTCTCTCCCACACCAAATTATCATTAGGTCTGCCCCAAAGAGACAAGTGACTCTATTCCAGCTGAATGTTGCCCTTTGATCTAACAGAACAAGCAGTTCCAGGGCTGCCATTTTTTAAGAAAAAAAACAGAAAATCTTATTTTTTATTTTGAGGTCATTAATGTAGAGGCTGCTTTTAGGCAAACAGGCTTGAACAATGGAGTAAAAAAAGGCCCAGCAACCACCTGGCTGAATACAGACATGCCCATCAGGTGACCACCCCTGAAATATCCATAGGCCCTAACCGACCAATGAGCTACTTACAAAGAGGTTCAGTCACCAAAAGAGGGGAATTGTCATACGTTGCCATACCTTCTCACCTTCCCCTTTTAAAAACAGTTCCCAGGGGAGCGTGGGTGGCTCAGTTGGTAAGCCTCTGCCTTTGGCTGGGGTCATTATCCTGGGATCTAGCCCAGGGTCAGGCTCCCTACACAGCAAGGGGTTCTGTTTCCTCCCTCTCCCTCTGCTACTCCTCCTGCTTGTGTGCTCTCTCTCGCTCAAATAAATAAAATCTTTAAAAAAATAAAAATAAATAAAAACAGCCCCCGCCCACTGCCTCCTTGCAGACAGGCTCTCCTCTGATGTCCTGCCCACACTCCCTTGCGGTGTATTCTGTAAACTTCTATCTGCTTTGTTCTGCCTCAGGTGGACTCTTTCTCCACCAGTACCACAGGCTTTTACTAGATCCTCATTCCACATCCAGGGGACCCCATTCCATCAAAGGCACCACATTTAAGTATTGGCTACTCATTTATTCTTTTAAAGAAATAAGTGTATACTCCAAATACAACACATCTGTTTATCAGTTTATAAATTTTCTATAAATGGAATTTTATTATAGATGGCATCTTTTTTTGCGTTTTTATTTTTTCAAGTTTTCATTTAAATTCTAATTAGTTAACATATAGTGTAATATTTTCAGGAGTACATTTTAGTGGTTCAACATCATCTTTCAACACAGTTACAGACATTAGGTGTTGATTACTTCATGAGGCAGTTCCCTTAATTAATAGTGAACTTTGTTAGACGCCTTTTCTTACCAAGAACTAAGAAATCTAAAGTAGAAAGGTCAAGGGATGATTCAATTCATCCTTTTCTTTATATGTGAAAACTAAGAATCAGGAAATGCAAACTGTTCACATAAAGTCATACAGTGGTTTAAAAAGAGATCCAGCAAGGAAAGCAACAAAGATGCAGTAAGCATTTACCGTGTGAGATATCTCATGGTGGATGTCCCCATATTTGTCTTGCAACAATTCTTGTAGTGTAGACATTCTTAGCCACATTTTGCAAATGAATAAACAGCTTTAGGTCAACTGCCCATTATTACAGTAACTAAGTAGCAGACTAATCATCTGAACCACATTGCCTAGTTTCCAGGTTAACTCTCCATGTTATGCTACCAATTGTTGCATTTAAAAAAAAAATACCATAATGATTCTTATCCTTTGAGGAATTTCAAAAATCTATTTGGAAAAGTTTAAGATTAGGGATCTTCATACTATTTCCCCTTGACTATTTATATTGATTATTGTTTACAGTAGACACAGCTGATTTGATGTTGTAAATTGTGGAGGGTTTTTGTGTATTTCAATCATTATAGACATAGACAAGGGGCTACAGTACTGATCATTGGTTAAACCTGAAGACATATCACTGTTATTTCCTGCTGGGCACAAAGGAGCAAGCAAGAAAGCCATTGAGACTCAGTTTCTGCCAAATAGGCCTCAGCAGGTATTGCTGCCAAATGTCATTCTAGTCACTATGGTACCTCCTAGCTGGGTTGTACACCAGAAAGCCTCAGCTGACAACAGACATCCAGTGAAGATGTGCCTACTGGTGTGGAGCCAGCCATTTTCCCTACATTCAGGAACTGCTTGTTGATATGACAGAAGATACCCAAACTGAACTGTTTTTTAACACAATGCTTATTTGCAACCCTCAAGCTAAATACACTTAACAAACTTCTGGGGTTAATATATATTCTTAGTAATAGTGTCTATCATCCAAATTAAGCAGATACCAGGTAATATAATTGAACCAGAATTAAAATATATTTATCAAACTCAGATTTATAACATACTAAGAAGAGTTAAGAAGAGAATTAATATGCCAGTGGTGTCCACTGTGCCAAAACTTAATTTTAGCACATTTCAATAAATACATTTATGAAAAATTTATCTAAATTTGGCCACCCATCCTTCTCATTTTATCACACCTCATTATTTATTCCTTTCCTTACACATAACAATTAACAATGTTTTATTCATACGCTTTCTTCTCCAATGCTCTGCAGCTTAGTTTTCGCCATCTTTCTTCCAAATTGATATTACAAAAAAAAATTAAATGAAAATAAAAAGAATTTGAGTTGTCAGGCCCTATTGTAGTTTATTTTTTTGACAGTGTTCTAAATATAGTATTTAGATCCAAACCTTTCAACTCTCCCAGCAATATTACTATTCTTAAACACATTTGTCTTCATAATCTTTCTTCCAAAGCTTTTCTATCTAATCAGTATCTGTTCATCCTTTTGTAGAAGTAAAACTTTCTTTACCTGAGAGCCATTTGGCTTAAGGCAAGAAACTAGCTAGAAGCTCTTGTTACTTTGGGTTCTTAAGAAATCTTGTAAAAAATCCTTCAGACAAATTCATATTTATTTTCTCCTTTATAAAGCCACGCTTAAAATAAAAAAATAAGCAATAAAATATTCTATCTAGTAGCATCTTATTGATTCATGCATTATTCACATGATTTTTATATACAGAACATGAACATCTAATAGACCATTGTTGGCTATGGTAGCACAAAAATGCATCTCTCAGACCTCTAACTGCAGGAACTGAAACTGCAGCTATTGCATTCTGAAATTCATTGCCATATTTGTACCAGGTCAGTGCTTCGCATGCGCTGCTTCTAGCCAATGCTTACATACAGCAGTAATACTAAATCAGGCCCATTACTAGAAAATGAATAGTCCCCAGAAGGCTGTCATTGGCTTAAGGAATCCTCATTAGACTTGCCAAATTTTTAATAACTGCAATACAGTCTAGGATTCTCCCGCTTAATCATCTTTCCCTCTTTCCCTCAAAAGGGTCAGACCTGCATCATGCACTTGACTCCTCTTCCAGCTATCCTAGCATTCTACATTTTGCCTCACAGGCCTTTCTTCTCATAAATCTCTTGAATGTACAATCCCATTTGGCATCTGCCCTTTGGGAGATCTAGACTTACACATGGCCTTAATCCCTTTGTACTGTCAACAACAGCAACTGCCTTAGACATCAAATAAATAAAACGTAGAAATTGTGTATAATTCTTCTCATATGAAAAATGCTTTGCAGATTTCTGCTGGTGAAACATGGTGGATACATAGTATATTTTTGCTCTGTACTGGAATTCTATGACGGTGGCAAATCGAATTAAAGACAGATAATCATATATAACAACAAAGTGAATAACGAGGTAACAGCAGATGAGAGACGTCAGCTAAACTTCAGAAATTAGAAGGCAGGTGGGGCAATTACATTAATTAACAGAGTGAAGAAAGTGTTACAAGTGATGCCAATTAAAGTTTCTTTAATTTAGGTTTGCGTCTGTAACAGGGAGTTGGTTATAATACCAACTTCTTTATGTTCTTTTAAGGAGAAATTGAGTTAATGCATGCAGATCACTTAGAAATTAAAGGACTTAGCTCACAGTAAATATTTAATAAATATTAACTGCTATTAAACTATTATCATTCTATCAAATTCAAAAACTATTTACTTTCTGTGCTAGAGTAACTGCCACCTAAATAAAATATATAAAGTCTCAAAAAATGATGAAGGAAGCACCAGGAAAATAGGGCTACATAATCTCTTAGAAGGCTGGGAGCCCTATAAGGTAACGATTTAAAACTTGGTACTTTTGCAAATTTTATGTCTATATTTCAATTATGTAACAGATACAGAATCATAATAAAGTGACTATAAGACAAAATAATACTTAATTTTCTTTACAAATGAGATATTTTCAGTAACTACAACAACAATAAAAATCCTGAAAGCTACCACTTCTTTCAAAGATGCTTGTGAGCAATGAGAAAGGCAATGTCTGTGGCTGACAGTGAAAGGTTACTGCCCATGAAAGCATATTGTGAAAATGTCATGTCTTCTCATCAACAAAGAGTTCTATATTCAGGCCCAGTAAATCTTTTCTCTGCATACATTTACTCCAGCCTTCTTTTGAAACTGTTATTCCTGATACCCTAAAATTACCGTCATTTCATTATTGCCTCTGTTAGTTATATTACCGTATAGATCTGTGAAGCTTAGAGAAGCTTCACATCTCATCTGCTAGATTTGCAGGACAAGTAAAGCAGTAATTCGTAACTGGTCAGCAAAGGCAGGGAGAGGTCATAGGCTATGTTGGGAGGCATGTTGGGTAGTAGGGGTGAGGGGGGTAGAGTAACAGCTGTACTGCAAGCAGCAATGCTCATTATCAAGATCACACTTCAGTTCTCATTCAGGTGCCAGACCGGAAAGTATGAAATGGAAAGATGCTTTCTAAAGTTTATGATTTGTTACTTTACAACTAACCACTTCTAAAATCATTTAAAATAATAAAAACAAAATTGGCAATTTTCTGAACAAAAGAAAAAGCAATATGTGTTATTAACAATACATGGTCTATGGTCAATTATTTAATAGCAGTGAATATATCTAATTTTTCAGGGTAAGAATATTTATTCCTCAGTTGTAAAGACCAAAAGGTTACATATATATAATTCCTATAAGCACCCAAAGCTGCATTTTTAAAAATTATTTCTGAATACTTCATCTAATCTAACCTGTTCTTTGTGTATAACCTACTTGGACTTGTGGATTGGTGGCTCAGCCAGAAGTCTTTACAGAGTTTCCAAACCACTCTCTTACTCTCCCTTCACATGTAATGAGGCACAAAGTCCTACTGTTTCTGCTTTCATCGTCCTCAGTTCATTCTCTTCTCCACTGTTTGGCTCCTCATGAGCCTTAGAATGCATCAATAAAATAGCTGTGCAAGCGTTTCCTCATGAGGCCATAGGTCACAGTAAGAGATCTGAGAGCTAATGAGCTGTGAAGACTTTGAAAAACTACCTATCTCATCAGGAGACTTGTGACATATATGTGATATCCAATACAGATCTTGGCACATACTTGGTATTCAATAAGTATAAGTGAACAAATTAACAAGGTTAAAATTGGTCTCCCTCAATTTTGCTTCTGTTCTCTTTCATGTAATCTGTGTTGCTGCTCAAATAGTTTATAAAACACAAGTCTGATTATGTCTCTTTCCTGCTCAACACCATTCTTAAGCTCCCCTACCATCTACTGCCTTGTTTCTCAAATGATGATATGTCTTACAATATCCTGCAAAGCCTGGTAAAAATTTAGAATCCTAGGTTTTAACCAGATCTTCCCAATCAGATTCTTTGGGGTGAAAGATCCAGGATTTGCATTTAAAAAATTCTTCAAGATTATGTCTGCATGCTGAATTGTGAGAATCACTGACTCACAGGAAAAAATTAAGCTGGTTAACATGGTGTGTGAGTAATGTCATTGGCCCTTAGGTTTATAGTCTCAACTCCTACATTGCTGAGCTGTCTTATTGACTTCATACCAGTACCACGCTACAGTTTTTTATTTTCTTCAAGTAAATGATGCTCTCTTCTTTTGAATGTATTTTTCTTCCACCCAGGCTGTTTCCTCTTATACTCTTAAAAACTCCAATTTTATATTTTATAATCCAGTTCAGGTATAATCTCTTTCAGAAAGCTCATGTAGTGTCTTATAAACCCCGACAGAATTGATCAGTCCCTCTTGTGATACCCTTGTATGCTATTATAGCTGCCTGGGGTTCTCACAGTGTATTATAATTTGTTTATATATCGCCTCCTAGACCATGAATGCCTTAGGTCTAGTGCCTATGTTATATTCTTCTCTTTAACACAAATCCCTAATAGAACCAGAGTGGGTTAGTACATTTTCCATGGATATTTGGTGGATAACTACATCCAAACCATGTGTGTTTGGTTATTCGTGCAGTGTCCTTCCTTCCCTCCTCCCTCCCACCCTCCCATTTCCCCCCTTCCTTCTCTCCTTCCTTTTTCTTTGTTTCTTTTTGTCAAAATTATCTGAAACACAAATCTGTTCATGGAGAACTCCTTTAAAATGCTTCTTAAGTGACATCTTATTAGAAACGTGGAATCCATATTGACGAAGATACTGAGTTTTATGCACTAATTCACTGGTTGTTAACAAATTAAAGATTAAGTTAGAAAGAGAGAATTAACGTAGAGAAGCAAATCAAGCTGTGCTATTCATGTATTTTCTTTAAGAGGAAAGCTGTTTAAACTGGTTCTAAACTAAGATTTAATTTTTAATATGTTTCTTATTAAAAAAACAATTTAAGGTTAATAAGGGAAAGTAATATGTTTATTAATTTATCCTCCTAAACTCTTATACAAAGTACTTCCAACTTCTTTTTACAGAGAAAATAAGCCAAATGTCTCAGCAGTTTTAAGTACCAGATTAGCACCTGCTTTAAGAATTTAGGAGGCACTAATTGACCTGAAAACAGCCCAACATGAGCAGCAGGCATGGTGCTATGTTTGCTTCAGAATCTAAGTTTTGTTGCCAACATTTACCTAATGTAAATATAAGAAAAGAAAATTGAACAGTACCATTGCTTGTGTACTAAAGCCATCTCTCATTGAGCCAAATTCTCCCTTGGAGCATGTCATTCCTTGGAACCTAGATAAGCATCCAGTGAGATGGATTAACACTTTGAAGTCACTAGGGTATCATCAAGAGTTTTTTGTTGATGATACTGTCTTTGGCACTGGGGAAAATCTGGCTCATCTTGTTAGTAGCAGAAAAAATACAATTTAAGTGAGCTTCCAGGATAATTAGAGCAGGTGAACAGTAGACAGAAATAATGCCCTGAAGAGATGAAAGAAAATGCTTTAGATTCTTTTTCACTTTATTTCAGTGCTACTAAATGCCATTGGTATCTGTTTGCTCCTGTGTCTCTGTCAATCCTGGGTAGAAAATTAGGTATTTAGGGAGACATTAACTCTTCCAAGCCACTTGGAGACTACTTAGTGCACTTCTCAGCAGTGTTAATTGACAGAGTTGTAAATGAAAACATCACAAAAATGTGATATTTATCTATACTGATATATGAATGTTAGAGATGTACAAGAGAATGACTCATTGTCTTCCTTTTTATAAAGAAATAGAATTCCAGATTTCTGTCAGTATTTAATTATATGAGAACAATGAGCCAATGGCTTGTTATATTTGGGGGGTTTACATTAACTCTAAACTAAAGGTTTTGTAGGCTAGAGTTTACTTTCCAAAATGTTAATAGCTCCCAAATCCATAAGAATAACATTTAAAATGTATTTGGTTGGTTTTTCAAGGGAATTGGACTATAATCCATTTGATCAATATTATTTCTAATATTTCTTCTATATAAAATGAACCAAGGGTTTCAGTCTAGCCTGTCAACTCCTCCCTGAATATATTTTATGCACTTATGTTTTCATGTATTTTGGGGTGCATTGCTTTAACTGGAAAGTTCATTTCATCTAATCAAGGTTGAGCTTTATACTATCTCTCATATTTAGTTTATGGTGACCAGACCAAAAAAAATCATTTGAACAAAAAAGCATAGGAACATTTTTCAGGGCAGTGAAACTATTCTGCATGATATAATAATGGTATATAAATAATGATATGCATTTCTCAAAACCCATAAAACTTAACAGCAAAAAGGGTAAACCTCAAAACAGGAAAATTAAAAGAAAAAAACTTAAAGGGCTGGAAGATTCTCTTGCAGAATGTGACAAAAAAAAAAAAAAGAACACTTTATTATAATCATATGGAACAACCACACTGAAAGAGTTAAGGAAAGATGCTGATCTAAGTAACTTTAAGAATGAATGGAGCTTGTAAGATTAAAGGCCCAATGAACTTTATATAAGCGCCACATTCTATTTGATAAAGTTCTTTCCATTGGCAGTATACATTAACAATTCTGATATTACTCTCCACATTTACTAAAATTGAACAGTTATGTAAATGATGGCTATTAGGAGAAGCCAGATTTCTTACTGATGGAGTGGAAGGTTATAGATAATCAAGGGGAAAAGGCTAGTTCCATGCAGTAATGGACTAGAGTTGGGTATATTTGAACCCGTATTTAGCTCAGTGTACAAATGATTAATATGGAAATATATATCCACGTTAATTAGTATACACTAACACATTCCTTTACTCTGTCAGCTAAAAATGCCAAGAAACAATGACCACAATCACAACGAACACACCTAGGACCCAGATTTCGTTTTCTAATACCATTCTCCAATTAAAGTTGCTAAGACTCTTTGGAGAAATGGTTGATTGTAGGATAGGAGCAGGAAATATATAAGGGACTGGAATATCTTATACTGCCGGAAAGTAAAAAAGTGCTCAAAACAAAACACATAAAGATAGTGGTATGTCAAAGAGATATTGTAGCCAACTAACAGAGGCCCCAATAGCCAGAATTGAAACAGCATGTTCACAGAATAAGTAAGGTTATATTGGGTTATAACCCAAAGCATAAAAAAATGATTTTACTTTATGATATAATATAATCCCATAAATCAATGATATAAAAATAAGTAAATGGGGAGAGACAAATCTATGTAAGAAAAATTATTTTTAAAATGTAGATTCTTTACTTTCAAAGAAGGGAGACATAATTTCCCAGTCTTTAATTGTGAACTGCACATAGTGACTTCTTTCAATAGACTACAGTATAAAAGGATGAAATAAGAAAGAATTTTACAGTGGAGAACCCTGGAAAACACCATCTTAACAAGAAGATCAAGGTCAATACCAACAGTCATAATAATATTGATAGTATACACTCTAAGTATGATATGAAAAAAATGGCAATTTAATTGGTATCTTCTTCTCAAAAGCCTAAAACCACAGTCTAATCAAGAATTAAACATTAGACCAATTCCAACAGGGAGATAACCTATAAAATACCTGACCAGTACTCAAAACTGTTAAAGTTTTAAAGTAAGAAAAACATAAACTTTCACATTGCCATAGCCAAGAGGAGCCTATGGAAACATGACAAGTGAATGCAGTGTATCCTGGGTAAGATTCTGGGATAGTAAAAATCACATTAGAGAAAAATTAAGGAAATATGAATAAAGTATTATCTTAGCCTGTTGAAGTTACTATAACAAAATACCATACACGGGGTTTCTATTATAAACAACAGAAATTTATTTCTCACCATATGGAGTCTGGGAAGGTCAAAGATCAAGGTGCTAGTATATTCAGTGCCAAGTGAGAACCTACTTCTGTTCCTAGACAGCCACCTTTCATGTGGCCTCCAGTAGGAAAGACAAACTAGCTTTCTGGGATCATTTCTAAAAGGGCACTAATCTCAGGGCGCGTAGGTGGCTCAGTGGGGTAAAGCCTCTGCCTTCGGCTCAGGTCACGATCCCAGAGTCCTAGGATTGAGCCCCATATCAGGCTCTCTGCTCAGCAGGGAGCCTGCTTCCCCCTCTCTCTCTGCCTGTCGCTCTGCCTACTTGTGATCTCTCTCTCTTTGTCAAATAAATAAATAAATAACATCTTTTAAAAAAAATAAAAGGGCACTAATCTCAATTATGAGAACCCCGCCTTCATGACTTAATCATTTTCAAAAAGCCCTACCTCCTAATACCATCATATTGGAGTTAGGTTTCAACAATGAATTCTGGGGAAATACAAACATTCAGTCTCTAGTAAGTATGTACTTTATAAAATAAAATATATTAATATTGTTTCATTAACTATAACAAATGCACCATACTAATGTAAGATACTAATAATAGAGGACACTGGGTGTGAGGTGTATGGGAACTGTCTGCACTATGGACATTTTTCTTTAGATCTAAAACTCTTAAAAAATAAAGCCTGTTCTAAAAAGTAAGTTGGCCAAAGCAATTAGTAAAAAGGAATGCTGCTAAAGCCATTTGGTTGAGTCAAACTGGTTGATTGGGAAACTTAGAGTAAACATCTTGCTTGAGTATGAACCAGTGTTGCACCATTTATATTTGTCAATCAGTATTATCATTTCTCCCATATAACCATATTATTTTCTAAATAGTTGCTATCCTATTGATTCATTCTTTAACTTTAAAAATGACTTAAAATAATATTTCTAATGTTTAATTTTTAAAATTTCAAATTAAGTTATTTTATGTATGAATTAAAATTTCCACTTACTAGACATATATGTTTTGTTCTGCAGTTTATACTCTTTTGTATGGTCAACCCAAAATCTAAATATTCACATCAGGTGACATAATTAAAGTAATTCAAGTTCTGTTGTTTTGATTTTATGAAAGCTGCCATTTCATAGGGTATGTCAGACCTGCTATTTTAACTCAGGTATATGCAGTACCACAGAGGCTAGAGATATGAATTGAGACCGAAAAGAACTCACATCATACTGGTCCCTTAACGAACTTGCTCTTAAAATGAGTCTGTGTAACTGAGTCTATACCCGTGAGGGGACACTTCATAACTGGAATTTCTCCAAATTAAACTCCATGTAGAAATCAATGTCTATTAAAAAAGAAGTAATAAAAATGCACTGTTCTATATAATTGTTATATATATATATATATATATATATATATATATATAATATTAAAATCAGTGTACCCGCATATTTTTTTAACACTTAGAACAACAAAACGTTGTTTTTCTTCAACTTTCTTTTTTGTTTTATAATGGAAGTTATTTAGCTTTACCAGAGCATCATGGTTATAGAAAGCAGACCATTAACTAATAGAAAAAAAGACCACTGTTTAATCAAGTTTATTATGGACTATTTAATTAGTTATGTTAACTACTATTTTTTAAAACTTCTGTATAGACAGTAAATGCCTTTTTCTCTAGAACCTGGGGTTATCCATTCCCAAAGCTTGGTTTTATATGTCACAGATATGGACATTGTTTTTTTTTTGTTTGGTTGGTTGGTTGGTTGGTTTTGGTTTTGGCTTTTTCTGTATCCCTTTAAGAATTTGCATTTTTTTAAAGATTTTATTTATTTATTTGACAGAGACATAACGAGAGGGAACACAAGCGGGGGTAGTGGGAGAATGAGAAGCAGGCTTCCCACTGAACAGGGAGCCTGATGCAAGACTCAATCCCAGGCATGACCTGAGCTGAAGGCAGACACTTAAGGACTGAGCCACAAAGGTACTGAAGAAATTTATAGTCTTTGTTCTATTTTTAAATTATTCATATTCTGTTGCTAATCCTGCTCTGCCCAGTGATAGCAAATACCACATTAAAAAATACTAAATTAAAAATTAAAGGTAAATAGTTTTAACAAGAAAACAGTATGCTTTGTTTTTGTTAAATATGCAATTCTCAAAAGTTATGGGATTAAACCACAAAAATTGCTTTTAATCTGTTGAAAATCATGTAATCAACAAAATTATTGTTGGACATTTTCTTGCCCAATTGACTATAAGTGAATTGAAAATTAAAAATTAAATCACTGAAATTACATTATAGATTTAAAAAGTTTAAGATTGACTCTTCCCAATTAAAGTTTGTAAAACTATTTTTCATAAAATTTATCAGTTATCAGATACATTTAATGTAATATCATGTCCTCTAACATTATTTTTAAACATATTTTTATTTTGACTGTCTCATATTCTATCAATTTTCATTTTGTTCAAATATTTTTAGTCAAATACAGTTTTCATTTTTTAAATGTTTTACATAATAATAATGTTTTACATAGTGAGACTTATACTCCTTAATTGCTTGTTCACTCTTTCACTCTTTAATAAGTCCTCAGTGAATTTGTTACATCAGAGAGATTTCTATTTTAGTTCCATATTTCTTGGTATGTTTCTCCACGTTTTCATAACTGGAGAGTTAGAAGCTTTATAAATGAGCTGGTTTATTGCTTTCTATTAAAGTTGCACTTTAGCATATTCAATTATATGTTTTTCTTCAATGAGAGAAATAATGTTATTTCTAAATTCATTTTCTACCAAATGACTTATACTACTGGAGAAGTTAATAGTGTTAATCATATACATTGAAAAAGAAGAAAATGTTGATTAAGTGAACTGACTTTGTAACTCAAGGAACCAAAAACAAAACAAAATAGAACAAACTAAGCCCAAAATTAATAGATGAAAGGAAATAATAAAGATTAGAGCAGAAGTAATCAAAATAGAAAATAGATAAACAGGGTTGCCTGGGTGGCTCAGCGGCTTAACATCTGACATTTGATTTTGGCTCAGGTCATGGTCACAAAGTTGTGGGATTGAGCTCCCTGTAGGGCTCTGTGTTCAATGTGGAGTCTGCTTGTCCCTCTCCCTCTGTTCCACTCCCCCATCTCTTAAATAAAGAAATAAATGAAGTCTTAAAAAAATAGAAAAACAATAGGGGAAAAGCCAATGAAACCAAGAGCTGCTTTTTTGAAGAGACTGGCATATTTGACAAACTTTTAGACTAAGAAAAACAAGAGAGAAAACACATAAAATCATAAACGAAAGAAGAGACATTACAACTGATAACACAAAAATAAAAATATCATTAAGACACTACTATGAACAATTATCCACCAATAAATTGGATAATCTAGAAGAAATGTATAAATTCCTAGAATCATACCTACCTGGACAGAATTATGAATAGAAAATATGAACAAACCAATAATGAGTAAGGAATTGAATCAGTAATCAAAACTTACCAACAAAGGATAGCAACTTGGTAAATCTACTAGATAGTTTTACCAGTGAATTCTGCCAAAAATTCAAAGAAGGTAACCTACAGAATGGGAAGAAATATTTACAAATCATATATCTGATGAAGGGTTTATATATAAAATATGTAAGGGACACATACAACTTAATGGTAAACACATACACACACCCCCCAAAAGACTAGTAACCCAATTGTAAATGAGCTAAGGACCTAAATAGACACTTCTCCAAAGAAGACATACAAGTGGCCAATAGGTATATGAAAAAATGCTCAACATCACATAGTATCTAGGAAATGAAAATCAATGTTACCTTATACCTATTAGGATGGCTGTTATCACTGGGTGTGGTGCATAAACAATGAATCTTGGAACACTGAAAAAATAAAATATTTTTTTAAAAAGATGGCTATTATCAAAAAAAGATAAGTTTTAGTGAGAATGTGGAGAAATTGAAACCCTTGTTCATAGTTGATGAAATAAAAAGGTACAGCCACTACAGAAGACAGTGTGGAGCTTTTTCAACAGATTAAAAATAGAACCACTGTCTGATTCAGCAGTCCCACATCTGAGTATATATTCAAAAAATTGAAATTAGAATCTCAGAGATAGATGCTTTCCTATGTTCATTACAGCATTACTCATGATAGCCAAGAAATGGAAGCAATCTAAGTAATTGTTGATGGGTGAATGGATAAAGAAAATGTGGTATATTCATACGAGAGAGTATTATTCAATCTTAAAAAAAGAAGAAAATATTGCCCTTTGAGACAGCTTGGGCGCACCTGAAGGGCATTATGCTAAGTGAAATAAGCCAGACACAGAAGGACAAATATTACATGATCCTATTTATATGAGGTACCTAAAATATTCAAACTCATATTAGCAGAGCAGTCTCTAGGAAGGAAGGGAAATGGTGGTTCAATATTCAACAAAGTTTCAGTTGTCCAAAGATAAATTATTTCTAGAGATTTGCTGTACAACATAGTGCAAAGAGTTAAAGCTAATGTGCACTTAAACATTCAGTTTAAGAGGTTGAATCTCAAGTTGTCTTCTTAACACATACACGTACACACACAAGCAAACACAAGGGCGGGAGGAAACTTTTGGAGGTGATGAATATATTTATTACCTTGATTGTGATAATAGTTTCACAGGTGAATATATACATTCAAATCCATCATATAGTGTACAATGGATATGTGCACTTTTTATATAACAATTATATTTCAATGAAGTTTAAAAAATGAGGAATGAGCCCACAACTGAGCACATCATTGAAACTTTATAATGTAAACAACAAAACAAAACCTAAAATATTTCTGATAAAAGAGCCATTCACCTACAAAAGGTCTAAGCTTAGGTTAACAGATGACTTCAACAGATGACAAGTGTAGGACACTTTGAGGTAAAATCTTCAAAGTGCCAAATGAGTTAATCTCAAACCCATTCCTTACATCCAGTAGAAGTCTCATTTAATTGAAAAGGGAAATTATTCTGAGAAATAAAATGTCTCAGATGTTTAATTATATCCTCTTTGAAAATTCCTATATAAGTAATCATATAATTATCTAAGCTATGGCTAATTTTTAATATGAGGTAAATATGTATTAATTGATTAATATTTATAATTATAATTATATTGATCAAAGGGTAAACTAGCCCTGGCTCTTGGAAACATAAACAAAAGATTAGCCTACTCTTAAAATACATACTCCTTCAAGGAGAGAAAAATCAAGATAAAGGTCTATTTGGGAGAAAATTATATGTAAATAGCTTGGTAAAATATTTTCTAAAAGAGTCTACATGCCTATATATTTAGGTATATCTATATCTAATTCCACAAATTTAAGTAACTGATAGTGACATAAAAACATGAGTCACAAAAAACAAACAAAAACTACCAACCATGAGTTTCAGTAAGTGAAGAGAACTATAAGAAAAATTTGTATGGGATGCATAGTTTTCAAAGCAACAGAATAGTAAACCCTTCCAATGAAAGTTAAGAAAGGAAAAAATACTATATCACAATCACTACAATAAACTTATATCAGATATACTTACCATCAAATCAAGAAAAGAGTTACATACACACACATATACACACTCTCAGATCTATCAAGTTGTCCATAAGAAATATAGTTAAGCAAATATCTAGATAAAAAATGGGGAAAACTAAGGAATGAAAAAGTCATGCAGGGAAGCATAAACCAGAGAAACTGGGGAGAGCAATTTAAAATCAAACAACATAGAATAATTCAGTGTCAAAAAAAAAACACTAAAGCATGATATGTACAATTAAAAAAGTTAACTATCATGAACACGTCCACCCCACATGCCTCAGAATGTATAAGACAACACTTGCTAGGGGCGCCTGGGTGGCTCAGTGGGGTAAAGCCTCTGCCTTTGGCTCAGGTCATGATCCCAGGGTCCTGGGTTTGAGCCTGCATCAGGCTCTCTGCTCAGTGGGGAGCCTGCTTCCCCGCCCCCCCGCCTGCCTCTCTGTCTACTTTGATCTCTCTCTCTCTGTACACTTAGAACATTCTTTATAGGGATGCCTGGGTGGCTCAGTTGGTTAAGCATCTGCCTTCAGCTCAGGTCATGATCCCAGAGTCCTGGAATAGAGCTCCATGTGGGGCTCCCTGCTCAGCAGGGAGCCTGTTTCTCCTTCTTGCCCTCCCCCTGCTTGTACTCTCTCTCGCTACCTCTCTCTCTCTCAAATAAATAAATAAAATCTTAAAAAAAGAATATTGTTGATAAAAATTAGTATGTACTAAGCTACAAAGTTTTAATATTTCAAAATTAATATTTCATGAATTAATATGCATGCATTTTAAAGTCCTTGTACATAAGCTGATACAATTCAGTCAGGAAGAAAAGGATGACTAGTTGGATTGATGAGTAGAGAGATATTTATACAAAGTCATAGTTTAGATATCATTTTTGGCCTTAACTACATGTGAAAACTATATTAAATAAAATCAGTTATTACTCTAACAGATGATTTTAATAACTGTATACTGCTCCACTTTATTATTGTGCATTTTAAAACCAATACTCTCTTACTGGAAATTGAGTAGTTGACTAGTTGGATTAGGAGTAGATGACTACTAGTTGGATTATAAACTGTTGTTATAGTCATATGACTTCTGTAACAAAAATAGCACATACCAATTTATAATTCTTTCATTATTGCTTCTTATCAGCATCAACAATGATATTTTTATTGTCAAATACAACAGATATTTTCCATTCTTAATTTGAACTTGCAGAACATTTCAAACAATTGATTATTGGAAACATGATCTTCTCTATTTCAATCATGGTACGTGATCCTACTTTCTTTCAAACGATAGAGGCAGTTGTTTCTTTGTCTACTTTCCTGAATATTCCTCACACTCTGCCTGACCTTAAAATATTAAAGTGCCTCCGTGCTCTCTTCATGACTCCCCCGCATTGTCCTGTATATGGCTTAGTTATATGCTCATAACTTTTAAGTGTACTTGTCCTGCCAGACTTATACTGTAAATTCCAAACTCACATTCCATATTTGATTTATCTACTTTAATGTCTCTGAGCTATTTCAAATTAATTTCTCTAAAATGAAGTTCTCATTTTTACTTCAAATTTGTTTCTCACCATTTTTTCCTTAGTGAAAGGCAATAAAATCCACCCAAATACCAAAGTGAGTATTAACAGTCATACTTTACTCTACTCTCTCACCCTCACATCTAATTCAATGTCAAATCCTGTCCTTTATGACTCTGCACCATATTCTGATTTATTCTACTCTCATCTCTGCTGATAACCACTCTTGTCCAAGCCACAATCAATTCTTGGACTATTGCCATAGCCTCTCAACTGCTTTCTGCAGTGACTTTCTAACACATCCTTTGCTGGAGAGTAATATTTGGAAAATGTAATTTACATCATGTCGGTCACCTTCTTAAAATCTTTTAATAGCTTTCCATTAGATTTTGAATACAATCCAAATTCCTTAACATGACCCAGTGACCCAGCTTCCAGCTTCTTTCTCAAACTTCATCTTGACAACTCATCTTTTCTCACTGTGCTCCAGCCACCACATTCTCTGTCAGTTCTTAGAACCCATGAACCCCTATCCAGCAGCAAGGTTTTGCCCTAGCTCTTCATTCCCTTTACTTGGAATATCTTTCTGGATTTTGGTCCATTTGCTTCTTACCTTTTGGAGGTAACATATATTGCCCCAGTGATATCATACCTCCCTGTTACTTTCTGGATTTCTGGGTAGCACTTGTTTCCTTACTTAATACAATTTGCCATTGTTCTATATAGTTTTATTTTTGTTTGTTTTCCTTAATTTTGTCCTAATCCGCACAAATTTTTGCTTTTTCTTTCACTATGACATAGGGTCATAAAAGTAGAGATTGTATCCACCTTGTTGGTAATTGTGAACAAGTATTTACTATTTTGTATAGCAGAAAGCACATGCTTAAATTATTAAGAACAATAATTATATGAGATTTTTTTGTGGACATTAACAATGAATATTTTTAAAATACGTATGTTATAAATCCCACTTAAATAATCTTGTAAGATGGGGCAATAAAAATATCTGTTTTATTTTGTTTTGTCCTTAACACATCTTAACAAAAAGGTATGCTTAACACTTTCTATATATTTCCTTTATTGTCTTTTAGCTTTACTGAAATACAATTGACAAGGTTTTAAGGAATTTTCAGGGTACATCACAATGATTTGATATATATATACACAGTGAAGAGATGCCCTCCTCTAGTTAACTAGCATACCCATCACCTCACATATTATCTTTTTTTGTGTGTGAGAAAATTTAAGTTTTACTCTCTTAGCAAATTTCAATTATACAGTATAATGTTATCAACGATAGTCACCATATTATACATTAGATCCTCAGCCCAAGATGACTTTATTCATCTTATAGATGAAAGTTATCAGTCTGTTCTTATTTCCCCATATCCCTTGGCAACTACTTTTCTAATCTTCATTTCTATGAGTTTGACATTTTTTAGATACCACATGTAAGTGATATTATGCCATATTTGTCTTTTTATGTCTGGCTTCTTTCACTTTGCATAATGCCTCAAGATCCATTCTTGTTGTAAATGGCAGGATTTCCTTATTTCTCTTGGCTGAATAATATTCCTGTGTGTGTGTGTGTGTATCACCTCTTTATCCATTCACCTGTTGACAGACACTTAGTTTTTTCCATTTCTTGGCTATTGTGAGTAATGTCATAATACACAGGAGACTGCAGATATGTCTTAGATATCCTGTCATCATTTCCTTAGGATATATAACCAGAAATGGAATTGCTGATCATATAGTGGTTCTATTTTTAAATTTTGAGGTGCCTCTATACTCTTTTCTATAGTGGCTGCACCAATTCACATTTTCACCTGCACTATATAGAGTTCCCTTTTCTCCACATCCTCACCAACACTTACTATTTCTAGTCATCTTGATAATAACCATCCTAACAGGCAGGAGGTGATAGCTCACTGTGGTTTTCATTTGGATTTTTTTGATATAGTGATGTCAAACAGCTTTTCATGTACCAGTTAGCCATTTGTATGCCTTCTTGGGGAAGGAAAAAAAGTCTACACATTTCTTCTGTCCATTTTTAACTCAGACTGCTTATTTGTTTTTTTTCTTTATTGAATTGTGTGAATTACATATATATTTAGATATGAACTCCTTATCAGATATATGATTTCCACAAACTACTAGAGATATTTTTTATCTCCCTCACAACTAAATAAGACCATCACAATCATTCCCAAACTTGAATTGTGAAAAGAAGTAATGTTAATCACTCCTGAATGTATTTGTTAAGAGCATTCACTGCACAATTGTTGTCCACATCGGTGAGTCCAAAACTGAAGAAGAAGACTTATAGGCTTATGAAACCACTTCTAAAAGATTTGTGATCCCTGAATACCCGTACATTCTACCAACTTTGAACAGATAAGAATGGAATAAACTTGTTACTTAAGCCACCAAGTTTTGGGGATCATTTATTTTGGAAGCTAACCTACTCTTACTAGTAGTTCACATGCAGTGTTTTCTCCGAGGATTTCTTTGTATTTTTACAATTTGTTCAAGTTGATTGAAATATAAAAATTATTCCTACCTAAATAAAAAAAGTTTCCCACTATAATTTCCTTTGCTTTATGCTTATAAAAACAGTTTCTTTCCCAACATCAGATAGTCATTTTCTTTATTTTTCCCTAGACTTACTTCTTTGTTTTTAAAAACACTTTAATATTAAGTTGTAAATTATTTGAAAGAAAATCAAAATATTTTAATAATACTTAAACCATTTTTCTTCAGAACACTTTTTAAATTTTTTTTTTAATTTTATTTATTCATTTGAAAGAGAGAGCGCAAGTGTGAAAGAGACAGCTCAAGTAGCAGGTGGAGGGGCTGAGGGAGAAGCAGACTCCCCACTGAGCAGGGAGTCTGATTCCTGGGCTCCATCCTGGGACTCTGGGATAATGACCTAAGGTAAAAACAGAGGCTTAACTGACTGAGCCACCCAGGCTCCCTAATATTTTTTTTTTCAAAGTCCATAGATTGGAATGTTAGTTTTATGGAAAACAAAATTCTTTAATACCTTTGTCTTTTTATTCTAATCCATTGATCTAATCCAAGAATCCATAATTCTTTCATCAATATTATGCTGTTTTAATATACGTCTATTATACACTTTATTAGTCATTTTTAAAAGCTGACAGTCTAATTTTTTTATATAAAGTTTAAATATGTTTATTACCACTTTCAAAATTAAGTAGGGAGATCTAGGAATTTTAATCCACTTCATAAGTGATCTAGAAAACAAAAGAAAAGATCCTCTGTATCATGCATTTTTTCAAACATTTTATTCCTTAGAAAAATGGTATAGTTCCCTTAGTATGACTCCTGCTTATTTCTTACAAAACGTATCTTTGTCTATTTTATACTCTTGTTTCTATTGCATACATTTTAGTTTTATTTAAATTAATAATTTAATAACTCTTTTTTCCCCCAAATATGTTGTTTTATTTTTTCAGTGTTACAAGATTGATTGTTCATGCACCACACCCAGTGCTCCATGCAATACATGCCCTTCTCAATACCCACCACCAGTCTCGCCCAACCCCCTACCCTCTCCCCTCCAAACCCCTCAGTTTGTTGCTCAGAGTCCACAGTCTCTCATGGTTCATCGCCCCTCCGATTTTCCCCCATTCACCCTTCCCTTGCTTCTCACAATGCCCTCCATGATTTTCCTTATGCTCCACATGTAAGTGAGACCATAAGATAATTGACTCTCTCTGCTTGACTAATTTCATTCTGCATAATCTCTTCTAGTCCTGTCCATGTTGATACAAAAGTTGGATATTCATCCTTTCTGATGGAGACATAATATTCCATTGTATAGATGTACCATATCTTCCTTATCCACTCATCTGTTGAAGGGCATTTTGGTTCTTTCCACAGTTTGGCTATTGTGGCCATTGCTGCTATGACCATTGGGGCACATGTGGCCCTTCTTTATACTGCATCTGCTTCTTTGGGGTAAATACCCAGTAGTGCAATAGCAGGC
>CM052810.1:21007390-21049707 GCA_028533885.1 Nasua narica
AGCACCATTTATTAAAGAGACTGTCTTTTTTCCACTGGATATTTTTTCCTGTTTTGTCAGCTTTGTAGTAAAGCTTGAAATCAGGCAATGTGATGCCCCCAGCTATGTTTTTCTTTTTCAACATTTCCTTAGAAATTCGGGGTCTTTTCTGATTCCATACAAATTTTAGGATTGTTTGTTCTAGCTCTTTGAAAAAAACCAGTGGAATTTTGATCGGGATGGCATTGAAAGTATAGATTGCTCTGGGCAGTTGGATCCGTGAGCATAGAACGCTTTTCCACCTTTTTGGGTCTTCTTCCATTTCTTTCATGAGTGTTCTGTAGTTCCTTGAGTACAGATCCTTTACCTCTTTGGTTAGGTTTATTCCCAGGTGTCTTATGGTTCTTGGTGCTACAGTAAATGGAATCGATTCTCTAATTTCCCTTTCTGTATTTTCATTGTTAGTGTATAGGAAAGCAACTGATTTCTGTGTATTGATTTTGCATCCTGACACATTACTGAATTGCTGTATGAGTTCTAGTAGTTTGGGGGTGGAGTCTTTTGGGTTTTCCATATAAAGTATCATGTCATCTGAGAAGAGAGAGAGTTTGACTTCTTCATTGCCAATTTGAATACCTTTTATTTCTTTTTGTTGTCCGATTGGTGTAATATAATGTCTTCCCCGCCGGTATAGTTAGATTTTGTTTAACCAAATCTTTACTTTATTGCCTTAGATTTTGCATGTAAACATGTATCAGCTGTAAATTGTGTCTCTTTTTTTCAGAAGTACTTCATGTTCTAATGCCTATATTCTAGCAATATCTTATTCCATGTGTTGCAAGTGATTGTCTTAGTTTGGAAACAGCAGTTTACAGAAATTTTCTCTCAAAGCTCTATAAATTGTCCTTCATTTTTTTTCTACTTAAATATTTTAAAGTTGATTTCTGAGGCCAAATCAGTTTCATTATATGTAGATTTTTTTTCTTCCTGGTATTACAGATTTTTTCCTCATCATTAAAATCCAAACTTTGCACTAAAATATGTTTAGGGATGTTTTTAACTTATATTTTTGTAATACTTGATGAAACTTTACAAGTGTTTGTTCAAAGCTCTTCAGCTTAAGAATGTTTGACCTCCTTTTTGTTATATCTTTGATCATTTTTTATTTTTGATATCTTCTGCTTTCAAATTCTGAAATTCCTTTTATGTTTATGCTGATGTCTACTTTTCATCACTTTCTCTTTCCTTTTTCATTTTGTTTCTTTATACAAGTCTATAAATCCTGGATAATATTTTTATCTTCTCCTTTACGGATTCTAATTTTGGAACATCTAAATCATTGGCTTAATTCTGGTTTTAGTCCAGCACTGATATTTTTCATTTCAATGTACTCTATGAATATTTTATATGAAATATTTTAACCTTAAATTTTAATCCATATATAGTACTAGTTGGTACAGCTGCTTATGTTTTTAAGAAGTGGTCTGACTCCTCATAGTTTCTTCTTAAAAATTAACATTAGTGCATGTATCTGTTGCTTTTCCTATCTTTATTCATTCTCATAAAAGAAAGTTTATTTTTGCTATGTACCAAGATTTGATTTGATCTAAATCATTTATGTTGAGGTTCTTCATCACGACTTTTAAGATCACATAGATGCTATTAAACTTTGGGATATATTTCTATTTCTATTTCAGAATTCCAGAAACTTTTTAGGAAACTAGGTGAGGTACAGAGTGATAGTCAGTGACTACAAGAAATGGGTTCTGAATCTTAAGGAGTTGAATCCCTCTTAAAGTAGATCATATTTAGATTTCTGCTCTCTCCTTGGGTTACATGATATGATGCTGCCTCCAGCGAGTTTTTAGGAACCAAATAAATGGAGGGATGGATTCTTGTCCTTTGAAACCCAAAAGCCAATTCTAGGTAGGAAACAACTTTCAAAGTATAATTGATGAGAATTCTTACTCCATCACCCAGTTCTGTCACCAATAGACTTGATAATGTAAGAGATCTAAAGGATATATTAAAAAATAAGTCAAGATTTAGAAGTGGTTAGGGCTTTTGTGAAGTAGCTTTACTTCCTATCCATCCATCCCAATGCCAGGCTTTCCCTTTGGAAAGCCAAGAAGGAATTCAGTCAATATCACTGTGGCTTAGTCAAGTGGTTGAACTTCCCAGAAATACTGAAGAGTGAACAGAATTACTTTGAAGAGAAGAATGGATTATTCTATAGCAGTCATAAAGTTGTAATGAGGGGATTCTGTAATAGAAAGTGACCTAGACCCAAGATAGCAATATATATTGTCAACCAAACTGGAGTTCTTTAGAATACAACAGTACTGTTAGTAATTAAGCCATTTCAACAATCATATACTATTCCAAGGAAACAAGGATATATGATTACTCTACCTAGACTCTACAGTAGAGAAATAATGGGCATACAGATTATTCAGTAGGAATGGACTGCTAATCTGCAAGTAAAATGCAATGAAACATTTCCAGGTATCATAGTTAGATATATGATGGAGAATTTAATCCAGTCTTTTGCTAGCCAAAGTCTGGTCCTGCCCACTAGTCATTAGCATCTGGGTTTTTTAAAACTACAAAATCTCAGGTCCCTTCCCAGACCTACTGAATCAGAATCTGCTTCATAACATGCCCAGGTAATTTAAATATATAATGATGTTTGAGAAGCACTGGTCTACACACTATTCTCCCATTTCTCAATGCCTCAACAGAAACCTTTGTTCCTTACATTCAACCAGAGGAAGAGAACAGGAAAAGCATAGGTCTGTACTAACTAAAATTTTCCCAAAACGATTAGTTTACCTGATTAAGTAAGATTGGTCCAATTTAAATATGGTGTCAAAATACTTACAAGGTTCATTCACAGAAAAATAAATTGGCTTAATCATCTCAGGAACTTTTATCTTATAGTCATCATGTTTGGTATGGTGGCTGAGAATGAACTAGGACAGTATCCTCAACTTTTCCATGGTAGAGCTAGTTATCTTATAATTAGTCTTTCTTCTGGTATGAATATCTAGGTCAAATGTAATCCAAAAATAATTTCCAAGATGATGGTAAATTGTATACCTTGCTGCTGAAACTTGCTTCTTGGAGTTAGAACTGGACTAGTAAACGTGTGTTGGAGTCTTCTCCTTAGAGAAGTGTCTTGGAGTCTTCTTGGAGTATTCTACTTAGCTCCCATGCAAACCTGTTTGTAATTATGGGTAGTGGTTGGTCCACTGATTTATCCTTTAATTTAGTAGTAGCTATGCTCTATCAGCATACTGATACCAAGAGAGATTCCTTAAAATTTCACTGCATGGATGCCTCTGCTTTTTTTGACAGTGCCATGCCACTGTCTTTTCCAGTTTTATTTGTATTTTTATATTCAGCTCAGACTTTGAAAGAAGGATAAAATGGACTAATCTTTTCTCCTTATAACCCGAAAGTCCCCATAAATACTACTTGGGAAGATATTCCAAATCAAACTGAAATACTGTTGAGTTCCCAAGTCTCCTTCGTCAACACAAAGGGAATCAGCCAGACAGGAGCACACTGAGGACAGATGTGGATTTTATAAGAGGAAAGGGTGCAGATATATAACAGGCATGGCAAAGATACTTCGTCTGAGCCCTATTTTTGTTGAGCTATCTATTATCTGGCCAACTCAGACTCTAGAGAGGTTTTGTGATGATTTTTCCCCAGCATTTATTTATAGCGGCCTTGGTAAACTGCCATACTGAATCTTAGTGAAACTGTACCTGAATATAGCTGGCCACATAAAGGCAGTTTAGGGGAAAATGTCATAGATTTCTTCCAAGTATCAAGGGATGTATTTCTTATTAGAGATATTTTATAGTAGTATTGTGGTACATATTGTTACATCAGAAGGTAAGGTGTCTTCCAAATATAAAAGACCTCCTTAAATGAACCACATGCTAAGTAATGTATTTTGATGTTACATTAGAAAGGCCTGTCTAATGCTGTCAAGAAGTCTAATATTACTGAAACAGAATGCCTACAGGAATTATGAGCTTGGATATTAAGTGCTAAGAACACTTCAGTTTAATGAGTAAAAGAATTATCTTGTCACTAAGAGGATAAATTCAAGCCAATAAACACAATGCACTGTAGGTCTGAATGAAAATAATTATTTCCTTTGAGAAAATTAAAATAGATCCTTTTAAACTATAACCTGCATTAGTTTTTTTTTCTAAATCACACATAGATTTTTAAACATCTTCCCAAAGTAGACTGCAATTTACTTTTTATAAAGTTACAACACAGATCATTACATTAACCATCATTTCTGCTGACACATTCATTCAGCAAACTGAATTGAGTTTTTTTTTCCTGCCTACCCTAGAGAAAATAAGTGCTTTTTTCGATTTTTTTTTACTTTTTAAGCAAATTAATTAGAGGATACGTGAGGTTTAATTCAGAAATAACAATTCAGAGGAATGGAAAATGTATGTATTACTCACCACAGTCTGCTTGTAAGGTTATAGTTGTTTTCTGTCATGAGCCATCATGTGAGATACATTGTCATGAAGATATCTGGTATAAATGTAAATGCTGAAGGAGGTGAGGCTAATTTTAAATTGGTGGTACTTCAGTAACTTGATGCTTACTTAGATTTAGCAAAGACTATCTTGTATGAGCCTCTTCTAGATGTGCACCAAAGTGCAAAAGGACCTCCAGGAACTGCACCAGGGCATTGTAGAAAAAACACAATTGCCTATGCTAATAGGACTTCGGCATTTATATTAGCAGACAATGCAAAAAAATATATTTTTGTTACATTAAAATGTGGACTGTTATTTGCATGTGTCTCACCTTTGAAATTTCAAAAGGCAACAAATATTTCAGAAGAGGGGTTGACCCATATATGTGAGAATGTCTTTTTATTTTTATTGTGTTGTGTTAGTCACCATATAATCCATCATTAGTTTTTGATGTACTGTTCCAAGATTCATTTTATATGTGTAACACCCAGTGCTTCATGCAATACGTGCCCTCCTTAATACCCACCACCAGGCTCACCCATCCCCCCATCCCCGCCCCTCTAGATATAGGCTCCTGGATTTCCAGGTACTCCATTGTTCAACTAGTTAGTGCAATGGGATCTACAAGAACATTCCTTTCAGATGGGGAGAATTTGGTTAATGGACAAATGAAGAGATGTAAAAGGAAAGTAGTATATTTGGTTCATGTAAGTGTCAGGCTTAAGTTGAGGCCTAAAACCCATGGAACAGAGACATATTCTCTGTATTAGACAAAAAAAAATTAGATATCAAGGGACAAATGAGAGAATACTTTACATATACTTTACATATACATTTATCAGGAGAATACATAAAAAGAGTTTGAATTGGGTGAAAGTAATTGGATAAAGTAGAGGCTTTAGTTGTTGAAAAGAACAAGGATAGAACTTAGAAATGTCCTAAATTTCACTGACCTACATCTCCTGGTAGAAATGTATAAAGATAGAATTTATTTTAAATATGTTTTTGAAAAAGTTATTAAAATATTTTTTCATTCCTGCATAAGAGACAGCATGACACATTGGTGAACATCATGTGATTCAGAAGCAGCCCAGTTGGGTTGGATGCCCTATTCTGCCTTTAAATGGTCATGTAGACTCGGGTAATTTACCTACTCCTTTGTACCTCAGTTTCCTCAAATATAAAATAAAGATAATTGTGCTCTCTAGCTCAGAGAATTGTTGGAAGCAAATTACTTAATGCAAGATGCTTAGAAAAATGTCTGGCACCTAAAAACCACGCAAATAATAATTGGAAAATTTAAACTATTATATTTATTGTATGCACTTAGTTTTAACTGTAATTATTTTAGTATTTAAAGCTAATATTCAGGTAGCACTAAATGATATTGTATTGAAGAAATGAAGAAGAAAGAAAAGACTGATATGTTTGTAGGATTTTTTTCTCTTTTTGAACACCTAATAAAAGGTAACATTTGAACAGAGATATGAAAGGAATCACAGAGCAACCCTATAGATATTCACGAATAGTCAAAAAAGAAGATTAGATAGAAACACTGAGGGGAAAATGTGCTTGTTAAACTTGAGGAACAAAACAAATCAGAAAAATTATGGTAGAAGATAAGATTTGGGAGGTGAGCTAGATCATGTACAGCCATTTACTTCAGAATAGGGATATGAAATTTTATTCTTACTGTGAAAGGAAACTATTGGAGGATTACAACAACATGATATTTTAAGAAGGTGTCTTGAGCTATTATGTGGACTATATACTGTGATGGGAAATAATAGCAATAGGAAGACATGTCTGGCAGATTTTTAGTAATCCAAACAAACAATAATCTATGAAGATGGAAGAGGGACTTTGTGAGTAGTAGTTCCTATTGGCAAAGCAAGGTTGACCAGTAAAAAGAAAATTTCAGGTTAACTCATAATTCAAAATCTTTATGTCTTAAGTTAGGAGAATATTTGATAGCTTTTTCATGTGTGTTCCCAGGACATCATAAGCCTCAGTGCAGCTGGGATACAGCATTTGAGGATGCTTCATAGGAAATGAGATTTGTGGATAGCTGTGCCTATGACTTGGGATTCATTTTACATAGAATTTCAAGCTAAACATTTTTGAGCAGGTTATGACTGTGGCTTACCTACTATACATAAAAATAGTGTTGTAGGAGGATAGTAGAAACACTGATGAGATGCAAATAAATCCTGGGTCCTAGTTAATAGTACTATGGCTATATTAATTTCTTAGCTTTGCAAAGATAGCATAGTTATGTTGGTAGGCAGAATAATACCCATCCATACACACCCCCCAAGAAGTCTACATTCATATCTCTGGAACCTGTGAATATGCGATGTTATATGTATAGCATAAGGAGAAAGAGGTAGCAGGTGGCATTGGGATTTGCAAATAAAATGACTTTAAATTAGGGAAAGTGGCCTGGATTTTACCTGTTGGACCTAATGTAATCTCAGGATCCTTAACTGTGGAAAGAGAAGGCAGAGGACCCAGTGTCAGACTAAGAAATGTGAGAAATGTAAGCAATGTAAGAAAGATGCTGCAGGCTGCTGCTGCCTTTGAAATGAAAGGTAGCCATAAACCAAAGAATTCTGAAGGACCCTAGAAGCTGGACAAGGCAAGAAAATGGTTTCTCCCCTAGAGCCTCCAGAAAGGATAAAAACACTGCTGGTACCTTGAGACCCATTTTAGGCTTCTGACCTCCAGAATTCTAACTTGATAAATTTGTGTTGGTTTAAGCCACTTATTTTGTGGTACTGTTACTGAAGTAATTAGGAACTAACTCAATTACATAAAAGGCTCGTATTAGGAGAGGTTGGGTGAATGGTATATGGAAGTTCTCTATAATTTCCTTGTAAGTTTTCTGTAAATCTAAAATTATTGCAGAATAAAATGTTTGAAAACAATAGAACTCCTTTTCATCTTCCTTTTCTTGCCCTAGCTCTCACTTGCCTCCCTCACTCCCCTTCACCTCCACCAATTCTTAGATATTGTTTGCTTTTGAGTTCATACCTTCTATTATACCCCTCTATTTACCTCTCATGACTATGCCAGTACGACATATCGATAATAAGCTTTTTATATTCATATTTTCATATTCTGACCTTAAATGCATTTCCAAACTGCTTGCATACTTTCTTTTGCACTCTGATACTTCATGCTGTATTTTCTAAAATTGACCTTAATAATGATTTCCCTAACTTCCACTTAATACAATCACTCTTTCAAAGTTACCATTGGAACAAGTTTTAAACCTATTAAACTGGATAATATTTTCTCACGTGTCCTAAATATCACAATCTTAACAATTATTCTAAAAGCTATCATATCAATTCTCTATTCCCCTTCCTTACACTTCACCTTGCATTACTAGAGACCCCAGTACCTTTTGCTTGCTTTCATGATTTCTGCACATCCATACTCTCTTCATCATTGATAGCATTGTCCTTTTAATATATGTAGTAGTTCATGATGTTCCACTACCAGTAGCAACATATGTTTTCAGGAACTCATCCTCACTTTTCATATCTTTTTTTTTTTTTACCTTTGTATATTGAAGCTCAAGGAACACTGAACTCCTCTGTTCTCCTTCAGCATGCCATACTTTTGATACTGCATTCATTTTAGCATACATTTTTTACATCACCCTAGCCTATTTCACCACCCCAGCATTGTGTAAAGTAGTAATGGTTGTTAATGACAAAGAATCAACCTTTCCATATTTATGACAGTTTCTTATTCTGTGACCTTACACAATAATATCAGATCATTTATCCACAGTTAAGTATCTTGGCACACAGTTCTGTGACAGTACATGTCACATTGCATTTTGGCTGTTTATACTCTCCATTCATTTCTGTATTCCTCAAAGTAGAGGTCAAATCTTGTTTATCATTGCATTTACAATGACTGTAATCTTAATTATCATATGTGGGGGTGCTTACAAAAGGGAGAAAAATTAGCCCAAAAGAGACAAATCTGAAGCTTGTTACAGACTGATTCTCTTTGTTGATCTAAACATGTTAGGTTGATCATTGACAAACTGTTTAGGGTATGATACATGATTCCATAATTTAATAATTTTATGACACACCAGCTGGACCTCATGGAAGATATGTCTTAATCCCTGATCCCCTCCAAACGTTAAAGGTCTTATAACTAAGGACAATAGAAGGGTTTAACTTTTCTCTACTTTTGCTTTGTTACTATTCAAGGCACAGGCAGAGTTTATCGTATCAGGACACATCGGAACACATTAAAGCCAATGGGAAGTTCTTTCAACTTAATAGGATACACCCTTAACTAATAGAATAAACATCAACCTAACAATGCATCTGTAACATATTTACTTAGTTATACATTTTGATGCCTTTCCTGGTGTGAATTTCAACTGCAGAGGCTGAGGTTCTAATACTAGTGTAGAGAAGTAATGTGAGTGAAATGAAAGCAATGGGAATTAAAAGGTGGGAACTGATTGAATTGATGTTTTTTGCTATAATTGAAGGGAAAAACTTGAGTATGAACAGTGAGAATAAAGCATTTGCACTTTCCAGCTTGAATGACTAAGAGAATATTCCCATTATCGCCAAAGGGTATTAGTCATTAATATTCAAGTGTTATTGGGCTCTGTCTTTTGTTGTACTCAAAACTACTTTATGCTAATATAAAAATAATCCCATGAGATATTAAAAAATACTCTAAGATTGCTTATTTCGTTGTAAAGTAGATGAGGTGTAATGAGGCAACAAATGTACTCAAAAGAACAATGCATGCAAAAAGAGAAATTGGATTTAATTTTGCTTTCCAATTAGAATCTGTATAATTTTAAACAAACAAACAAAAAAAGAATCTGTATAATTTGGGGAAAGCATCATTGCAGAGATAATTTAAGTATATGTTGATATATAAATTTTTATCATTTCCTGGAGATTTAACTTATATATTAACATCAAAATTATGAACTTGTATATGCATTAATATATATCACTTTATATATAAAAAATCTCCAAACTGCAATAATCTGTATAAGATTTGGCATTACTTTTGAAGAGATCTAAAAATTACTGTATTTTTCTTCTTTTATACATAGAGACTCTTAAAAGTGGCTTACATACTGATTTCTTTTCTCTTTTTGACTTGACCAATTAAGAATCATTAATATATAAAGATAAAACTTTAATTTTCAATGAAATTTAAGTACTATATTTGTGACTCAATATTAAAAAGTTTTGCCTCTTTATGTCATGTAAAAACAATGCATACATAGAAGTCAAAAACAAATTCTGGACTACTTATTGTATGCAAATATTGTATTCGCTTTTAATAAGTAATCATTGATTTTTGAAGTTCACAGAAGAACTTAAAATATACTTCGGAAACATTAGTTTATTAAATTGAAGATTAAACAAGTATCCCTCTTTTGGAACAGAATTTAGCACATCTATTTCATGGAAGCATACAGAGCATATTAAATGTATTAGCCTCAAATCTTTTTATCTAGAGATTGTGTCCATAGTTCATGCCCAAAGAAAATTAAGGAGAAAGAAAACATAATTCTGGGGTTGTGGCATTTTGTTTGCAAATTATTTTAAGCTGGATTCTTCAACAAAACTCACATGGGCAGGACAGGAAGATTATTTTTTAACAACAGAAGGAAATACAAAAATAGAAATGAGAATAAAAGGAAAACAATAAATAGAGTATTTTGAATCTAATAAGTGTTTTGATCACAGTCGTATAAATTCAACTATCTAGCTTCATTTTGCCTATTGTAACAATAAGAGATTTGGATTGGAAGACCCTTAGATCCCTTTTCTTCTTCATTGTTCCTGACCCTATCCTTTTATATTTCCTTTCTAAAATTATAACTTGGTTATACCTGGTCTGCCTGCCTCCTTTAATGATTGATATAGGAGCATGTGGGGAAAAGGTAAAGAAAAGATGTTGGGTTCTTATATTCTAAATAACTGCTCATCTTCTCTTTTCAGATCCTTGTGCCATTAAAATGGTGGGCTTGGGTCAGGTCTTCCTTGGTTATATAATACCTGTCTTTATTCAGATTTAACTCTTTTGTATGGACTTGTGGTTCTCTCTTGACTGCCTAAATTCTTCCCTTAGCTCCTAATAAAACTGAAAGCAGTACACAGCTAACCATATTTGGGGATAACAATTGATTTATAAGTTTCAAAAGCAATATCATTTTCAACCAGTTGCATTGAAGAGATATCTGTTTAGAAGCATCCTTCCTTATGTTCAGAGGATTGCATGAGATGTTTTAAGGCAAGCTGGTGGAGTACCATTAAAATTATTTTAGAGCATCAGAATATCTCAAATATATAGCCAGTTTAAAATACTAGCTATCCTCTTGTTAGTCATATTTGTTTTATTAGTATATAAAGTTTTAACTCTTTTTAAATACATAAGTAAGATAAAAACCCAAAAAATAAATCAATAACTTAGTTTCGCAGTTTGACTGTTAGTATGCTTAGAGACCATATGTTAATAAGATTAAAATAATTTTAATGCTTGCACTACACCTTAGATCATATAAAATTAGTGAATGTTATATTCCATGACTATATTGATTGTAAGGAAATTGAGTATTTGAATAGGAGATTTGAATTTCATTATTTTCTTTATAGACACTGACATAGTTAACAAAACCAAGTTAAATAATTTCTACTAATTGTTTTCCATACTTTTAAATATTTAGGCCAAAATGTTCATATACACTCATTTTATTATATGTGCATCTTTAGATCATGTTCTTAATACTATGTTAAAACTTTCAACTAAGGGCAATAAAACAAATCATCTATTCCCAGGATCCCTGCTTTAGAAGAGCATCATGAAAACTGAACAAAGTAAATGAGATACAAATATCTATGTGGCAAGATTTTCTACATGATTATATTAAAATTGTATTTTAATCTGCATAACATAAAATGATATCTGTTATAAAAATGATTAACTATAATACACAAAGTATATACCCTCAGTGATTTGCTTGATGGCAAAGGAAATGTGTTTAAAAATGAGACATAATTTCTTAATTAAGCTTAGAGATGTAAACAAAACAAAAGAGAAAAAATAAAAGGATTGATCATTTAGGGCAAGCTCTAAAAAGGGAATAAAGTATGTCTTAATGGCTAGCATACTAGAAGTTCCTCTGAGTCTTAAGCTAAAGTAACAATCCCAAAACAAATATTTAAAAGTATATTGTTTTATGTTAGGATAGTTTGGCTATACAACACATAATGAAACCTAAATTTCCCTCTCAGTCCCTCATGTTCTTCCCCTTCTTCCTTTCCCTCCTCCCTCCTCCCTCCCTGCTCCTTTCTCATATTGTCTACTTACCATCCTGTCATACCCTCTTTTGTTTCTGGAGATTCTCACATGTGATCCCTCTCCAAAGGACCTATGTTCATCCAAGAATATTCTCATTTAAAAAAAAATAAGTCTCGCTTTAAAAAACCTCTCTTCCCAGAAATCTTCCTTAACTTCCTTGTACTAGATTGGGAGTTAAACTGGGAATAGTTTGTGTCCCTAATCCTCCTGAACTTTTGTCGTAGCACTCAGACTTTACTGTTGTTCCATGTTTAATAATCTGTCTTCCCCAGCCAAGTCATACATTATTAAGTTGGCTACAGCTCATGAACAGTCAGCCAGTCACTCAGCCATTTGTGACATCTCTGGAGAAGTTGTAGAGAAAAGTCACTGCTGGAGGGTTTATTGGAGAGAAAAAGGGAGAGACATTTCCTCTTCTGGTTTCTTCCATACTCCATATGTCATTGACTCAAAGTATGTGCATAGGGAGTTAATTCCATTTTTCTGGGTTGGTGATTCCTGCTCTTTTGGCATCCTGAGGCTTCATTTGAGCCCCAAAGTGGTAGCACAATGCATTTACATGGGGCAGGCCTCATAGGTGAGGGTCTAAAAGACAGATACTCTCCAGAAGATCATAAGGAAATAAAAGATGGGTAAGGTACAGGAAAAAAAAAAGCCAAAGAACTGGAACTCTTTTCTAATCTGCAATTTTATTTCTCATAGAAGCCCTCTAAAATAATTAAATATACTGAATCTGATTACATTTTTGACATTAGTTACCAACCACAAATTAAATTATTTACAAAAGTTATTAGGTAAACTTGGCGCTAAAACTCAATTTTCCTTATACCCTGCTGCCCCCATTTTTTTTCTAGTTGGAACATACTGACAGTTTAAGTTTTGGACTATTGTTATTGCACAAATTGTCTGATTCAAGCATCTATATTAAATAATTTAGTAAGAATATAAGCATTCTAATTTGAGAAACTGTCAAAGATGCTCCTTCCTTGCAAGAGGTACTTTTTTAAGATTGTTCTTCAGTTTGGTGAAAGAATCACAAAATCTATCAAGCTACTGAGGCTACCACAGTTATGAACACAGACTGTTTCTGAGACCACCATGGTATAACTCTTGGAAACGTAGAACAGCTGTTGAACAATGGACTGCTTTTAACTCCTGACTACATGCTTATGAAAGACTATAATAATGTGTTCTTTGAGAAGATAAGTTTTTTCCAATGATTCAGTTCAACTGTATGATATTGACCTTAATACAAAACAAATTCTTTAACTGTATAGGGAAAATTACTCTATTTTATTTTTTTTAATTACTCTATTTTGGATTAAATAATAATGTAATCAACCAATTTGAAATATGGTACCATAATTCTACATAGTCGAGATAGTCTTCTTAGAATGGATAGAGACACAGAAAATTGAATTGAGTATTTGTTGAAGAGATGATAGCAGATTTTACATTCTTCAAATAACTGTTTAAGAAAAAGCAGGGCTTCAGTCTCTACTCTCTTACTGCAATTTCACAGACCCTAAAGCCCTGTTGGAATAGATCAGACTGCATTGTAACTAATTTTGCCAGTGGAGTTCTTAACATGATAAGTATCTTTTATTTTCACTCTGCAAGCAGTCTCTTTGCTGAAAGAAGTGGAAGAAGGTTAAGATTACATGAGAATTTTCTCCCCTAATATTATAGCAATTGGTGTAGGGGTGTGAAAGGAATCAGAGCCAGCCTCATGTTGCAAACATGAAGTCAAAGCTCCTCATTAAATAATTTTTCTCAACAAAATATGAGTAATATTCATAGGTGAACAGATACAATTTTTGGTGGGATTAGACTATGTTGAAACTCAGTGATATTCCCAGATTATTGTAGTGAAATTGGTTCTGAACTATCAAGAGTTCTTTAGAGAAGATACTTAGAAAGATGGCTACATATGCCAGTCTTGAATTATAAGTACTGTTCATCATAATTAAATGTTTATGTTAATCATATTGATTTTAGGAGATTGTAGAGCTGCTATGGGCTTTAGCAATGATTAATTTCACCATTTATTTCAGACTACATATATTACATACCTGAGAAAATAAAATCCAGGATTTCTAGTCAACGAACTTGGTCTTATAACTAAAGACACCCTTTTTACAAAACTGAAGTTCTTGATTGGCTCTCCAACTCTTGTTTTTTGTGTGTGTGTTTGTTTTTTAAACTCTCATTTCTTTTTTTCTTTTCTTTTTTTTTTTTAAGATTTTATTTATTTATTTGAGAGAAAGAGAAAGAGCATAGAGGAAGAGTGAGAGGGAAAAGCAGACTCCCCACTGATAGAGACTCCCTATGCGAGGCTCAATCCCAGAACCCTGAGATCATGACCTGAGCGAAGGCAAATGTTTAACCAACTAAGCCACACAGGAACTCCTTAAGTTTTAATTTCTTTATAGCCTAATTTTTCCTATATTTGATTCAATGAGCCCATCACCAAAGAACTCTTTTCTATGTCAAAATCTTCCTCATGTAAATAGGCAAAATTATATATGGATAGATAAGTAGATAGATGATAGATAGATGATAGATAATATATGATAAAGTGCACGCACACACTTTTTTTTTTTACCCCTTTCAAACCTGATATCCTAAAGGAGAACACAGACAGCAGCTTCTTTGACCTTGGCCGTAGTAACTTCTTACTAGACACATCTCTGGAGGCAAGGGAAACAAAGGCAAAAAGGAAGTATAGGCCTTCATCAAGATAAAAAGCTTCTGCACAGCAAAGGAAACAATCATCAAAAACTATAAGACAACCTACAAAATGGGAGAAGATCTTTGCAAGTAAAATATCTGATAAGGGGTTAATATCCAAAATCTATAAAGAAATCCAAACGCAGCACCTACGTCTTTTGATTGAAGTGTTTTCTCCACTTACATCCAGAGTAATTATTGATAGATATGTAATGCCCTTTTATTACTTGTTTTGTCATTGTTTCTGGAGATTTGCTCTGTTCCTTTCTTGTTTCTGTCACTCTTTGTCTTTCCTTTCCACTCAGTTTCCTCACAGAGCTAGTTTAGTGGTCATTATATCCTTTACTTTGTTTTTGTCTGGGAAACTCTTTATCTCTCCTTCTATTCTGGATGATAGCCTTGCTGGATAGAATATTCTTGGCTGCAGATTTTTTCCATTCAGCACATTGAATATATCCTACCACTCTCTTCTGGTTTGCCAAGTTTCTGTTGAGAGATCTGGAGCTGGCTGTATGGGTCTTCCCTTATAAGTTAGGGATTTCTTTTGTCTTGCTGCCTTTAGGAATTTTTTCTTTATTGCTACATTTTGCAGATTTAATTACCATATGTCTTGGTGTGGATCTGCTTTTGTTGATTTTGATGGGAGTTCTCTGTGCCTCTTGGATCTTGGTGTCTGTTTCCTTCACTAGATTAGGGACATTTTTAGCTATTATTTCTTCAAATAAATTTTCTGCCTCTTTTCTCTTCCTTCTTCTTCTGGGACTCCTATGATATGAATATTATTACATTTGATGGAGTCACTGGGTTTCCTCAGTCTGTCTTTGTGTTCTATGATTCTTTATTCTCTCTCATGTTCAGCTTCATTACTTTCCATTATTTTATCTCCTGTATCACTTATTAATCCCTCCGCTACTTCCATTCTTGTGTTCATCGCATCCAGTCTATTTCAAATCTCAGTTATTGTATTACTCATTTCTGATTGTTTTGTAACTCTTTTATCTCTATAGTAAGGGGCTCCCTGAAGTCTTCCATTCTTTTCTCAAACCCAACAAGTATCCTTATGATTGTTTCTTTGAATTCTCTATCAGGTTTATTTTTTATATCTGTTTTGATTATATCTCTGGTTGTGACCTTTCCTAGTTGCTTCATTTAGGATGAGTTCCTCTGTCTTGGCATTTTTGTCTAAGTCTCTGTCTTCTTCTGTGTGTTTCCTGCTCCTAAGAGTAATGACTTCATGAAGAAGATGTCATGTGGTGTCCAGGGCCTGGTGATTCAAGGAATGTCTCTGGTATGTGTTATATGCACTCTGATGCTCTGTTTTGGCTGTTTTATCCCTCAGGCCAGTCTTCTGCAGAGGTTCTCCTTGCCTGCAGTGGGCAGTGTTTGGTTCTTGACCAGAGTGTGGTGAGTTTTTAACTAGATGCACAGTGCTCTGTTTGTTAAATGAGACCTGATGCTACTTCCACTAGAACTGAAACCTTGCAGAATTCTCTGGTAGGGATATGTGGTGTGGGGAGAGGTTTCTGCTAGT
Source organism: Nasua narica (assembly GCA_028533885.1). Lineage (NCBI taxonomy): Eukaryota > Metazoa > Chordata > Mammalia > Carnivora > Procyonidae > Nasua > Nasua narica. Next base: position 21,023,516 of record CM052810.1, read on the forward strand.
TTTCTAGGGAAGGGAGCTGCTGCACTGGGACTGAGATATACTTGCTTGAGAAGGGCAGTACACCAGAATGCAGAGTGGTGAGACTTGGTATAAGCAGGTTAGGCATCCAGTATCAGGGCTGTGCTTTTTTTTTACTCCAGGCAGCTCTGTGCCTATAAGGGATAGGAGAGGGAAATGGACCCCACAGTCTCTTTTGTCCCTAGAGAGGCATTTCTGTGAATACCACCCCTCACAGATGCATTATGAGAAGAGGGAACAGTTTTCCCCGTGTGCACTTTGGGGATTCCTCAGATCGCACTGTCTGACCCTGGGTTGTTTGCCCACCTCTTCTCCAGGAGTAGGGTGGTGCCCTCAGGGCTCTGTCTCAGCCAAACATAGGGTATGAGTTAAATGAGTGATGGAAATTAAGAAATTAAGGAGGGCATTTTTGTGATGAACATAGGGATATTTGTTGGGTTGTGTGTGTTTTATGTAAGTGATGAATCACTAAATTCTACTCCTGAAACTAATATTGCACTATATGTTAACTAACTGGAATTAAAATAAAAATTTGAAACAAACAAATAAATAAATAACTGATTCCCCCCTCCAAAAAAAAAAACCACAAAAAACCAAGCAAAAATTAACTCTAGTTTTCAAGCACTGCTGATTATAAAAACTCATGAAAATTAGTCTCTCTTGTTTTCCCAGCCAATGGCTTTTGGGAAAGTCTCCTTGTGTATTTCCTTGTGTGCTCTTCTCTCTTGCCTTTCTCTGTGACAAGGGCTCCTTTCCCTCCACAGCCCCTGAAATCTGTTTCTCCCCCAAACCACATTTCCACATTTCCTGCCTTCCTCAGTGTGGCCTCTTTTCTCTGTCTAGTTGTGCAGTTTGTTTTATATCAGTCCTCAGGTCAATTTCTTGAGTATTCAGAATGATTGAATAGTTAATCTAGCTATATTTGAGGGACCAGATGAGACTAGGGTCCTCCAACTAAGCCACTATCTTAGTTCCTCCTATTATGACTATGGTATTTAATGTAGTCTTTGGAAAGTATAATAATCTGTGTAGTTTAAGATTTAATTCAAGCGTAATGCATAATTACCTGTCTTGTCTTTTTGATTACATTAAAACATGGTGTGGGAGTGTTACGAGTGAGAAAGTCTGCATTATGTGAATGGAGATCTTGGGCTTTGGATTCCCCATGAGAAGATTTATGTGGGGATTCACACTGGAATAAGGAAGGCAAGAAGGAAAGTAGTAAGCACTTTATTCAAGTGAACTTACAGTCTCAAGGGGGGAGAGTGGTTAGGCCCAACAAGGTGGAACCAATCCCTAGGTTGTTTTGGAATGGATATTATTGGATCTCTCTGGGCTGAGAGGAGCTGTGACGTACAGTGGGGTGGTGTCTAATGGAGACTCTTTCCAATCATTTGGGATATTCTTTCCACATGTTGAGAGGTTTTAACCCTCAAAGATTTTGTGTGGGAATGATCATGGCAGCAATTCCCATGGGGAAGTGGGGGCTATAAAGCAATGCAAATACATTATAATGAGTCTAGGGGTTACCCTAAGGCAGAAGTGGAAGATGAGAGCACATGTTCTGCACCTGTGGCTCTTGATCTCTTAGGCCCAAGGTCAGGATGTTGAACTCCCTTGTCTTTTAATCTGTAGCTTACTTTTCACCATGTTTGCCTTCAGCACACGTCTCTATGGTTCCTCTTCAAGAACTTGGGACTCTGCCCTGGTGTTCCTACCACTGCTTGTGTCTAGCTTCTACCTAACAGGAGGAAGCAAGGAAGGAAAATAAATATGGTTGCTTTAATTTCTTTGAAGTAAATTCTGGCAATAATCTTTATTGACAAATTTTATTAGAATTGGAGCCCCTAATGAAGGAAAGGTTTCTATTTCCTTCTAGGAATTCTAGGAATCTATACAATCTAGTGTTCATTTTCATACAAAAGCCTTGTATAGATGGCATAATATGTGAACAAGCATTGCATATTCAAAAATAAATACGAGAGAAGACAGAAATGTAATAAATGCTGACTTTGGTTATAATAGGGTAATTTTTTAAATTTTTTTTCGAGTGTAGTAAAATACTTATAAAATGTGTCCCTTTGTACCTGGCTTATTTTACCTAGCATAATGTCTTCAAAATTGATCCATGTTGTAACATGTATCAGAATTTTATTCCTTTTTAAGTCTGAATAATATTCCATTGTATATTTTGTTTATCCATTTATCTATCAATGGACGTTTAGTTTATTTCTCCCTTTTGGCTCCTACGAATAATGTTTCTATGAAAATGGATTTATAACTCTTCAAAGTTCCTGATTTCAATTCCTTTGGGCCTATGCACAGAAGTAGAATTAATACATGATATGAAAACTCAACTTTTAACTTTTTTAGTGACTTCCAAAACTGATCAAATTATCCCATTTTCATTTGGAGTAATTATTTTATTTTTTATTATAGAGTTGACATACAATATTAGTTTCAGGTGTACAACACTGATTCAGCAACTCCATACATTATGAAGTGCTTACCATGTTAAGTGTAGTTACCATCTGTCACAAAGTTATTATAATATTATTGACCATATTCCCTATGCTATACCTTTCATTCTGTGGTAATTTTATTATCACTTATTTTCATAAAATTTTTATTATATGATAGTATACTTAAATTTTAACTACATATTAATTTGTTAAAAGGAGAGAAAGGTGAACCTCCTCATAGCTAATATGTATGTATATCAGGCCAATCTAGGCTGACAGTTATCTGTATCTGTTAGTTTCATGATACAGTGAAAGTGATTAATATTTAGCTCTTGCAATGTATCTATTAAATGTTTGTGGTGGTCTGGCATAGGGTGACACCAACTCTTCACCCAAACCTGGTTTGAAAATTGAAATAACTGATGCTCAATATGCAATAAGAAGGCATGAAAAGGTTTATTACTCATGTGAAAGCTTTCCCGGGGAGGGCAGAACTGGTACCAAGCCAGTCTGGAATGACATGAACAAGAAAGTGGGGGCTGGTTTGGGATGTCTGTTGTGATTAGTTGGTGAAGTTGGGCAAGGTTCCATCTCTTGGGCCAGGGCTTCCATAGTCTGTATTTCCACTTGTGCCAAGCAAGATGTGGGGCTTTCTTACTAACTTAACCACATGTGAGTTAGAGGGCAAGGAACACAGGTGGGACTTAAAAGCATTCAGTATTCAAACACCAACATGGAAGTCAGAAACTTTATTAAGTAGAATAGGTAATTTGAATTTAGAGCATCTGTTTTCTTTTTTTTCTTTTTCTTTTCTTTTTTTTTTTTACTTGAGAGAGAGGGAGGGAGAGAGAATGTGCAAGTGGGAGGAGGGAGAGACAGAGAGAATATTTCAAGCAGATTCCATTCTGAGTGGGAAACCCAACACAGAGCTTGATCCCATGACCCAGGAGATCATGACCTGAGCCAAGAGTAAAACACTTAACCAACTGAGCCACCCAGGTGCCCCTAGAGCATCTATTTTCTTTTTCTAGTTCTAAAATTTATTAGCGATATGATTCTAAAAAGCCAATTAACTTACCAAATTATTACACTTAACGTGGTTTTAAGAAGATATTTTAAGGTAGAAATATTGGGATTTTTTGAGAATCTTTTGGGTCTAATTGATCCCAGGCAGTCTGTGCCCAGAATCCATCTGCTTACCCATTACATTTGCTGTTCCATGGTATTGTCCTGCTCAAACACATTAGACAGTCTGGGGCCCACAAACACTCCATCTCTTCCTGTGGGATCATGAGCAGAACCCTGTGCCCCTCTGTTTCTAAGTTTTTATATCTGTAAAATGAAGTAGTATGACCCTACCTCACAGAGTTATTGTGAGGATTAAATGAGTTAACATATGTAAAACATTTAAAACATTGTCTGGCATTTACTCTGGCAAATTGTAAGCACCTTACAGGTGTTACTTACTTTTAGAGAAGTGAAGTAAAATCAGTGTCCCTTTCATGAAGATATCTTAGGAAATAAGTAAATACTTGTACTTGCAACTTCTCAAAAGCATTTCTTCAGTTCAGTTTATCATATTTTCTTAAAATCTTATGTAATTAAATAAATTTAACTCAGAATAAAAATTAAGAACTTCATATGGCACTTTCAGAATATATTTTTTCTTTTCAGAAATAAATAAACCATCAAAGAAATCCTATAGATTCTCTCCATAAATATCACTTATTATTCCACCCGTTGCTGTTTTGAAGTTTACAGCAGCTTCTCTAACTTAGCAAATCTCTGTCAAAGTAACCATTGCAGGCAAACTGCTTTAATAGCAACTTTAACACATAAGAGGCTGGGGCCCACTTTTTTTTTTTTTTTAAAGATTTTATTTATTTATTTGACAGAGAATGAGACAGCGAGAGAGGGAACACAAGCATGGGGTGTAGAAGAGGGAGAAGGCTTCCTGCCGAGCAGGGAGCCCAATGTGGGGCTTGATCCCAGAACTCTGGGATCATGACCTGAGCCGAAGGCAGATGCTTAGCTGACTGAGCCACCCAGGTGCCCCGGGGCCCACTTTTTAAAATGTGAATAACAGATACCTGCCTATAGTTACCTACATTTGTATTATAACTGGGTATATCACCCTAGTGTCATTGAGGCAAAGTCCTGGCTCTCATTTCAAAGGACACGTAATACATTTTCACAGTGTAGCAGTCAACACTCTTCCAGAATTTCTTCTAAGCTTTGAATTTTGCCTTTGGGAGATGGTTTGACTATGTATTAGTGACTAACTTACCTCCCATTTGTATTTACCTATCACTGAGAAGAATCTTTGCTTGAGTTTGAAAGTTCAAAGGAGATATAAGAGAGCTCTGAGCACTCAAAGGGCACTTACATGTTTGTTTATTAGAATTACAGTTGCAGACCAAGTACTTCATGAGCTCATGAAAATCCTCACTGACAGATGTATGATACGTGATGTTTGGTAGTCTTCAAAATTTCTTGAAAGTCCTCATTTGCTCTCCTATAACAATCCAGGTAAAACAAAGCTGCAATTTCAGGAAGATCCTTTTACCTCTCTTCTCAGATTCCTCCCCTTTAAACTGTTTCAGTCGAGGAAAGTCCATTAGAAAATTCTTGAGGAGACTTCATATCTCCCATCTGCAGACATAGAATTTTACCTTAAAGTGAATTTGTAGGAATAGAAGAGTTCTTTTTCATTTATGGAACATTTTACGAAAGGTATACTTTAGGAATCAGAACAGTGAAAATGATGACTCTGGACAGTCACAAATTCACTCAACAATGGCTCATTCTACATTTCCTCATCATCATCCCAGGCCAGCCTCCCAAGGGTATACATCTGCTTATATAATAAATTATCCTAGTAGAGATGTAAAATTATAAATTGTCCAAACCTGCTAGTATTGTAATTGTTAAATGTAATAAATACATTTCAGAAACACATAAACTCTGAAGCATATTTTTATATTGAATAGAATACTTAAGACATGGAAATGTATGATATTCTCAAAGCTCCTAGAATTTGAAAGTGACTAAAGATTGGTGAGAAAAATCCCAAATATAATAACGCTTATATATTCAGTGACAAGAGCACAGCCTACCCTTAGTGAAAAAAAATTATATTTATAACTCATGTTTGCCTATAGAATTTCTGAATGCTTGGAAGTAAAGGTTCCCAAAGTATCCTCCTGAAGAGCATTCCAGAAATGTTGATTCCAAAGACTATTGATAGAGTGAGTCAGCAACCCTGATGCAGCAATCCTGATTGGGGATTTTATAAATTAACCTTCTCAAGAGGATATGATGATTATTCAGCTTTGGAACTACAAGTCTAAAAAAATACTACATTCAAGTGAAATATATAAAGCATAGTGATATATGGTTCTCAAAGTGCTTTTACATGTGCTCATTATTCACTCAAATCTAAGCCATTTCTAAAAACTAAATTTGAGATGTTATGGTTATATACCAAAATCAGAGTCAACATGCTTGTACACTTCAACTACTTTCTGCATCCAACACGTGAGAAATGGGATTGGGCATATTTGCTTGGCCATGACTCCCCATTCCCACCTGTTTTGAAGAGCAAAGAAGAAAGCTTTGAATAATACCTAGAGTCTTCTCTGATAACTCTCTCATAAACACACAGAAGTGTGTACACAAGGGTGTGCATTTGTGTACATGTGTATATCTATACAAAGAATCTTCGTTTCAGAATGAAAAGCATGATATGCAAAAATATTTATGAAAAAATGCCTAAGAACTCTAGGGATAAAATAAGATACAATATATATGTCAAGACTATCAACTTAAATTTGTATTAACAGTATCAATTTAAGAATATCAAAATATCCCCTATAAGTGCTATAGATTTGGTAGAGTTAACATGTGTTGCAGTTGAGAGAAGAAAACTTATCTTTCCAAGGGTATATAGGTAAGGATTTTAAATGGCACTTTAATGTATATCTTAAAATAGCCAAGGTTTTGTCTGATGAAACTGGAAATATTTTTAGAGATTCACAAGTTGAGAGGCATAAAAATAGGAAATTCAAATTACTTTTGAGTTTGTAGAACAGTTTGGTTAAAGCAACGCTTATGTTGGGAAGTAGTCTGAAGGGAAAAAATGGAAAGGTGATCTGAGTCCAGATGGGGAATAAAAATGGCTCCATAAATTATTAATAAAGGGGCTGAGAATGGTAATTTTTAGTAACTTTAAAGAAGGGTTGGAAGAGCAATATTTGAAGGAAAGCAAATGTGAAACCTTGTACTTAGCTGTGGTGGTAAAGGAGTCTGGAGATATACGAGGCTTAGATTTTAGATTATTAGACACGTGTTTGTTATCATCTTCCAAGCATGTTGCTTCCATTTTCACCAACTATAATTATTAAACTTTTTTCTTGATAAGCCCTTAACAGCTCTGCACGAAGCAACAGACACTAAGACTAACAATATGTCTTAGTAATCAGGGTGCCACATTATAGCAATAGAAAAGCTAGTGTTTGAGAATCTCTACCAAATACCATAGCTAAGACTAACAAGGCTAGAAAGTGTACAACTGGAGGAATGATCATATTTTGATCTGGGAAGGTAAAAAATTAAGGTTGAAGTGGCCATCATAATGCTACCCATATTTATTGAGTGATTATTGTATAACTCCACTATTCAGTTTTGTACTTGTAATGACATTTAATCCTCCCAAACAAACAAAATTAATTAAGGGAATATGGTTATTCTTAGAAATGAGAAAAGCTAGGCTTATATGGGTAGTTAGCTTGGTGTCTTAGCTGGTTCAGGATGCTATGACAAAATACCATAGACTGAATTTGGATTATAAAAAACAAATTTATTTTTTACATTTCTGGAGTTTGGTAAGTGCAAGATCAGTAAAACAAAGTTGTCGCTTTAACAGTTTCAGTGACTGATAAGGAAATTTCCCAGTCCATAGACAGTGGATTTCTCACAAGGTAGAGGCAAAAAGGTTCTTGAGCCTCTTTTATAAGGTCACTAATCCCACTCATGAGGGCTCCATCTCATGGCCTAATCTCCCAAATGCCCACCTTCTAATTCTATCACATTGTGAATCAATTTCAACATATGAATTTGGGGGGATACATACATTGAGTTTATATCACCTCAGTTTTCACATTTCCTAAGAGGCCAGATTGGGATATGAACAGAGACCATCTGATTATAAAAAGTCTCAACGATTAAACTAAACCACAGTAAAGAAAAAAAAAAGTTAGAGTTCCAGTTGAATGTCAGGCATAGGTCATGGCTTTGGAAATCTTTCTTACTACTCTTGTGGTATTGCTTAAGTTATAAACAGAACTATCATTAAAACTCAAGAGGCTTCTATCAAAAACAAAAAACAAAATAAAAAAAAAACCTTAAGAGCCTTCTTAGGATCAATTGTGAAGATATATATTATCTTTGCCTTCAAACACAATGAATAAACCATGCTATATCTCCTTATTTTTTTCCTGTTCTCAGTCCCAAATTATAACAAACTGGTATATCTTAGTCTTTGGAGAGCTATGTTAAAATTATTTATGGTAAAGTAAAAAAATTTAATTCATTCAGTTTTTCATATTCGATAACTCAACATTTTTTCTAAATTTGTACTCCTCATATCAATGATTTCCCAAGAGAAACATTGACAGCATTACAGCTCACATTCAAAAGTGTTTGTATTACACAAATCTTATCTATGCCATTGGGTATTTAAATGATTGGTTCAATCAAATACAGAATTGTAAAATGCTTTTATGAGTTCTAATTTCTGTTAAGGACATTTTAGTAATCACTACACCTGACATGGGGCTTGAACTCACAACCCTGAAATCAAGAGTCACATGCTCTTCTGACTGAGCCATCCAGGGGGCCCCTCTGTTAAGGACATTTTAGAATAAGTATCTTAATTAACATAAGTCTCCAGAAGCATAAGGTAATAAATATGGTTACATATACAAGCAAGATGACAAACACATGGGAAGGAGATTTCTGTGTAGTTTTTATATAATCGTTACCTTTGAACTGTAAATACAGTACTCACTTAAAGAATACTTAAAGTAAAACTACTTATCTTAGCTCCATGCACAATTTGGGGCTATATGTAAGAATCTGCATATACTTCTAGGAGTTTTATATTCATATACATAACAACTTGCTTGTTTTGGGGAGTGATGGGAAGTGCGTCAGTCTTCTACATGGTGGTTGTGGTAATTAGTGCATTTTTTAAAAATATTTCTGGCTCTTCCCTCTATGGGCACATTTTAGGACAATAGTTCCATGCCTTTTTACCTCATATATGGTCTTGTGACTTTGTGCAATGAAATGTGAGTGGGCATAAGCTGTAGGAGCAGAAATCATGAATAGCTGGTCATGAAATGCCATGTTGTCTATTCGTGGCTATTATGACTGGCAATATTACACATGATGGAATATCTATCATCTTTGGTTCCTGGAAAACAATACTGTAGAGAGAACTATTATTTACATGAGATTGACTGGTAGTAAGAAATATGAGAAGGAGGTGGTGATGGGTGGTGTTTGGAGGATGGATTTTCAAGGTAGTGAGATCTTTCAGGTAGCTCTTATGCAACATTATCTAACCTGACTGAAAACAGATTTTCAAGCATTTAAAAAATAGTTATATATATGTGTGTGTGTATACATTTATATATAAATAAAGTCTTAACTATTCCTTCCTAATAATTCCAATACCTTCAGTCAGTATTACCCTGGTTGAAATGTTATCCAAATGGATAATGTTTTCTAGTTTAGTAGTAATAAAAGATTTGAATCTTTAAGGATTGGGTTTACAAAAAAAAAAAAAAAAGATTGGGTTTATACCATTTGAAATTTTGAAATTTTCTTCTTTGTATTTCTAAATATTATTTAAAGGTCATGTTCAAGGTTGAGGCATTTAATTTGTGAACATACTTACATGGAGGTCATGAGACTGTTAGGAAAGCTAACCTTTTCTTGGAATGAGTGTGCATGAACTTAACCATGTATCATTGTTTTACAGATTTTAGGGATTAGTCATTGCATTAGTAAATGCATTAATCCTGAAATAAATAAAAACATGACCTATTTGAAACTTTAAATACTCCCACAATAAATTTTGTTTTATACTATGCAGCTTGAGTCACCTCTATGAATATAAAACACATTAAATACCAAGAGGATCATAAAGTACAAGTGATAGCATCACAAATGAAATAGACTGAACTGCCTAATAGTAATATCCATAGTGGGGCGCTTGGGTGGCTCAGTGGTTTAAGCCTCTGCCTTCAGCTCAGGTCATGATCTCTAGGTCCTGGGATCAAGCCCCGCATCGTCTCTGCTCAGCGGGGAGCCTGCTTCCGCCTCTCTCTGCCTGCCTCTCTGCCTGCTTGTGGTCTCTCTCTCTCTGTCAGATAAACAAACGAAATCTTAAAAAAAAGTCAGAAAGCTATTTCAATGTTTTTGATAACTGGATATTACTATTTTTTTAAGATTTTATTTATTTATTTATTTATTTTATTTATATAAAATCTTAAAAAAATAGTAATATCCATAGTTATCAAAAACATTGAAATAGCTTTCTGACTTTTTTTTTAAGATTTCGTTTGTTTATCTGACAGAGAGAGAGAGACCACAAGCAGGCAGAGAGGCAGGCAGAGAGAGAGGCGGAAGCAGGCTCCCCGCTGAGCAGAGAGCCCAACACGGGGCTCCATCCCAGGACTGATCCCAGGACCCCGAGATCATGACCCAAGCTGAAGGCAGAGGCCCCAACCCACCGAGCCACTCAGGTGCCCCCTGACTTCTTTTTAATTAAAATCTTTACAAGTTGAAAATTGACACCTTGTAGTACTTCTAAGCTTTACCACTTTAATGAACTCTTTGGAAGCTCTCAAGGGGCAGCCTGAATTTCACTGAGGAAACTGAACAGAATTAGTTTTCACTCTAGTTTTGGACATGACATAAGTAAGAAAAAAAAACACAGAAAAGTTGAATTATTTCTTCCTCACATAAAGGAAGTATGCAATTAAAAATTCTGTCTGGGGGGTGCCTTGATGGCTCAGTTGGTTAAGCCTCTAACTTTGATCTCAGCTCAGATCTTGATCTCAGGATGGTGAGTTCAAGTCTTGTGTTGGGTTCCATGCTGTGCATGGAGCCTACTTAAAAAAAAAATTCTAACGTTTATTTGAAATATATAAGTGCAACCAGATGATCATTATGCTAGCATAAAATTCTCAAGCATAAATTCTACAAACAAGGGGAAATTTGTCAAATATACATTCTGAAACCAATTGTCATGGAGTTCACAATGAAAACATGGGATTTTGGCTAACAGTCAAGCAAGAATTTTATGGCTTCTGATTAAGGCAGATGGGGTATGGAACGTGAATGTGTTTTCTGAGTATAGTATAGAGGCAAAAGACGGTGACTGAAGTGATTTGATTATAAAGGAAAGAAATCTCAAATATTTCTAATATACTACCCTGCACCTGTTTTACGTAGAAGGATGAGCTAGACAACATCAGAGCACTTATTCCCATATGTGGTGGCATTTGATTAATTCTTTATCCCTTCCTCAAATATAACGTATCCTAACTTTGTGTGAAAAAGGTAAAATCAAACTATTCTCTATAGTATAGAATTTTAACATGCTCCTCAATAAATGCGATTTAGTATCTGGCTTACGTCCTTCCCCCTCCTCCCCCAGCCTCCCTAAGGAAGCCCATGGGAAACCACTCTTGTAGGAAATGACTCTTCCCTATCTTCTGATTCTAGTGTAAGTATATAGTGTAAGTATATAGGCAATACCCACATATTTCTGCTCCCCGTCACCAGGACAGGATAGCAAAGCACAAGAAGACAAGGAGAAGTGCAAAATTTTAATTATAAGCTTTTATTTAATAAAGATTATGTATTTTAAGAGGTCATTTTTCCTCTACACCCACATGTAAATTAAAATGATATGTATTATTATGCTGGCAAAAATCCACTGTTGAACATCTGCCTAAGTAACAGGTTAAAATCTCCTTAACAGATGGTGAAAATTTTTGATAAAAGTTTTTATTTTATATTCTTGAAAATATTAAGAAATAGTTAAATATATTAAAATAGGCAAAAATAAGAGGGATTTTAACTCAGGGTTTAATAGTAATGAGGATAACTGACCAATGAAATAATTGTGAATTTACATGTATACTTAATATCTTTTTAAACTTCTAAGTTATTTAATTAGGGATTTAACGGATTATAGCTATAATATTAGCTTTAATATACTTAAGTAGTTTTCTATTTTCCTCTTGGGGAGTTTTTAGAGTTGTGACAAGAATGTTAGGTGATTAAAGTGTATGTTCAAAAGATTAGGACATTTTGTTTCGGTTTTTGAACAGTTCCTCACAAATAAAATAGCAAATAACAAGGGCATACAATTGTTAGTAGGACATCTGTCCTGGGGCAATAAATTTCAGAAATGGTAGCTAAACATGTGCCATCTGTGAAAGAATCTGCCCAGTAGGATCAGCAATTGCATTTAATAAACATCCAATAACTCTGGGAATTTTTTCTTGCAAGTATGATATTTTAAAAGGGTTGCTAACTTGCCATAGTCTTAAGATTCTGACTGACCTCACTTGCTGCACTGTGGACCATTTCTTTACTTATAATATGAAAGAAGATTTAGTCATTTATCTTGCTGGGAAAGAGTGTTTATTCACAGTTGTTAGTACAAGGTTAGTATACATTAGATGACATGTTTATTAGTTTAATAAATAACAATATGACATGCCAAGCAGATCCTTGTCCTGCTAATGCAGTGCTACACAACTAAATATGTGTAAAAAGCAACTAAAATATGTGCAAGATGAACCCCCCTCAAAACACTGAATAACTGTCTAATTACTGATTTTTATTTTCAGCAAAATAGTTTGTATCTATTTAAAAATATTGGATACAAAGCATCAAATCTAAACTTGATGTTTCAATTTTACATATAACTTAATCTCAATGTATTTCTTTTTTTTAAGTTTTTATTTATTAATTTGAGAGAGAGAGAGCACAAGAATGGGGTGAGAGGCAAAGGGAGAAGACTCCCCTCCGAGCTGGGACCCTGATGCGGGACTCGATCCCAGAACTCTGGGATCATGACCTGAGCCAAAGCCAGACACTTAACAGACTGAGCCCAGGTGCCCTCTCAATGCATTTCTTAATAAATTATTAGAAATTCATTTTGTCCATTTACAACTACTTTGAAGATAGAATGAAAATGTAGGCATTTGATCCCATAACATCTTTGACCAAACAACTCAGTGTACTATTACCAAGCTAAACAGAATGTACTCATGAAATACTCTTTAAACATTTTATTCTGAAAAAAAAATAAATAAACATTTTTCCTGAGAAAATTTTAAACCTATAGAATATTTGCAAAATAATACTGATAGTTCACCTGCACTCTTCACCATTTTCCCATAATGTTAGTAATTTGTATTACCATGTTACAAATAGCAGGAATTAACACTGATGCAAATAAATCATAGTTTATTCAAGTTTTATCAGTTTGCCCCTAATATACTTTTTGTGTTCTAGAATCCAGTAAAGAATTCTATGCTGCATTTATTTATTTCTCCTTAATCTCCTATAATCTGTGAACAGTTTCTCGTTCTATCCTTGTCTTTCATGATTCTCCTTGATACTTTTGATATGTACCTATAGTTATTTTGTAGAATGTCTCTCCCTAAGGCTTTGTCTGATTTTTTCTTTTCCATAGTCAGATTAATTTTATGCATTTTTGGTAAAAATTCCATGAAACTGCTGTTGTCATTTTCATTCATATTGGGCATTCAAGGTGTCAGTATGTTTAATTACGTGGTGTTAACCTTGAGAACTTCATTAAACTGATGTCTGCTAGGTTTCTCTACTGTATAGTTACTATTTTTGTTTTGCAATCGATATGAGATAATGCTAATATCAAATTTTAATATCATTCTAATCAAATTTTGCCCACTGGTCTTGTTTTATTTTTAATTTAAACTTTTATTAACTTCTAAATACTTTAAAACTTTTATTAACATTTAAGATATATAACACAATCATGTGACATACATAATGAAATAACTATTAGTCAATCTAACATTTTCTTATATAATTATAATTTTTATGTATGGTAACAAAATGTCCAGTATTCCATACAGTATTATTAATTATAGTCACCATGCCATGCATTAGATCTCCAGACTTAGTGGTTTCCACTGACTTTAACATCCTTTGGTTGATTTTACCTGGAAAAATTATTAGTGTGTGTTTGCCTAATGATGATTTTGGGTTTCATTAAATTCTTATACATATGTTAATTAATTTATTTTTTCTTAAAGGAAGAGCTATCTCTTCATATATTTGATTACTTATTCATATCAATATGTCCTCATGAATTCTAATCTTATGTTTCATAATCCAGTATTATTTTAAAAAATGGCTCAAATTCCAGTTTCAGCCATGGAATATTCCCTTAGGTTAGCTCTTGTTTCTTTTTGACCTGCCCTTATTTTTTTTCCACTTATTACCTGGAACCGTTAAATATTTCAGATGCATCTTGGATTTTAAAGTCTTAAAATACTAGGCATAAGAGAATAGTTATTCGGTATTAATCTTTGATCAATACAGAAATTTGACCTAACAAAACAGATGTTTCATCTTCTCAATATGTAAATGGTAACCAGATATGGTTAACATCCATGAGGTTAAGAAATGAAAGATTTATGGAGAGTCAAATACAGTAGTAGAAAAATACTTATTCAGAAAGAGAAAAAGTTGAAAATATATATTAGGCTAAACTAGTAATGATATGGTGGTATATTCTAATTCTTAGGTCAAATGTTCATTAATTCAGTTCCTCAAATATATGTGGATCACCTCCGATGTTTAAAACACTGTACTGGATGTAATAGGAGCTCTTTTTTGTCAAGGAGCTTGCAGTTGTGTCCAAGATGCCCATGTTGTTATGGGTATGTATTTAGTGGTCATTGAATATCTGTTATATAAGGTGTTATGCTAACTTCTGAAGTAAATAAGGAATGTGTAAACTCAAAATTTTCATAACGCATGGTATTACTGTGACAGAAATATAAACATGATATTATGGGACACAGAAGAGAAGAATGTTCAGGTACAAATACTAATTTTAAAAGACAGCATATAATTAGTGCTTTATGAGAATTACAAAGTCATATAAGAGCTCAGAGAAAGTAGATTTACCCTCCATTTGGGAGGGAACAGGGAAGGCAATTCAGGCAGATAACATGAATAAAGTGCAAGACCTTCATAATGCAATGACTTCTGGCTGATACTGGGGAAAGAGTGATAGGCAATAAATATTAAGTTCAGAGATTTTCAGACGGGTCATCTCCAGATCAGGCTAAAATATTAGGCTGGTACTATGGCGTAGAAGGTTTTAAAATCAAGCTGTGGCATTTTGACTTAGCTTGGTAGGCAACGAAAATATATTGGGAAAATATTGAATATGTTTTATCCCTATGTAACTGGATTGAAGTTTGGTCTAAGGATAATCAGGCATTGATGTGAGAGATAAATTGTTTAAACATTGTTGGGGATTCTAGGAAGATGTCAGAATGATGAAAGATAGAGATCTTCCTGCTCCCATTTGTTTAAGAATCACTGAATAGCATCCATTGAATGCTCAAAGCAAATGCAATGAATACAACTTTATCTGCATCCTCAAGGGATTTGGTGTAAGATATAAAGTGAACATGCATATGGCTATGATAGAAGTATGCTGAGAACACTGTTCTCCACCATGAAAACGGAGCACAGATGCCCAGCCCAGATTGGAAAGGGGTTGAGAGCTGGTCATTTTTCTTTGAAGTTTAAATGATTCAAAGTAGTTTTAAAGCTGAAGTGGGCCATGCAGGAGGAGTGCTTTCTTTATAGAAGGAAAAGGCAAGAAAAGTAAATTAAATTATGATATATATGAGGAAAATGCAATTTGATGTAAATGGCTAGAATTTAGGAAACAAAAGGTAAGAAATAAGTTTTAAAGTTAACAAAGTCATAAAAATGTTCAAGAAATGTACACATTTTCCTATGGACCACTTAAAAAAATATTTAGGGAAACTCATTAAGTTCACTAGACATTAGGTGGGCAGGAAAGAGGTGAGATCATTTATCCTTGACACCCTTCAACCACACTAAAATTATTTCTACCGCTGAGGTTTAAAATTTTATTTGCAGAGCTTATTTTTGCTGAAGAAATGAAAATTCTAAAGTAATGTGTAATAATGGCAGGCTACTGGGAGTAAGTAAGCATAAGGGTAAGAGTGAAGAGAGTAAAATAACTGATGGATCCATTGGCACTTGAACACCTGAGCAGAAACTACAATACAGAGGGGAGAAAAGTTGTTTTACATGGTTACCTAAACTAGTTATCAGGGAAATAGCAATTAAAAGAACAAAAACCTGTTCTCTTTTTCTAGCTAGTTAGTAAGCATGGAACAGTAATAAGCAGTACTGGCTTGCACATAAGTTGTTGAAACAATCTATTACATGCATTCTGAAAAGCAGACCAATATTGGCTACTAGATCATTAAAAATACTAAATTTTGTTGTGGTAATTCTATATTTAAGTGTTTATCCTTATAGCAGAAATGTGAACAAGTATTATATTGTTTATGCTGGCTACAGTCCACTCGTCTTACAGAAAAATTAACCTGAAATTTAAACAGTAGGGTCTGGTTAAATGTGATTGGAAGTACATATAAAGGAATACTGTGCAACCATTAAAATAGGCACTGGAATTTTAATAACATGGAAAAATGCTCCCAAAAATTATATCTCTGAACCTATGTCACATTATCATGAGATTGTCCTCAATAGTAGCACAGAATGTCCTTTGCTCCGCCCACCCCCACAATGCCCAACACTCTTTCACCTTATCGTGGTTTTATTTTCTTAGTATTCTGTTGTGGCTTGTTCATTTATTTATTGTTTATTGCCTGTCTCTAACTAACTGGAGTATAAGTTCCATCAGAGCAGGAAATTTGTTTTGTCAGTGCTGTATTCTTGGTGTCGAGAATGATATCTGGGACACTCTAAGAGCTAAGTAAATATTTGCAGAATAAATAAACAGTGCACAATTATATGGTCAGATATCAGTTGTGCAAAAATATGTAGAGAACACTCAAATATGTCAAAATGCTACCACTAATTATGTCAGAATTTTAAAATTTTCACCATATTTTGTTTCCTTTGTCATATTTAGGTGCAATGAGATTTACTATAAGAAGGAAAAAGAAGTAAAAGTTAAGAATAAAAACGAAGTCAGTGCAATGGGTAGGGGGCATACTGGAGTCCATTATGAAACTTTTGCAGTTAACCCAATTGGAAAATGTTGAAAAATGAACTAGAAATGGCAAAGATAAAAAGGTTGAAAATATTGTTTAGTTCCATTAAAATATCTATAATATATGAATTCAGTGGTTAGAACACTAGTGTTTTTTCTAGGCTTTCCAGAATTCCCATCTTTCCATCCCCTCATCACCACTTTTCTGGATGCTTTCTTCTATTCTAGCACAGAGCAGAGAAACAAGCAGAAAGTGGCTACACTTGGGCTGTCCCCACATTCTGTGGGCATTGGAACTGCTACTTTTTCTTTATCATTCCTTCCATGAACCTGACAAATGTGGTCCTTTTTCCCATTGTGGTTTGCACAACCCCAAACCTTTTGTTTGTTTTCCACATTTTCTGGGTCTGCTTTGGTCATGGAATCTTAGAACCTTCTTGCACAAGAAAATAAAAGACCCTACCTGATTGTATGCTGCATCCGGAAATTTTGCATTGGACCCATTTCTGATGAAGGACTATAATGCTGAGCATATATTTTCTTGCTTCACTGTGCATATTGCTCCCTAATGAAGGTGTAAGAAGAGCAGGATTTTGAATGTGTATGTGTCCTGCCCAAATTCTATAGTAATTACAATCTGTAAACTTAAAGTCTCTTCTTGTATCAACCTACTTCAGTAAAGAAAACTCAATCATTTAGAAATTGATCTTTTAGATATTATTTCAACCAAGTTTTATATCAGAGTTTCAGTATACTAACTGTACTTATTTGTATCCGGATATTTCTTGTGAGTTACTTTCAATCTATTGATGCAGAAGAGGAAAGAGAGGAAAAATGTTATATAAAGTCATAGACTCAGGGGTGCCTGGGTAGCTCAGTCGTTAAGTGTCTGCCTTTGGCTCAGGTCATGATCCCAGGGTCCTGGGATGGAGCCCCACATCAGGCTCCCTGCTCAGCAGGAAGCCTCTGTCTCCCTCTCCCATTTCCTCTGCTTGTGTTCCCTCTCTCACTGTGTCTCTCTCTATCAAATAAATAAATAAAATCTTTTAAAAAAAAGATTTTATTTATTTATTTGAGAGACAGAGAAAGTGAGAGAGAGCATGAGAAGAGAGAAGGTTAGAGGAAGAAGCAGACTTCCCGTGGAGCTGGGAGCCAGATGTGGGACTCGATCCCGCAACTCAAGGATAATGACCTGAGCCGAAGGCAGTTGCTCAACCAACTGAGCCACCCAGGCGCCCTAAATAAATAAAATCTTAAAAAAAAGTCATAGACCCAGAATAAGGTAGAAGTTTACTTTAACAAGACTTTATTCAGTACATACGCACTGTGAGGCAAGAATAGCTTGGATAAAGGTTTGAGTCACAAGTTTGGGCACATTTGGAGAAAGAGATCAAAAGACACAGAGAAATACTACATTGACAAAAACACAGTACTTATGTCATAATTTTGACTAAAAATAGCCCTAATTATAATATATTCCTCTCCACTTTAATACATAAAAATTAAAAATAATGTAATAAGGTAATGGGTTAAGAAAATATAACTATCTAACTGAAAATTTTAACCAACACATGATTATATGTAATCCACCATCAAAAGTTCTACTTGAAAAGAAAAAAAAGTCTACCTAATTATCATGAAGCTAGTTCAAGATTACTCTAGCTAAAAAATAGTAAATTTTGTCACATACTATCTATTAAATTAGATTCCTGTTACACAAATCTATGGAAAGATAAATTCCTTTACCCACATAATGTAACCTTCAAATTCATGAAGATGTTAAACATATCTTTAGATAAGATTGAAATTGCTTGTGTAGAAATTTGACCACCTGAAGGTATTGGTTACACTTGGAACACATCTCTGTTTGAATGTCTTATTAGACTCATATCTGACAGATCCTTGTTCATAAATGAAATGCTAGTGTGAAATGTTAGTTAGGAACCTCATGTCCATTATCTGAGATATTCTTAAAGGAAAGAATGAAGAGAGAACTATCAGCACTCCCATCATTTTTAGAGAACAAAATATTTAAAGCATAAAGCAAATATACTAGCAGCAGGAATACAGAAATTTCTGAGATGCACCCGAGTAGGGGGACTCTCCTCTTTCAAATATTTCAGTAACTCCACTGCAAACTAATATATTTCATTACTGGAAATATTTTACTTCCAAATGTAATTGATATGGCTCATGGTTTACTGCCAGATACACTTTCATTGTGTCATCACTGCTGATTATAATGACATTCTGCAAGGATACCACTGACACCAGTACTTTGTCTTCCATAACTGCACTCAAGGGCATATTTTTAACACGTAATGAATCAGGGAATCACACCCATAACTTTGGGAATGTGGTGCTGAAAATTGATTCTACTGAGTTCTAACCAGATGTTTCTATAACTTAGAAAAATTTATTGAAAGAAGCCATTCACATTTATGAACTGATTATTTATGGTGAATCATAAATTAGCACAGCAATGCAAAATAAACTAAGAAAGATAAATGATGCTTTCATATTCTAAAAGGAATTAAAACAGAATTAAAGCAGAAAAATACTAATGCAGAGGTAAGTCGTGCAATTTTCTGGAGCAATTAGAGAGAAATAGCATATAAGGTTAAATATACAAAAGAACTGAAGATGGGAAGTCGTTTTGAGAAAGGTAGTGGCTATATTGTTTTCCTGACACTAATATTACACTGTATGTTAAATAAATAATTTATTTTT
Organism: Nasua narica; assembly: GCA_028533885.1. NCBI lineage: Eukaryota > Metazoa > Chordata > Mammalia > Carnivora > Procyonidae > Nasua > Nasua narica. Next base: position 21,043,094 of record CM052810.1, read on the forward strand.
TAAATAAAACTTTTAAAAATGGGGAAAAGAAATATTATATCATGAATAAACTTTGTGACTGCAATGTAAAGGAGATAATGAGTGCTGACTTTTGCTGAAAGGGAATTAAAAAATAATATGAATGAGATAGTAAGATGTACACAAGACTTGAATTCTCAGAGTATCCAAGGCATTCTTGATTTTTAAACAAATTGGGAGTGTTTAAATAGCAATTTATTATCATGAACAAATTAAGTGTAACATTTAGCTACAGGCTAAACTCAGGCTGCATGTTTTGAGGTAAATTGAAAACCTGTTCATTCAAAAAATATTTACTAAGCACCTGCTAGCTACCAAGCACTTGACAAGGCATTTGGATATATTAGAGAACAAACTAAAGAGGATACCTAATGTTATCTGTTGTTATTGAACTTCAGTAGCTTCAGTTTTGAAGCAGAGAACAGAATTAACAAAATAAAATAGGTATAACATACAATATCAGACAGTGATAAGCAATAAAAAGAGCCAGGTAAGGATCAGGGATACTTAATGAATTAACAGGGAAGGCACATGACTGAGGAAGGTATGAATATTGCTTTATGAAATAGGATTGTCAGGGTAGGCCTCTTGGAGAAAGTGACATATTAGCAAGATTGAGATGGGACTGTCAGCTATATACATATGGATGGATAGAGTGATTATGCAGAGGGAATAGCTAGAGCAAAGGCCATAATGCAGGCAGGCCTAAGCGCAGCACCTTCCTGGAATATCAAGGAAGCAAGCCTTTGTACACCTGAGAGGAGGATGGGATGAGTGGTAAGAGAATAGGGACCTTGTTATGCAGAGCCTTGTAAGTCCCATAACTAAGTTAAATAGAGAGCCACTTCAGGATTTGAGACAAGGGAGTGATTTGCCATGGCTTTCATTTCAATAGGTCTTTTGAATGGCTAATCAAGAACCAAATGTAGGGGCGATGGTAGAAGCAGGAAAAACTCTTTGAAGTTTCTTCCATTAACTTTAAATATGTAAAATTTGGTGGGAGCAGTGGAAATGATAAAATGATCAGTTCCTGGTTACAGAGCATTTTGAACTTTGAACAAATTGGTTTTACAGACACTAAATGTGCAGTGAGAGAGAGAGGAGTTATAAATGACCAGTTTTAGCCTAAGCAACTGGAAGTATTGCCAGTGCCTGAAATGAGACAGATTAAAAGTGGAGGAGGTTTGGCAAGAAAAGCAGTTTTAGATTGGGCACACAGAGTTTGAGATGTCCAGTCTCATGTGAGTAGAGAATAATGAGTAGGCAGCTCCAACTTAAGTCTGGGTTTGGGTGAAAGACCTGGAATAATGATATAAACTTAAATGTTTTCAGCACATGGGTTCATTTCAGCCTTTAATTCCAGGAGATGGGGTGAGGTTACCAAGGGAAAAGGTATAGATAGAAAACTTGAAAGGTCCAATTTTGCCAAAAAGATGTTTCTATGTCAAAATTGCCATTTCATATACTCCTGGATTGGAAACTATAAATAAATCCAGGTAAATGTAGATGAAGAAAAGCAATCTGATTATAGTGAAAAATATCTAATAGTGAATAAACAATGTCACCATTCCATATGGAAAACATTATAAGAAAGTTATTTCAGTACAGTTCTAGCTCTTAATTCCATGATTCAAAAAATATGCTAATGGAGATAACTTAAAAGATATCAAAAGTAAAGTAAAATCATATTGAGGGTATAATAAAGATTTACAGTGTTGGATTAGAATGCTGCCTTTAACTTAAAACAATGTTGTAGAAAGTAAAGGTTCCTCAGAACTATGGTTAGAGTTATCTAAAATGAAGCAATAGCAAAATAATTACTGTAATGATAGTGTATGCTGAAATTTATTATACAGAATTATTTCTCATTTTACATTCAATTCACAATAAAAATAATAAAAATATTAAAACATGCTAATGAAATGTGAATGTTAAATGAAACAATATTCCATGCTGTGTCATACAGCTTTTACATCTAAGCAAAAATAATGTGAAATAGTTAAACGCCCCTTTCTGAATGGGGCGAGTGGGAAAACAGCTGTATAGAACTTAACATTCTGTAGTTTACTTATAACATTGAGTGTCTGTACTAAGTGAATATTTAGTGCTGCAGCTGGCATAGTTACTGATTGAAGAACTCTGTTTACTTCTCCAAGTATCTACTTTCTTAGATATTTGTCTCAGTGCTTTCTACACTACTTATGTGACATCCAAATGAAATGACACATAATGTACAATAGGATAAGAGATTTTATTTTAATCAAAATAAGTCCAAAAGACTAAAAAAAAAAATTGAGGTCTGAAATATTCAGGTCCTTGTGAGCTTCCTTGTTAGCTAGGGGAAAAGTTGCATTTATTTCAATTTGATCTGCTAAAGAATTTAAATCTACTTTGTAAACCCAAATTGTTAGATAAATCTATGGCATCTTACTCTACTTCCCAAACTATTAATGTGGAAATAACTTGAATTTATTTCTCTGAAAAAACATTGGATTTCTCTCCTCATAAGAATGCTGTCTTATCCTGCTAGCAATTATAAAGATATATTTGCTGTAAGTCCCAAGAATTATTATTGTGATACATGTGGTGGGAAACCAGGTGCAGAATAAACATCAGCCATGGCTGTCAAGTAATATAAAATAGAAGCAAAATTAGCTATTACAAGAGAGCTTTTAGGGAAACTTTCCAAATAGAAACCCCGTGCCTGAATAACTTAATTAACTTCCTGTGGGATCAAATCCATCACTGTTAAGCACCTGTCACATATAAGCATTGCCCATAGTGAGGCTCAATAAATGTTTTGTATTAATGCTGAAATTATTTATGCCTCTATATTATGATATCTAGGGAAATAAAACGTATTTGCTATATTAAAAAGGAACTTTTGTAATTGAACTAACAACTACTGTGATATTAAAAGAAAACTAATATTGAAAGTGAACAATGGGGGGTTTGTATTGAATGTTTTATTAGGGGGTAAAAACATAAAGACATTTCTCTGCAATACTGTTGTCATCTCCGTATATCACTGTATGAGGTGGAAAGTTCTGTCACATTACATAAATGCCTACACAGTTATCTTATGACTGTGCTCAAAGCTAAGCCTGAGAAACCCTAAAAAAACATTGTTTCAGAGTTACTCGTGAAATACATTCATTTATTCTCTACTCATTCAATCAGAATTTGATTTCCAAGGTGTCTTCAAATTACATATTCAGGTAGGTGTCACCACCCTGTCTTTCAAGATAAAATGTGTCAATTTAATTCTCCAAAACTAAAAAGACACAAAGCATTAAAGTAATACAAGCCCAGGCTATTTGATCTCAAGCTCCATACTGTTAAACACTGCATTCTAATGGAGATAAAAAATGAAAAACAATGGCTTTGTATTCTAGGAGTGTGCTTAGGTGCGAGCTAACAGCTGACTTGTTATATTACTGAGATGGAACATAACTAGGGTATGCTTTGAGAATGATAGAATCCAAATTTAGGAATTAGGAGATAGTCACCATGACATTGATTCACCATGAAGCTCATTCTTCCAGACTGTACTTAAAGCAAAGTAACTTGACACAATGTGAGAACTGTTGGCAAAGTTGTGCTAATAATAAAAGATAACTGCCATTTCTACAGACATGAACAGAGTGGGCATTCTCTGTCCATTACACAGAAGTCTGGGACTCTGTTCAAATGTTTATGTACATTGAATGTATATGTAAAGCATCTCAAATTTGGTAGTTCTTAAAAATTATGTAATCCTAGTCATTTTACACAATAAAAAATTAAGCAGTATTTACAAGTCACATTTTTCAGCACCCAAAATATACCTATCTTATGTCTATTCAAGTTAATAATCAGAATATGTCCAGGCATCTTGATGTCAATTGTAGTGAAAAAAGAGTTTAAAAGTTTATTTAAAATACTCAGGGCCACTTTGGTGGTCAAATAGTGGTGTTAGAATCAATTTTAGTATATGTGCTGCCGAAGCGAGCACAGTGGTGTTAGAATCAAAACTTTATTTTTGTGACTCAAAAACCAATGTCTTAGTTTATTTGCCAGAAGTTAGTGAATTTTGCTTCCCCAAATCTGATACAATCTCTAAGAAAGCAAACAAGATGCATCACAGTGGAGTTTACTTGGGCTTTCGAATATTATTCCTAACTTGCATTTAATATAACAGAATTATCTGGTAAAGTTCTTTTTTTTTTTAACTGAGGTATAATTGACATTAACATATTAGTTTCAGGTGTGCAAAAGAACGATTTGATATTTACATACATTGTGAAATGATAGCAATCAGCCTAGTTAACATTTATCACTTTACATAGATAATTTTTCTTCTTGTGATGAGAACTTTTAAAACCTACTTTCTTGGCAACTTTCAAACACGCAATATAATATTATTAACTATAAATTCACCATGTTGTTAATTATATCCCCATGACTAATTTACTTTAAAATAGGAAATTTGTACCTTTTGACCCCTTACCCATTTTTTCCACTCTTGCCTATAGCAATCACCAATCTCTTCTCTGTATCTATGAGCTTGTTGTAGTTCTTTTTTAATCTTTTTAGATTTCATATAAATTAGATCATATAGTATGTCTTTCTGTTGGGTATTTCTTCTTCCAATCTGTTCTCAGTATCTATGAGTTTGTTGTTGTAGTTCTTTTTTAATCTTTTTAGCTTTCGCATAAGTGGGATCATACAGTATTTGTCTTTCTGGTGGACATTTCTTCTTTTTTTTCTTATTTATTTTTGCTTTTGTTGTTTTTGCTTCTGGTGTCAAATTCAGAAAATCATCACCAAGACCAACATCAAAGACATTACTACCTCTCTTTTCTCATACAAATTTTATGGTTTCAAGTGTTTATGTTTACATCTTTAATTAATTTTTAGTTAATTTTTGTGTATGGTGTAAGATAGTGCTAACATTTCATTCTTTTGCATGTGGCTATTCAGTTTTCCTAACACTGTTTACTAAAGAGATTGTTCTTTCTTCATTTTATGTTCTTGCCTTTTTGTCATAAACTGACCACATATACCTGAATTTACTTCTGGGTATTCTCTTCTGTTTCATTGATCCATATGTATGTTTTTATGGCAATACCATACAGTTTTAGATTACTATGCCTTGTAATATAATTTGAAATTAGGGCATGTGATGCTTACAACTTTGTTCTTTCTTTTCTTCAAGATCACATTGGTAATTAGGAATCTTCTCTGGTTCCATTCTGTTTTTGTGAAAAATGCCATTGGAATTTTGATAAGGACTGCATTGAATCAGTGGATCGTTTAGGTAACACAGACATTTTAAGAATATTTTTGTAATTCATGACTATGGAATATCTTTATTACTTGAATCTTCTTCTTTTTTTTTTTTATTTGTGTCTTGGTATTTACCTTCTTGGTTAAATGTATTTCTAGGTATTTTTTTTTTTGAAACAGTTGCAAATGAGATTGTTTTAACTTTTTCCAATAGTCTGTTATCAGTATATAGAAACTCAACAGATTTTATATATTGATTTTTGTATCCCTCAAATTTAATGATTTATTTTATTCTAATGGTTTGTTGTGTAGTCTTAGGGTTTTGTATATACACTCTCATGTCATTTGCAAATAGTATTACTTTTTCCTTTCCAGTTTGGATGACTGTTAATTTCCTTTTTCTAACTGAATTTCCTATTAGGCTTCTAATACTGTGTTGAATAAAAGTGGGGATAGTGAGCACTCTTGTCTTTTTTCCTAAGCTTATAGAAAAAGCTTTCAGCTTTTCACTGTAAAGTTCTTTTTTTTTAAAGAAACATTTTTCTTACATAAAAATAGTTTACATAAGGAGTATTGATTATATGACCATAGGATCACTGGACATTTAAAATTTTAATGTCTTAGAATATTTCCATGTTGGAAATATATCACTGATCCAAAACATTATGAAAAATTAAGAAATGAAAACTTTTTAAAAACAGTTTTAACATTGTGTATGTACTCATACACACATATGATAAGCCTTCTTTATTTATTTTATTTATTTTTAATTTATTTTTTAGTTAACATATAATGTAGTATTTGCCCCAGGGGTACATGTCTCTGAATCACCAGGCTTACACATTTCATAGAACTTACCATAGCACATACCCTCCCCAATGTCCATAACCCAGCCACTCTGTCCCTAGCCCCTTACACCCCAGCAACCTTCAGTTTGTTTTGTGAATTTCAGAGTCTCTTATGGTTTGTTTCCCTCCTGAGCCCATCTTGTTTCATTTCCCCCCACCCCCCCATGAACCCCAGCCCTGCCTCTCAAATTCTTCATATCAGAAATACAATATGATAATTGTCTTTCTCTGACTGACTTATTTTGCTTAGCATAATACTCTCTAGTTCCATTCATGTCGTTGCAAATGGCAAGATTTTGTTTTTCTTGATGGCTGCATAGTATTCCATTGTGTATATATACCACTCTTCTTTATCCATTCATCTATTGATGGACATCTGCATTCTTTCCATAGTTTGGCTATTGTGGACATTGCTGCTATAAACATTTGGATGCATGTGACCCTTCGGATCACTACATTTGTATCTTGAGGGTAAATACC
>CM052810.1:21050207-21084565 GCA_028533885.1 Nasua narica
TGACCATAGGGTTGAGGTTCCATTTCTGGGCTCTCTATTCTGTTCCATTGATCTATGTGTCTGTTTTTGTGCCAGTACCACACTGTCTTGATGATGACAGCTTTGTAATATAGCTTGAAGTCTGGAATTGTGATGCTGCCAACTTTGGTTTTCTTTTTCAACATTCCTCTGGCTATTCGTGGTCTTTTCTGGTTCCATATAAATTTTAGGATTATTTGTTCCATTTCTTTGAAATAAATTGATGGTATTTTTATAGGGATTGCATTAAATGTGTAGGTTGCTTTAGGTAGCGTAGACATTTTCACAATGTTTGTTCTTCCAATCCATAAGCATGGAACATTTTTCCATTTCTTTGTGTCTTCCTCAATTTCTTTCCTGAGCACTTTGTAGTTTTCTGAGTACAGATTCTTTGCCTCTATGATTAGGTTTATTCCTAGGTATCTTATGGTTTTTTGTGCAATTGTAAATGGGATCAACTCCTTAATTTCTTTTCTTATGCCTTGATGTTGGCATATAGAAATGCAACTGATTTCTGTGCATTGATTTTATATGCTGACGCATTACTGAATTCCTGTATGAGTTCTAACAGTCTTGAAGTGGAGTCTTTTGGGTTTTCCACATAAAGTATCATATCATCTGCAAAGAGTGAGAGTTTGACTTCTTCTTTGCCAATTTGGATGCCTTTTATTTATTTTTTTTGTCTGATTGCTGAGGTTAGGACTTCTAGTACTATGTTGAATAGCAGTGGAGATAGTGGACATCTCTGCCATTTCCCTGATCTTAGGGGAAAAGTTCTCAGTTTTTCCCCCATTGAGATTGATACTCACTATGGGTTTTTCATAGATGGCTTTGATGATATTGAGGAATGTACCTTCTGTCTACACTGTGAAGAGGTTTGATCAAGGAAGGATGCTGTACTTTGTCAAATGCTTTTTCAGCATTAATTGAGAGTATTATATTGGTTCTTGTTCTTTACTTTGTCAAATGCTTTTTCAGCATTAATTGAGAGTATCATATTGGTTCTTGTTCTTTCTTTTATTAAAGTATTGTATCATGTTGATTGATTTGTGGCTGTTGAACCAACCTTGCAGCCCAGGAATACATCTCACTTGGTCGTGGTGAATAATCCTTTTAATGTACAGATGGATCCTATTGGCTAGTATTTTGGTGAGAATTTTTACATCTGTGTTCATCAAGGATATTGGTCTGTCATTCTCCTTTTTGATGGGGTGTTTGTCTGGTTTTGGGATCAAGGTAATGCTGGCCTCATAAAATGAGTTTGGAAGTTTCCCTTCCATTTCTATTTTTTGGAACAGTTTCAGTAGAATAGGTATTAATTCTTTAAATGTTTGGTAGAATTCGCCTGGGAAGCCGTCTGGCCCTGCGCTCTTGTTTGTTGGAAGATTTTTGATGACTTTTCAATCTCTTTACTAGTTATGGCTCTGTTCAGGTTTTCTATTTCTTCCTGGTTCAGTTTTGGTAGCTTATATGTCTGTAGGAATGCATCCATTTCTTCCAGATTGTCTAATTTGCTGGCATATAGTTGCTCATAATATGTTCCTACAATTGTTTGTATTTCTTTGGTGTTGGTTGTGATCTCTTCTCTTTCATTCGTGATTTTATTAATTTGGGTCCTTTCCCTTTTGTTTTTGATAATTCTGGCCAGGGGTTTATCAATCTTAATTCTTTCAAAGAACCAGTTCCTAGTTTCGTTGATTTGTTCTACTATTCTTTTGGTTTCTATTTCATTGATTGCTTCTCTGATATTTATTATTTCTCTTCTCCTGCTGGGTTTAGGCTTTCTTTGCTATTCCTTCTCCTGCTCCTTATGGTATAGGGTTAGGCTGTGTACTTGATATCTTTCTCGTTTCTTGAGAAAGGCTTGTATTGCTATATACTTTCCTCTCAGAACCACCTTTGTTGTGTCCCAAAGATTTTGAACAGCTGTGTTCTCATTTTCGTTTGTTTCCATGAATTTTTTAAATTCTTCTTTATTTTCCTGGTTAACCCATTCATTCTTTAGTAAGATTCTCTTTAACCTCCATGAATTTGAGTTCTTTCCAACTTTCCTCTTGTGATTGAGTACTAGTTTCATGGCATTGTGGTCTGAAATTATGCAAGGAATAATCCCAATCTTTTGGTACCTGTTGAGACCTGATTTGTGACCCAGAATGCATTCTATTCTGGAGAATGTTCCATGTGCAATAGAGAAGAGTGCATATCCTGTTGCTTTGGGATGGAATGTTCTGTATATATTTGTGATGTCCATCTGGTCCAGTGTGTCATTGAAAGCCTTTATTTCCTTGTTGATCTTTTGCTTAGAATATCTGTCCATTTCAGTATGGGGGGTGTTAAAGTCCCCTACTATTATTGTATTATTGTTGATGTGTTTCTTTGACTTTGTTATTAATTGGTTTATATAATTGGCTATTTCCATATTAGGGGCATAGATACTTACAATTGTTAGATATTCTTGTTGGATGTTCCATTTAAGTATGATATAGTGTCTTTCCTCATCTCTTATTATATTCTTTGGCTTAAAATCTAATTTATCTTATATAAAGATTGCCACTCCAGCTTTCTTTTGATGTCCATTAGCATGGCAAATTCTTTTCCGCCCTTTCACTTTAAATCTGGAGGTGTCTTTGTGTCTAAAATGAGTTTCTTGTAGACAGCTTATGGATGGGTCTTGTTTTTTTATCCATTCTGATACCCTGTGTCTTTTGATAGGGGCATTTAGCCCATTTACATTCAGGGTAACTATTGACAGATATGAATTTAGTGCCATTGTATTGCTTATAAGTTGAGTGTTAACTATATATTGTCCCTGTTTCTTTCTGGTTTATGTTCCTTTTAGGCCCTTAACTTGCTTAGAGGACCCGTCTCAATATTTCCTGTAGGGCTGGTTTGGTGTTTGCAAATTCTTTTAGTTTTGTTTGTCTTGGAAGCTTTTTATCTCTCCTATTTTCAATGACAGGCTAGCTGGATATAGTATTCTTGATTGCATATTTTCTCTTCTAGTGCTCTGAATATATCGTGCCAGTCTTTTCTGCCCTGCTAGTTCTCTGTGGATAGGTCTGCTGTCAATCTAATATTTCTGCCTTTGTATGTTACAGACTTTTTGTCCCAAGCTGCTTTCAGGATTTTCTCTTTGTCACTAAGACTTGTAAGTTTTACTATTAGATGACAGGGTGTGGACCTATTTTTATTGATTTCGAGGGGAATTCTCTGTGCCTTCTGGATTTCAATGCTTGTTCTCTTTGCCAGATTAGGGAAATTCTCTACAATAATTTGCTCCAATATACCTTCCACCCCTCTCTCTCTTTCTTCTTCTTCTGGGATCCCAATTGTAATGATATTGTTGCATATTATGGTATCCCTTATCTCTTGAATTCTCCCCACATGTTCCAGTAGTTGTTTGTCTCTCTTTCCTCAGCTTCTTTATTCTCTGTCATTTGGTCTTCTATATCACTAATTCTCTCTTCTGTCTCGTTTATCCTAGCAGTAAGAGCCTCCATTTTTTATTTTCCTCATTAATAGCTTTTTTGATTTCAACTTTGTTCAATTTTAGCTCTTTTATTTATTTCTCTAGAAAGGGATTCTCTAATATGCTTTTTTCAAGCCCTGCTCGCACCTTGTTAATTGTCATTTTGAACTGTCGTTCTGATGTATTACTAATGTCTGTACTGATTAGGTCTCTAGCTGTCAGTACTGCCTCTTGTTCTCTTTTTGTGGTGAGTTTTTCCACCTTGTCATTTTATCCAGATAAGAGTAGATGAATGAGAGAACAAAATATTAAAAGGGTAGCAACAACTCCAGAAAAATATACACTAACCAAAAATCTGAAAAGACCCAAAACCAAGGGTTGAAGAAAGAGGGGGAGAGGAGGAGGAGGGGGAGGAAGAGGAGAAGAGGAAGAAGAAGAAGAAGAAGAAGAAGAAGAAGAAGAAGAAGAAAAGAAAGAGAAAAAATATATATATACATATATATGATTGTGAATAAAACAGAGCCCCTCACTGATTTTAGGTGTATTTTGGTCTGTTAGAAGAAACTACCTCCTAAAATTTAAAAGAAAGAAAAATTTATAAATATTCAAAAATAAGGGTAAACATGATGAAGGGGTATAATATGAGTGTAAAGATGAAAATTTAAAAAGATTCTAAAAAAGGAATTGATAAGATAAGGGGTTGGTTGAAAAAAGAAAAAAAAGAGGAAAGAATGTGGTCAGGCTGGAGACTAGAAAAAAGCTGTGTGTTAGATTTAGGGTATATTTTGATGTATTAGAAGAAATCATATCCCAAAATTTTAAAGAAAAAAAACTATATGTATACAAAAAATAAGGTCAAATACAATGAGGGGATAAAATATGAATATAACAGTGAAAATTAGAAAAGATTTTTAAAAAGATACTGATAGAACAATAGTTAAAAAATTTAAAATAAGAAAGAGGAAAACTAAATAAATAGAATAAGAAAAAATAAAATTAAAAAAATTTAACTTTGAAAGACTAAAGGTTCATGGGAAAAAAGCCATGAATTCTATGTGTTGCTTTTTCCTAACTCTGGAGTTTCATGGTTCTTAATGATCGGTGAAGTTGGTCTTGGCTGGATGTTCTTGCTGATCTTCTGGGGGAGGGGCCTGTTGCAGTGATTCTCAAATGTCTTTGCCTGAGGCAGAATTGCACCACCCTTGCCAGGGGCCAGATTAAGCAATCTGCTCTGGTTTGCTCTTATAGCTTTTGTTCCCTGAATGTTTTCTGTACAGCCTTGGAGGACCAGAATGAAAATGGTGACCTCCCAATCCCTGGCCCATAGGAGCCAAGAGCTCAGGGCCCCACTCCTTAGTGCTCCCTCAGAGAAAAGCACTCAATCACCCCCATCTCCCTGGTGTCTCGCTGCACTCTGAGCTCATTCGACCTGTTACAGTGTTTTATCTCTAGTGGATGGCCCCATTTGGAGTCTCCAAACCCAGCAGACTCCTGCAGCATGCTCCCGCACTACCCTTCCTGAAGGAGGAAGGAAGGAGTCTCTCCAGATCTGCCCCACCTCCCCGTGGGCTCCCTGCTTGAAGAGCAGTGGCCCAACTGCCTCAGGTTATGGCTTAAGGTAATCCTGAGCTGAGAGCATGCTTTTCTGCTCCATCTCTCTCGTTTGCTGCCCACTCTGATACCTGGGAACTGTGCCACCCTCAGATACCCCAGTCTTTTTGTATCCCCATGAGTCCTGAGACTACACTGTCCCAGTGAGGGCTCCACCCCACCACTTAGCCTCTGGAGTGATTTCCCTCAGTGGATCAGTCATCTAAAAGCTCTGATTTTGTGCTCCACTGCTCTGCGGCTTGCTGGAAGCCAGCCCCTCCCCCGGGGACTATCTTCCCGTTGCTTTGGATTCACTTCTCCACATGTCCGACCTCCCAGAAAGTGGTCAATTTTGGTCAATTTTCTGTTCCTAGAATTGCTGTTCTTCTTCTCTTCTGTCTCCTATTGAGTTTGTAGGTGTTCAGAATGGTTTGATAACTATCTAGCTGGACTTCTGGGACATGATGATATCTCAGTCTCCTACTCCTCTGCCATCTTGTTCCTCCCCTGTGCTAAACCTTCTATATTTTCCCAGCTGCTATTGTGGGTCAAAGACAATTTTGTTAGTATAATACATATTACTCACAGGAAGATAGCACTGGCAAAGTTACTTCAGTAGCTGAAACCCAACTGGAAAATAGAGAATTAAATAATTCTATTCCATTGATTATAACCTCTTCTACATTGTGTTTATTTAATTTGACTTTCACCCAGATAAGGTAATATTTTTCAAGGATGTTTAGTCTTTGGAGAGTTCCTCACAGAATATTACACCTTGGAAGAGAGGATGAAATGAAGGCAAGAATCAACAATACAATTTTATGCAAGCTTCTAATTTTGAGGGTTGTGTATTAAACATTCCATAGAGCTTCTGTTAAACCATCAGCTACTTATTATTTAGATTCAATCAGAACATGAAGAGTGTGAGACTATGAAAAGAACGTACTCTATTATTCACTAGATGTAGTATATTAAATAACTTTGTCAAGTTATTTAGGTTGTCAGAAATCAAGTTTCCTTATAAAGAAAATGGATTTAGTAAAACCTGTATCATAGTGTTGCTGTATCTATAGCATATTTGTGAGATTCATAGTAAGCTTTCAATAAATGTTAGCATAGTAGCATAAAGGTAGAAATCAGTCACACTACAATCAAAACTCAGTTTTGAAGCAATTAAATAATATGCACAAATATGTACTGGTGAGAAATGTTAGGCTTTATTGGGAGCTGAGTTAGAGAGCATGACATGAACTTGAAGCCACTTCAACTTTCAGGTCTGGACATAATGGCCAATCTTGAGGAGAATGAGTGTTACGCAGATAATCTGGGACTGCCAAAGTAGACCAGAGACAAAGAGTAAACTAAATCTGCTGGTGACTTCTAACACACTTATGATAAGGGGACACTAATACATGTCCAATTTTGTTCTGTATTAATAAAATAAATCATCCTTCTTTATGAAGGGAGTATCTACAAGTATGCATAGGAAAAGAAAAAACTTTCCACCAGTACTTCAAGGAAGTTCTTAATTTCTATTTTAGTTGAAAGCAAGAACAAGGTAGCAGTGGTTAAGAAGTCTCTGGAGTCACACTGCCTGGGTTCAATGACCACAATTCTGCTACATATTATTAGACAGCCATCAGTGGGTCCCAAGTTCAATTTACATAAAAAGCAAAGAAGTTCGTATTTGCATAGTACTCAGAGCATAGAAAGGAAAATGATTTTATCTAGAGCTAATTCCATTTATTCCCTATCTGAGTGAGTTATGATTTACATATAGCTTTAGAATGCAATATGAATAATATAGAATAACTTATTTCACTTGGGGAGAGGGCCAAAAGGTAAGCATTGGTTACATCCACAATCAGTATATGGGAAGAAAATGAAGAAAGTTAATAAGTAAAGACAAAAGTTTACTACCCCTATTTAAGCATAGAAATTCTGAGTGCTAGTCTACAAGATGGGCCATTTTAATCAGAAATTAACCTGTGTAAAAATTTTTTAAAATTTCAGTAGGGGTCTTTTAGCTTGAGCCCAATATGGTTCCACAGGGAAAAAGGGAGGTTTATGTGAACCTCACTGATGACCTAGTGATGTGCATTGGTTTACACCAGTTTGTATTGCAGAAAATACATTCTAAGAGAAAATCAGGGAAGCAGATAAAAACTAATAATAGCTTAATCTATAGGAGGATTATTAGTTTGATTTTTGGAAGAAGCAGTTGTCTGTAACTTGCATTTATCCTGGCTCCAGCTCTAGCAGATGTACATCTGTGACTCAGGAAATAAAGGAGACTACAATTAAAAGATCTTTTTTTCCGTAAAGTCTCGTAAGGTATTATTGCTCTGGTGATCCTCTAAGGGATTGTAACTCCAAAAGAGATTATTCTTCCTGCCCTGGTTTCCACAGAACACAGACCAGCATTGGGCCCTTAACAGCTTCCACCAACTTTGATACTGCCCATCACAAATGAAATCAGTCCTCACAGGGTGTGGCAGTGCTCCGTGAAAAAGTCAGCCCTATTGGGGAGACTCAATGGGGAAAGAATTTTGCAAAATTTAATTCCCAATGTAACTATCAGAAACAAAACATTAAAGTATATGTATCAATCATGCATCTGACCCAACATGCTAATTTGTTTTCAACATTTCTAATGCACCCAGTTGTCAAATACACAGACCATATACATTTGTGGTGGTAGTGGTGTGGATGATTTTGTAGAAAACGCCAAAGAAATAAGCTAGAGAGATCTCAACTGAAACAAGTACCCATATCAAAAATTAATTTGGATCAGTAACACTGAAAGATGAATTATCTATGTGTGTAACAAACAAAAGTAAAGGCAGTATAGACAAATAACTCCTGGCAGTGTAGATCACAGTAAATTTCCAAGTAGGGGTGAAAAAAATCTTTAAAGATACATTTTCTTATCTCTCACAGAAGCCTCCGAATGTTCTCTGTTCTGAGACTATGAGGTAGGGAAATTTGGAATTATAGCACAGATCATATCAAATATTCTCATAGGAAAGCCTTGAGCTTCCTGTATTTAGTCTGGCTCCCTACACTGCTTATATTGTTCAAATAATTCCATGTTTTCCCTATGTATGATGTGTTTTAGTGGTTATTTTTATACTAATGTACTTGTCAATTCTTTTCAGATTTAATGCATTCTCATAAAAGGAATATTTTGGAAAAATTTATTTAAAAATAAAATTGGATGGAAGTATTTGATATATTGTATGCAGCATAACAAACACCAAATAATGAAATTTTCAATTTTACTTTTTCAGTTTCCAAAGTTTCTTATGGTTGTGTTTCAGCAGATTATGGGCGTTTCTCTAAGATTTTCAAAAATAAATCAAAGGCAAGATGAGCTGTACTCATTATTTATACATTATAGATGACATCTTTTCTTGATATGAAAAACTTTCATAGCCTAGAAATAATTTATTAACATTAGATTCAAATAAACTTCAACATGCATGCTAGATTGTCAGGTTTCGTTATCCCATCATATTCTCTAGTCCTTTAAAACTGACTGTAAAAATGCTAACCAATTAAATACATATAATGTGTATATATAAAGAACTTTCAGAGCAAAGTATAATTAATAATTGACAAATCAACTATCTGTCATGAGTTAACATGCATTGACATGCATTGAGGTTTTCTCTAGGAAATTAAATCTGTGGTGTTAATATACATAAATACAAGAACTTGTTTAACACAAGATACTGAGTTATAAAATCATTTGGTTTACAAATGGTAGTGAAAAACTTGGTGGTTTAATAAAATGTTAAAAAAATCAAGGTCTCAGCAATTGGCCAGATTGCCATATTAAATCATTCATAAGAGAACTTTTATAAAAATTTGAAATCAGTTAAATAAGAACAATTAAAAATTTTGGGTACACACACTTTACTTAGGTCCAAGGGAAGCCTGAGGTCTAGGCATGAACCAATTCTTCCTTCTCTTGTTTAAGCAGGTGAGGAAATTTTACTAAGCTCATACAAAAGTTTAAGCCCCTCAAGTATTATTTCTTCTACTTTACTTTGTTTATTTCTGGTTGGTTGTGTACTGTGAGCCTGAATAATAGTGCTTTTTTTTTTCTTTTTGACCTTTATTTAAAGACTTACTCCTTTTCTATATTTTTTAATCTTATGTCCTTTAGCTACATTGATTTCCCTCTAGAATCTGAATCTGCTTTCTGGGTTCTTGATTTGAGACTAGTTTTTCATTTAATAAGTTATTTTTGAGCAGTTATGATCTACAATTAGAAAAAGATATACAGCATGAGCGATTTTTTAAGAAATTATATTTGCTTCAGTTAATGATGATTTATGACATACTTACTCTTGATGCTAAGGATGGTTCATATTAACTGATCAAAATAGCTTTAGCATTCTCCTCAGCTTGACAAAACTTTAGATATGTATCTTCCTGACTCTAGACCCTGATCATCCTTTTCATAGAGCACTTACTGTAGAAAACATATAATTGCAGACTCATTCTCTGACCCTTAAAATGTATGTAGATCTCACAGATTCTTGCCAAATCCTGGAATGTCTTTAAAACCTGGGAGATGTCCTTTGAATTATCATCCAACAAGATTGTGACTCTATTTTCCAGTCTGTAGGAGGGTAGGAGTCTAACTTAGATAAATGCCAATTAGCAAACAGATGGCCTAATCACATTGACCAATCTCCCCATTAATGCCCTTTAGCACATTCCCACTAGCTCATCCCAGGACTTAAAAAAACCTCTGACCATTTGTTTCAGTGAATTAATAGCTCAAACTTTCTCCGCTATTTGCCTGTTTAAGTTTGATGCATATTTTCTTTGATAGTTCTTGTGCTATGTTTTGGATTGGATTCATCTTTGGACCTCCCCCCACCCCTGCCCCAGAGCTTCTCATCCAGGGTTCATGGTATCTAATGGTATACAATGTTAAAGCTTTTCTTCATTCATGAGTGACTGATTCAAGAACCATTGGTGAATCTTCTGATCCAGCATGGTAGACATCCAAATGTTGAAGCATTGTAAGGGAATGAGTAATACTTTTGTTTGGTTTTGGTTTTGGTTTTTGTGTATGTGTGTTTTTTTTTAATTTTTCTTCAAATTTTTCTTTAAATTCTACCTAGTTAACATAGTGTAATATTGGTTTCAATAGTAGAATTTAGTGATTCAGCACTTATATTTAAAACCCAGTGCCTAACACAAGTGCCCTCTTTAATACCCATCACCCATTTAGCCCATCCCCTACCCACTTCCCCTCCAGCAGCCTTCAGTTTATTCTCTATAATTAAGAGTCTCTTGGGGTGCCTGGGTGGCTCAGTCCATTGAGAGTCTGACTCTTGGTTTCAGCTCAGATCATGCTCATGATCTCAGGGTCATGAGTTGGAGCCCTGTCTCGGGCTTTGCCCTCAGCACCGAGTCTGAGATTCTTTCCTCCTCCCTCTCTATCCTCCTCTGCTCCTTCCTCCACTCACTCTCTCACTCTCGCTCTCAAATAAACACTTAAAAAAATCTCTTATGGTTTGCTTCCCTCTCTTATTTTTCCTTGCACCTTCGTTCATCTGCTTCATTTCTTAAATTCCACATATGAGTGAAATCATATGGTATCTGTCTTTCTGTGGCTGACTTATTTTGCCTAACATAATACACTCTAGCTCCATCCACATCATTGCAAATGGCAAGAGTTCATTATTTTTGATGGCTGAGTAATATTCCATTATAGTAATATTCCATTCCATTATATATTCCATTATATATATTCCATGTATATATATGTACCTTCTTTATCCATTCATCAGTTAATGGACATTTGGTCTTTTTCCATAATTTGGCTTTTGTGGATAATGCTGCTATAAACATCAGTGTGCATGTGCCCATTCAAATCAGTATTTTTGTATTCTTTGGGTAAATACTTAGAAGTGTAACTGCTGGGTCATAGGGTAGTTCTATTTTTAACTTTTTGAGGACCTTCATACGTTTGCCACCGTGGCTGCACCAATTTGCACAGCACCAGTGTAAGAGGGCTCCCCTTTCTCCACATCCTCACCAACATCTGTTGTTTCCTGTGTTAATTTTAGCCATTCTGACAGTGTTACTACAGGTAATGAGATCTCATTTGGTTTAACTCTGGTTCTTTGGCATTTTGAGTATTTTTTTCTTTGAGATCTCCATGATTTTAGTCAAATTTAGTAATTCCAAGCAACTTTAATTCAATCATTATGTTTTATATCTGTTTAAAAAGTTTACCAAATCTTAACGTAGCATTAGATTTATGCTAAATTAAGTAATATCCATCAAATATCTATTTCAATTCTTTTTTTAAGATTTTATTTACTTATTTGTCAGAGAGAGAGAGAACACAAATAGGGGAAGCAGCAGGCAGAGGGAGTAGCAGACACCCCAGTAAACCACGAGCCCAATGTAGGACTGATCCCAGCACCCTGGGATCATGACCTGGATGAAGGCAGACGCTTAACTGACTGAGCCACCCAGGCATCCCTAGAACATGTCTAGGTAACATGATTATTATTATTAGACATAAATTTAAGTTTATATATGTTTTTGCTTATTTTTATGATATAGAGAGTTTTATTATATTGGGCTTGTTAATAAATATATTGTTGCAATATTGAGAAACTGTACCATAAGAAAGCATGCACTTTACCTATAAAAATTGTGAGAAGTTATATAGAAACTTTACTAGCCTGCTACAGAATCCTAATAAAACTGTTTATAATTATCTACTTGTTTTCTCTGTAAAACTCAAGCTATGAAGTACTTAAAATTATAATCAATATATCTAAATTAAACTACTAAACTGGAACAAAGAAATAATTTTGTATACAAAGTATATTAGCAGTATAGGACCTGTTAAAGAAAAGTATGCAAAGTATATAGGATGTGTTTTCGTTAAGGGGGGAAAAAAGGTAATTTTATCCTAAAACAAACTAACTGGCTGTTCCACAGTGAGAAGAAAAAAGTGTAGGAAAAAACATGATGGGTAAAACTAGTCATAGGTTTGCAGAAATGGAATCTTATTTTGTGTATTCAAAACTAGTTCTAAGATCCAATGGGTTAATTTCCTTTAGTTCACTTTAGTATCACTAGTGTATTACTGCAAAACTAAAATTTTGTTTTCTCTCTATTAAAATGACAAAATTTTCTTGGGTTATAAATTTTCTCTCAATAAGAGATTGCAAAAGACTTTTCTTTACATTCTGAGTAATTTTCCTTAAAAGGTATGGATTGTGGCTTATCAGAATAACTTACTGTGTTTTGTGTTGACCTTATCATGTATTTGATTATTAAAGTGAACAAGATCTTCTCACCTTTGAAAGAGGTAAAGTTGTTTCAATTATGTTACCACCTATATTTGCTTTTAAAATCCTTTGACACTTTGGTTAAGTAGGTAGCTAAGTATGGTTTCTTAATGACCCACGATCCCTTTTAGCCAATTGTCCAAATCTTTTGACATTTTTGATAACCTTGGATATTTGCCCTCTCAAAATAGAATTCTAAATGTAATTTTCTTGATCCAAACTGACTTTGAAACACTTGAGGGTCCTTGGTAAATCACAAAAGATTTATTCTTTTACCTTATAAAGGTGGAATCTTTAAAATAAGTAGGTTTGTTTGATACATTGCATTGAATTAAAAACATTGTCAAAGGAGTGATGGTTAACTTTCCATAGGTTACTTGTATGGGTAAAATATTAATATAAATATTTCAGAAATGTTAAAATTAAAATTTGTCAATGCCTGTGGTGTTTATGATAGGTCTTGGTTCTGCTTTGCTTGCATTAGACAGCATTATAACATTATTAGTCATAATTTCTGAATTGTTCAGTGGAAAGGCTAAAACAGTGTTATCCCTCACCTTCGTGGGAGGTAGAAGCCTAACTTTAATAAGTACCAATTATCAAAGACAGCTTAATCATATTGACCAATCTCCTCCATCATGTTCTCCAGTATTTTTCCACTAACCCAAGCCATGCTTAAAAACCCTTCTGTCTTTGGTTTCAGTAGAGTCTTTCTCCCCTATTTCTAGGGTCTTGACTAAATTCTTTGCCTGTTTAATGTTGTCTTGTACAATTAGTGTTTTACATAACCTTAACACAAATATAGTATAGTTCATATTTATTTTTCCTGCCTCTTTTCTAGATGCTTTACAAACATTAACTAATTTATTCACATAGTCACCTTCAAGAAATGTTTTCCTCAATTTACTTGGCAGTTGACAAAACTGAGGTTTAGGTTCATGAAGCAAATCATCATCAGTCATTCATCTAAGCTTCAGAACCTCTTTCATATCAACCCCTTCTTGAGATCCATAAATTGTATTTATATTTTTGTATTCTTTTCCTTAAAAGAGAACCTCCTAGATTGTAGGTGTCACAAATCCTGGATGAATGTGACCATCAGAATTTGAATGTGGTAATAAGTGACTGATTTCAAAGCCTGTGTTTCCTTCAGTACAGTTATTTCCCAGCTTTGTTTTTGGAGTTCCAGCTGCTCAGAACAAGCTCAGAGGCAGCTCTGCTGAACTATAGGCAGTGGGGGAAACTGAGTTCTAGAACTTCTACTGCACTTACAACCAGACCAGCCCTCCTTTTATCTCTCCATTGATCTTACATGATATGAATAAAATTTATTTTGAGGAAGTGATTTTGTGGCCAAAATACTTTGAAAAATAGTGGCATAATGCCAGACTGCCAGGACCCTCTTCATTGAATCCATGTTGACATAGGGTAACAACTGTGGAAAGTCATTTATACAAAATTTATTCAATTTATTTTGAGCTGAAAAGGACTAAGAAATTATCTAGCCCAACTTCTTCCTGTAAGGATGAGAGAAATGAGTCACAGAAAGAAAGTAATTTACTTAAGGTTAAGCCTTGTTCCACATAGAATTGCAATTATTAAACTCTCATCACACATTATGTCATAGCCTATTTTAAGGAAACTGAAAAATTGCCTAATGAAACTTGTCATTATATTGATTGTACTGATGTTTTGGAGGTCATTGTTTACTACATACCACTTCATTCTTTTTATGAGTGAGCACAAAAGGTATTTAACTTCAGTCAGAATCAAAGTAATCAGTAGTGTGCAGCTTTTGCTTTTGTTTTGCTTTTTTTTTTAATGTCAGATATGTAAGTGATTGAATTTCTCTCTTTGGTCAACTTCTGGAACTTAATGCCTTAGTTTGAATGTTTGTGTCTGACTCCAAATTAATTTGTTGAGGCCCTAATCCTTAATGTGATTGTATTTGGAGACCGAGGCTTCAGGGGAGTAATTGGGGTGACATTAGGTCATAAGGGTGGGACTCTCATGTTAGAATTGATCTCACACACACAAAAAAATAGACATGAGAGCTCATTCTCTGTGTGCTCACACCCAGAAAAAGCCATGTGAGCACACAAGGAGAAGGCCATTGTCTATAAGCCAGGGCAAGAGTCCTTTCCAAGAACTAAATCTGCTGATACTTTGATCCTTGGATTCTTCAGCTTCTAAAATTATAAGAAATAGACTGTGTGGCTTAAACAGGAGACATTTATCACACTTTGTTACAGCAATCTGAGCTATGACACTTAATGTATATACATATAATGGATACACAATTTCATTTTGTACTCTCTATATCAGGCTATTTTCTGCTTGTTATTATCTAGCATAATTTTTCAACAACTTTTATTTCTTCACTTTATATTGTTTGCCTAATATACATTTTGGTAAGCAATCACATTTCATTTGAACTGAAACTAGACCTAAAGACAAGAACCATGTCCCATGAAGGTTTGTATGTAATCATATCCTTGTCTCATTTGTATATAAGTATTTCTCTAGGTTTAAATAGTCTTATATCTTAGAGAGCTCTAATAGATATTGAATGAATGCATAAAGGTGTGAAATAAGGTAGATGAAATATATGTGAATGCCTAAGTTCTAATAGTGTTGACAAAGATCAGAAACAAGTCTTCTAATTCTTAAATTAATGAAGGAAAAAAAGGAAGACATCATTGATTCAGTCCTTTTGGTGTTTTGAACTCTGTGTGGTACACTTTCTATAAGCTATCATATTTAGTAATCTTACATGATCAGACTATATAGTTCTATATAGAGTTGAAAAATTGAGATTCACAGGGGCCAAGAGGAAGTTTACACCTCTAGCACATTGAAGAGTAGAAATTTGGACATGTAAATGCCATAGAAGGTATTATGTTTCATAAAAATGTTATGGAGAAAGTATGACATGGGGTGCCTAGATGGTTCAGTCAGTTGCATGTCCAACTCTTGGTTTAGGCTCAGGTAATCATCTCAGGGTTGTGAGATCAAGCCCCGCATAGGGCTCCACACTCAGCGTGGAGTCTGCTTGACATTCTTTTCCTCTGCCCCTCCCCTGCTTCGGCTCTCTCTCTCTCTCTCTCTCTCTCTCTCTGTGTGTGTGTTTTCCTCAAATAATTAAATAAAATCTTAAAAAATATAAAGTGGTACAATAGCATAAAGCAGAGAGAGGACTTACATGTAACAAGTTATGATGTACCATTTAGGTTATAAAATGAAATTTGGATAGAATTTGGACTATAAGTAGAAGAGGGAGGGCTGGGTAAATATAATTTGGATATATTAACATCCTTTGAGAATTTTTATGGTGATAAAAATTGGTCACAAAGCAAATTAAGGATTCTTTCCATATCACTCTCAAGCTAAACACTTAATTGGGTTTTATGGATTTTCTTAACAATTATGGAGATTAACTGACAGTCTGTATTATATAAAATAGTAATTCAGATGAAAGGATCTTAAGTATGAATGCTTGGTTTGAAATTCAGACTCACCCGTCATTCACTTAAACAAGTTACTTTATCTCTATGTACCTCAGTTTCTTTGTCTAAAAATCAAGCTTCTGCTACTTCCTGCATCATGTAATTGCTGTGTTCAGTCATATAAGCCTTAAACATCCCATAAGACAATACTTTGCAAGTATATACTATTTTTTCTGTTCCATTTTCAATTACTTTGAGAATTTTTCTGATACTTTATAAAATTTTCTGATACTTTATTTTCTATTTACAAAGCTATTTCCTTCTGAAAATTCTCTGGATGGAAACCATAAGCAGTTTCCTTTACATTCTCCTAGCTTTGAAAATGTGGTATCTGGTTAGTTTGAAATTAATTTCTCTAAGCCTACCAGTCAGATAGACAAGAGTTGTTGGCCCTGTTCAACTCTGTCTAACATTACCAATTATCAGTGAAGTAAAGTACTCTCTCTGTAGGTTCTATTTCTGTTCAATCTCCTTTTTAGTCTTTGATTGAGGATACATTAAAGGATAAGAATCATGGGGAGGAGAGGGAAAACTGAATGGGAAGTCATCAGAAAGGAAGAAAAACCATGAGAGAGTCTTAACTGACTGATGGTTGTTGGAGGGGAGGTGGGTAGGGGAACAGGGGGATAGGGTAATTGGTTGATGGGCAATAAGGAGGGCGCATGATGTGATGAGCACTGGGTGTTATACACAACTGATAAGTTATTGAACACTATCTCTGAAACTAATGATGTACTATATGTTGGCTAGTTGAATTTAAATTAAAAATAAATAAATATAGGGGCCCCTGGGTGGCGCAGTTGTTTGAGCGACTGCCTTCGGCTCAGGTCATGATCCCGGAGTCCCGGGATCGAGTCCCACATCGGGCTCCCAGCTCCATGGGGAGTCCGCTTCTCACTCTGACCTTCTCTCTCTCACTCTCTCTCTTTCCTAATAAATAAATAAATAAATAAATAAAATCTTCAATAAATAAATAAATAAATAAATAAATAAATAAATAAATAAATACCAGGATTTAATTTAAAAAATCATCAAGAAGCCATCATAAGAATATATTTGCAATCCCCTGGGGAAATTTTACAACTCAAGGACATAGCATTATTAAAGACTTTGATGTAGAAACCGGGAACTGATGTATACTAATGACTGTACTTTTGAATTTTTTAAGCAATAAAATATGCAAAAACCTAGGAACAGTTTTCAGAGTCAGTAGTGTTGATTGTCTTTAAAAGAATGGATGCCTGGGTGGTTCAGTTGGTTAAGCATTTGACTCTTGATTTTGGCTCAGGTCATGATCTCAGCCTCCTGTGATGAGCCCCAACACAGCCTGCCTGTTGAGCAGGGAGTCTGTTTATCTCCCTGTTCCTCTGCCCCTCCACCTGATCCCTCTCTGTCTGTCTCTCTCTCTGTCTATCTCTCTCCCTCTCTCTCTTTTTGTCTCTTTCTCAAATAAATAAATCTTTAAAAAATATATTTTAGAAAAGTATAGCAAAGTCATTCACTATCTGAAAAAGTACATATACAAAATACTTTAATCAATTCATTTACTGAAATTTAACACTTAGTAGACCCAGATTTTGCTTAAAGTTTCTATACTTCATACTCTTACTCTCCACCAAATAATTCTTTATTTCAAAACAAAGTCCCCATAACCCTATGTACAGTAAGCCAGATATTGTGCTAGATACAAAGTTATACGTCATCATTAGAAATTATCCTGACCTTTAAATAATCTCACAAAAGAGAATAAAGAAATTACCAAGTAAGGTATACTGTGACAAGCAGAAGGCTATGGGAATATGAAGAAAATACGAATCAAATTGGTGGTGGGTGGGGGCAGAGAGGAAGCAAACATCTTAGGTCACTGTAAATCTTGGTTAGGTTAAGCATTTGCTACATATATTAACATAGGTAAATGAAAAAGTGTAGTTGGTTCTACCTATCTGCCAGCTGTCAAGCCTCACTTGATCTAAAGTCTTTAACCAGACTTTTAAAAAACCTCTCCTGTAATGATTACCTGACATTCTTTCTCTATATCAAGTATGAATTTTTGAATTACCTGGTAAGAGGCCACTTCCCCTGCAGTAACACTAACACTATACTAGTCCTGGCACAGGCTCTTGATCAGTGTTTTTTCCAAATAGATGATGGCATGCCAGACAAATGCAAAGGCAGATAGTTGCAATATGACTGTGTAATATGAAACTTCAAGTAATTTGGTTTGGGTTGTGTGACTAAGGGTGAGTAGTGAATTTAGAAAAGTAAAAACTCTAGTTGATGAAGTGCTTTGTTTGAAAATAAAGAAGTCCAAAATTTTCATTACAGTTCATGAAGAGCTATTGAATAATTTTTAAGAGGAAGGAGACAATTTTGTTCATATCTTTTAGTTCAAATAATCATGAAAATTGTCTATTATATTCAAGAGCAGAGGAAGCAGTGTAAAGTTAACCCCCGTATAACCCAAATACAGTTATCAGAGCACTTAAATATTAACAATACTTCTTTGCGGGCAGTTGATACCCAAATCATAATTAAGTGTCTCTGATGAGTCTCAGTAATGATCTTGTTATGATTGGTTTAAATCAGAACCCATATAAAGTAGGTACATTAATTGGTCATTATATGAGTTAAGTCTCTTGATGTGGAATGGTGTCTGCTTTATTGTTTTTGTTTTCTATTATTGCTTATTACAAAAGCTAGATCAATTCTTTTAGAATGTTCCATATTTTATATCTATATTTTTCATTTTTTCTGGTGTCATTCAAATGATTCCTCTACCTTCTGTGTTTCATGTTAATAGAAATTAACTTTAGAAGCTTGACAAGTACAGATTCAACTTTTTTAAAGACTAAGTCAGAATGCTTTTATTAATATGTACAGCTGAATTCATATATAATATAACTTCATCATGTATGTATTAACTGAGCAGAGGCAAAACAGAATTTATTAACTGCTTTTTGGTTTATAATGAGATGTATTCTCTTTTGTTTTTATGTTTGTTTTCATTTCTTATTCTTTGGTAAAACAATTGGCTGGAAACCATGAGAGATAATAGTGTGCAGTTATTAGGAAAAAGATTGATGCAGTTGTTAGGAAAAAAGGTTTCGGTTTTCTCTGGGTACTTCTTGAACTTGTGATTTCAACTGCAAATGGTTCATGTTCTTTCTATCCCTGGGTCATGGCAACCGGCATACTTCTGTTAGCATCTCTGTTAGTTAAACAAAGATAGCACCATTTTTCTCATACTAATTTCTGTCTTTCTTTTGGGTAAAACCCAGTTCCCAGAGGAGCCAAAATGACTATAAAGGTTACTATCTCTTTTTGACATGTCACCTGCTGAATGACAGTTTAGAATTATCAGTGGAAATTAACCTTTAAGCAATTGCATATCAGACAGCAGAGGAAGAATTATTGACACAATCAAAAACGACTTAGGCAACGTGAAAACTCCTTCTTCACCAGTTTTTGTTTTCAGTTGGCCTATACCCTCCAAAAAGATTTAATCCAATATATTAATTTTGCTAACTTTTGATAATCAACAAGCCTTTTTTCTAAGTGAATATGATTGATCTACATTTGTAAAGTCTTTACTCATTTTTAAAATTATTTTATGGGCTAAATTATTAGACATATAAAGCTCTAGATGTTTCATATGATACTTTTTAAAAGATTTTATTTATTTATTTGATAGAGAGAAGAGAGATCACAAGTAGTCAGAGAGGGAGGCAGAGAGAGAGGGGGAAGCAGGCTCCCTGCCAAGCAGAGAGCCCCATGCGGGGCTCGATCCAAGGACCCTGAGATCATGGTCTGAGCTAAAGGCAGAGGCTTTAACTTATTGAGCCACCCAGTATGATGTTTGAACAATAATCAGAAATTTTAAATTGAATATTTTAGTGTAGATGAGAAGGCCTTATAAATTAGTGAAACCCAGTCAAAAATCTCCACATAAGGCTCTTAATAACATATGAAAAAGTAGGGAATTTGCTTGAATTCTTGAAAGGCAAGATGACCACAGAAAGTATATTCCACGTTGTGATGAGGTAAGCAAACATGTTAGGGCCATCTGATCACACACAAAAAATATTGTTTCAGGGACTATTATGAAATATAATAAGATAAAATAATACTGGTTTGAATTACTATCTGGATTTGTTACTCCTACTGTAGAAGACAAATTCATGGTTTTATAAGAAAGCAATTTATTCATAGCTTATGTTATTAGCGCTGTGTCCCATTCTTTAATGCTCCTTCAGTTCCTTTGAGGTTCTAAAAAAACTAGTCCTGTTAACTGTGGGAGCCTAGCATTTACCTAATGATATCAGAAGGGTCTGGAGCAAAGTCAGCAGTTGGAAAGTATGACAGCTATTGGAATTGAGAATGGTGAGTGTTAAAAAGTTTAAAGGGGCAAAAGAGTTGAGAGAAGGGAAAAGTACAGTGATAATTTTTATAGTCTAAATAGGAATAATACAAGGGGAATAGTAAGGATAAGGGAAGAAAAAGACAAAATCAACTAAATATCTTGGGAGGAAGCTGTTTAGAACCACCGTCATATTCTTGATTCATAAACTTTTGTGGTTGATATCTGCTTTTGGCAATCTGTTGCTCTTTGAGGTAGTTTACTGGATTTCAAAGTTAAATCTTTTGTGTGAATGAATATCTAAGTTCTAAATTCATTACCACATTTATACAGGGTGCCATTAATCCTTGGGGGTCTGTTCTGGAGTACAAGAGTACGACATACAGTTAAAGAAATTATCTTTTTCAATGCAGTTTTAAGGTTTGCTTTCATGGTACCTTTTCTCAATGAAAGTCAATATTCTAACTGTATGTCATATAAAGTTGTATCTGGTGAATCTCTGTTGGAAATGTTTCTATCGTATATGTATCTGTGTATATGAAAAATTTAGTTTGAAGATCAGAATATGACAGTCTGACAATGCGGTAGTCAATATAAGACTCATGAGACATCTTATTATGTAATTAAAATTTACAGTATGTAGATAAAGCATCATTAGAGATAGGGATAGAATTTTAGGTCAAGATTAAATCCTCTTATCAATTTGGACAGTTTTTGATTTTAAAAGACATTATTTTAACCTTTTGGTGAAAACTTTGGAATAAAAAGGGATGTAAGTTTACCTTTTAATGAGGATTTATATAAATCCTTCATTATTAAATTCATAAAGTAAGTTTCTGTTATCAGCATGTGCTGAAAGTAGTTCCCAAAGAGGAAAAACAAATTGTTGAGCCATTTTGCAAGTTAAAGATAAAGGAAATCCATCAGTCTAACCAGAAAATTTTCATACTATTACTAAAACATATTAATAACTTTGAGATTAGTATAACTGATTAAAATCCGTTTATAAGTTCAAGTGGTCTCTAAATGATTTTTGAATCATTTGATCATTTGAATCATTTGAATCTGAATGAGTTTTGAATCTTGCCCTACTTTATATTCGCCTGAGTTATCATTACAGATAAGACAAATTGTGGTCAACTTCTGAGTCTCTCATATATATATGGAAAAATTTTATATATTTATATATATATATAATTTTTTTGAAGTTTCAATTAACTTGACATTATGGTTGCTTTATGTAACATGAGCTCTCAAAGTCTTAATTTCAGTAATTCCGGACAGCCATTTTGGATGAGCCAAAATCCATGGAAGATGATGAAATAGTTCTGAGAAAATAAATTTGTTCTTTTATAGAGGCAGAAGATGTATGTAGATAATTCTCTCTGGATTCATAAAAATCAGGTTGAGCAACTGTCTTTAAAATATCAACAGCGTGGCTTAGAGAAAATAAAAATGGCTTTTTAAAATAAAAAAAAAAATCTCAACAGTGATAAATTCAGTAAGGACTGCTTGTTTTGCATAATAGTTGTCCAGGGATTTATTTCTACCTTTTTAATTATGGTTTAAGTATAATAAGTTTAAGTATAATAAAGTATATAGCATGGATATAACAAATTTTTGTTTAGAAATATTTTTCATATTCAGTGTTCCTTAAACTTGAATGTGTATATAAATCAACTGTATGAAAAATTCAAATTCCTGGGGTGCTTGGGTGGCTCAGTGGGTTAAACCTCTGCCTTCGTCTCAGGTCATGATCTCAGGGTCCTGAGATCAAGGCCCTGTATTGGACTCTCTGCTCAGTGGGGAGCCTGCTTCCCCCTCTCCCTCTGCCTACCTCTCTGCCTACTTGTGATCTCCTTCTCTCTGTCAAATAAATAATAAAATCCTTTTAAAAAATTCACATTCCTATACTACACTGCCAGATAATCTGATTAATTCTGAGGTGACACCTGAAAATATACATTATTTAAAATACACATTTAAAACATTTCTCAACTCTAAATTGAAATTTATAATATAAGCTCTCTGGATTATTAGAGGATTAGAGTAAATGGATTGTACATTGTTTTCAGTTACTTGAAGATCTTTACTAGATAGCTTGTATTTTTCAAGAACTAAATAATTTTATATTCTTAAACAATTTCTAAAATATCTCAGTTGAAAAATAATAATATGAGTGAAGACCCTGGAATCTAGAACTACTTCCAATTAGAAGTACTAGTTTTATAACTTACTAGTGGCTTGATCTTTTACAGGATTCTTAACCTGAAATAGATACATCAAATACACTAGATAAATGGATTTCTACTCAAAGTGGTCAGTTGTGGTAGGGAGGAATTAAATACGGAGATTATAACACATACTTGGCTCATAGTAACTACTCGGTAAATCTTAACTCATTTATTTTGTGAAATACCCACCACATTATAACAGACACTAAATAGACAATGCTTTCTATTTTAATTCAGATTAACTAGATTTATTTTTGGAGAATTTCAAATCCAAGAAGAAAAATAATCTGTTTTAATGGCAACCTTAAAATGTTTATTACTACATAATAAGTTATAAAATGCCCATGTACTCCACACATAAGTGGGACCATAAGACAATTGACTCTCCCCACTTGACTTATTTCACTCCACATAATCTCTTCCAGTCCTGTCCATGTTGATACAAAAGTTGGATAATCATCTTTTCTGATGGAGGCATAATATTCCATCATATAGATGTACTACATCTTCTTTATATATTCATCTGTTGAAGGGCATTTTCGTTCTTTCCACAGTTTGGTGATTGTGGCCATTGCTGCTATGAATATTGGGGTACATGTGGCCCTTCTTTGTACTGCATCTGCTTCTTTGGGGTAAATAGCCAGTAATGCAATTGCAGGGTCATAGGGTAGCTCTATTTTTAATTTCTTGAGGAATCTCCACTCTGTTTTCCAAAGTGGCTGCACCAACCTGCATTCCCACCAACAGTGGAAGAGGCTTCCCCTTTCTCCACACCCTATCCAACATTTGTTGTTTACTGCCTTGTTGATTTTGGCCATTCTAACTGGTGTAAGTTGGTATCTCAGTGTGGTTTTGATTTGAATCACCCTGATAGCTAAAGATGAAGAATATTTTTCATGTGTCTATTAGCCATTTGTATGTCTTCTTTGGAGAAGTGTCTGTTCATGTCTTCTGCCCATTTTTTGATGTGATTATTTTGTTGAGTTTGAGGAGTTCTTTATAGATCTTAGACATCAGATCTTTGTCTGTAGTGTCATTTGCAAATATCTTCTCCCATTCTGTGGGTTGCCGGTTTGTTTTGTTGACTGTTTCCTTTGCTGTGCAGAAGCTTTTTATCCTGATGAAGTTCCAAAAGTTCATTTTCACTTTTGTTTCCTTTGCCTTTGGAGACATATCCTGAAAGAAGTTGCTGTGGCTGATGTCAAAGAAGTTACTGCCTATGTTCTTCTCTGGTTTTGATAGATTCCTGCCTCACATTGAGGTCTTTTATCCATTTCAAGTTTATCTTCATGTATGTTGTAAGGGAATGGTCAAGTTTCATTCTTCTACATATAGCTGTCCAATTTTTCCAGCACCATTTATTGAAGAGACTGTCTTTTTTCCACTGGATACTTTTTCCTGTCTTGTCAAAGATTATTTGACCATAGAATTGCAGGTCCATGTCTGGGCTCTCTATTCTGTTCCACTGGTCTATGTGTCTGTTTTTGTGCTGGTACCAAGCTGTCTTGGTGATCGCCGAGTAGTAAAGCTTGAAATCAGGCACTGTGATGCCACCAGCTTTGTTTTTCTTTTTAAACATTTCCTTAGCAATTCGAGGTCTTTTCTGGTTCCATACAAATTTTAGGATTGTTTGTTCCAGCCCTTTGAAAAAAACCGGTGGCATTTTGATCAGGATGGCATTGAAAGTATAGATTGCTCTGGGCAGTATAGACATTTTAACAATGTTTATTCTTCCGATCCATGAGCATGGAATGTTTTTCCACCTTTTTGGGTCTTCTTCAATTTATTTCATGAATGTTCATAGTTCCTTGAGTACAGATCCTTTACCTCTTTGGTTAGGTTTATTTCCAGGTATCTTATGGTTCTTGGTGCTACAGTAAATGGAATCGATTCTTTAATTTCCCTTTCCATATTTTCATTGTTAGTGTATCAGAAAGCAACTGATTTCTGTGCATTGGTTTTCTATCCTGACACATTACTGAATTGCTGTATGACTTCTAGTAGTTTGGGGGTGGAGTCTTTTGGGTTTTCCATATAAAGTATCATGTCATCTGCAAAGAAAGAGAGTTTGAGAGTTTGACTCCTTCATTGTCAATTTGAATACTTTTTATTTCTTTTTTTTTGTCTGATTGTTGTCATTTGCCTAATAGTTTAAAGTCTTTCACACAGAAAACTATAAGCATTTTTGATAGTTATTCCAAAATTTAACATATGTAGAAGAATATATTATGTTTCAAGACTGAAGGCCTTATGTTGAAAATATGTCATTTTTTTTCTCAACTAATGTGTAGATGCAATGAAATCTCTATCAAAATGATAGCGGATTCTGAGGATTGTTGTGATTATTGATGTCAAAAGCTTACTCTAAAATGTTTATAAGTCTATTCAAAATTTAAAAACTCAAAGTTTAAAAATAGCCAAGATAATCTTGAAGACCAGGAAAAGGAGAATAATAATAGGAAGAGGAGGAAGAGGAAGAAGAGGAAAATCCAGAAGGACTTATATTCCAAATGTGTTTTTTTATGACACAACAGTATGGAGAACACTATAGTATTGACACAAATATAAAAAATTAGATCGGTAAACAGTGTTCAAAAATGGACTCACATTACAGGGGACATTGGAATTATGAAGATAACATACAGAAGATTTAAAATGGTCTTCAGTAACTCATGTTACTTCAATTGAATATCTTGTGAAACCGAATGAATCCTTGTTTATACTGTACACATGTATCAATTTCAGTTAGATTATATATTCAGTATTAAAGTAAAATAAAACTTTTAGAAAACAATGTAAGAAAAGCATGGTCTTGAGGTAGGAAACTATTTCTATAGCAGGATATATGATATACTATCATAAAAGAAAAGTTTGACAAAATGGACTACATCAGACTTATGAGTATGGGTCCATCAAAGAGTTGAAAGTAGTGTACCAAATGCTAGAAATATTTGCAACTTATGTAGAAATGGACTTTTCTAGATTGTACAAATAATAGGTAAAATCTATTCATAATTCTCAAGATGGAAAAAAAAAGGGCAAAAAATGAGAAATGTATTTTACCAGTGATAGCAAAATTGTTAAGAAACATAAATGCTGTTTAAATTTATGTCATAATAGTACAAATTGTAACCACAATTTGGTATTATTACATTCTTAACAATGACAAGTTAGAAACTGACAAAATGATTTACAGAAATAAGAATTCTCATACACTTATGATAGAAGTATAAAATGCTATAATCAATTTGGAAAACTATTTAGCAGGATCTACTAAAACTAAGCATGCTCATCCTTTGTAACTATCAATTTCCTTTCTAAGGACAATATATTTCACCAAACAGAATTGATTGAATGTATGTCATCATCCTAATAGCAAACAATGAGAGACACCCTTAACATTATCAGCAGTAAAATAGATGTATGAATGAGTGATTCCATCACACAATGGAAGCAATGTAAGGCCACAAAAATGAATAAACTACAACTACTTTTAACTGTAAATCATACATGCTTTTACACACTGAGCATCCCCTCAACCACCCTGCTTCTACCATTTACATCTGTAGTCCTCATGTCTAAAATTAGCTGAAGAGAATGGAGGAAGTGTGGGGAAATGGCCCATGAAGGAAATTCTTGGAATTTACTCAAGGTGACTGTATAGAGCATTGCCCACATGGCCACATCTTTTCCACTCCTGCAGCTCTTGGGTACCTACTCGCCTATTTCCTATATTTCCCAACCTCTCTTCTACTTTTTATCCTCACCATCTTCCTCCATCTGCATCCAGTTATAGTACCTTCATACTCCACTGTAATACTGAGACTCTTCTGTGATATAAATATATCTAGCTAGAGGCATTGTTCCAGCTTCTTGGACTTGGTGACCACCCCCCCATGCACTAGCTCTAACTTTCCTAAGTCACTTCTCTAAAATTAAGGTTTTTTTTTTTTCTCTGTGAAATTCAAGTGACAAAATTATGGCATTGGGTTGCAGGATAGTGATTACCTATGAATGGTGAGGGTAGAAGAGGATATGAGGGGCTCCTAAAGTGTTTGTTGTAGTCTATTTCTTAATTTGAATGCCAATTACATAGGTCAGTTCACTTTCTGAAAATTTGAGTTATACACTCATAATTTGTTCACTTTTCTGTTTATATGTTATACTGCAAATAACAAGTTCACTAAAGAAACATTTGTTTTATTGCTACAAAAATATGTATTTTGACTAAGTCTTGCAGCAAGATATTAACAAGGTGAAAACATAGAGGTAATATTCAGAGAATAGTCACTTAATTCATTAACACAAATAGTGTTTGAATAACTACAAAATGCCAAGCACTATGTAAGGTATTCACATTATGAAAATAATCCCTACCCTTAAAAATTGTATAATCTAGTTGATTTGCAAAAATAAGCAGAATTAGTAAATAAATCCAAAATAGAGGTGATGAAGAGGATAATGAAGAGGGTAGTGCAGTAGAGAATAATAAGGTCTATGAGATATTTATAGGTAGTTGTCAGCATGTTAATAAAATTTTGAGGAATCATAGATTAAGGTGATAACAAATTTGACATTAAAAAACCACATAAACAATGTTTCTTAACTTTGCTAGATCTTAATTTGTTTGAAATTATGTTCACTACTACTCTGGTTTACCCTGCTTTAATATTTGTGTAAATGAAAGCTATCTGGATCAGCTGTTGCTTCTTTGTTTATAATTTACAGGCATAAGACTCACATTTCCCGTATATGAGCAAAAGGAACAGGACATAAAATACTTCACATATATTTCAATTAAACAAAGTCCAACACAGCAGAATGATGCTGTGTTACTCTTCTGCATGGTGGTTATCTTGGGAAAGAAGAGAGTGGGTAGTCATTAAAGGGCCCAATAGGGTCACCTGGGTGGCTCAATCTGTTGGACATCTGCCTTCAACTCAGGCCATGATCCCAGGGTCCTGGGATCGAGCCCCACATTGGGCTTCTTGTTCAGTTGCTCAGCAGGTAGCCTGCTTCTCCATTTGCCCGCCAGTCCCCCTGCTTGTGCTTTTTCTCTCTCTCTGACAAAGAAATAAATAAAATCTTTAAAAAAAAAGAAAGAAAAAGAAAAAGGAAGAAAGGGCTTGGTAGGTGAGCTTCTATTGTACCAGTAATTTTCTATTTATTAGCCTGTGTGGTGGTTACATAAAATTTCACTTTTTATTTTAATTCATCAAATGATAAACATACACAATTATTGTTTTATGTATATACTTTAATAAATTAGTTTAAAATTATTATTTTGAGAACCACACAAAAAGAAAATCACAGAAATGTTATGGCAGTGCATTTTCCTTATTTTTTTAAATTTAATTTATTTTTTCAGTGTTCCAAGATTCATTGTTTATGAACCACACCCAGTGCTCCATGCAATATGTGCCCTCCTTAACACCTACCACCAAGCTTTTTTCAAAACTACTTACATTGAGAGGTGGGGAGAAACAAAGGTTAATTCCTTCATCAGTCACCCTTAAGTGGAAATTGCCTTTATATCATCAATGTATGATCTTATTCTGTGCTGCAATTTTCGAAGGTAAAAATGACTCCTTAGCTATGATTTTTTCCCCAAGAATGTAATACATTCCAAGTCCTATCCTAAGAGAGAAAATTTCAGAAGATATACTGTATTTTATAAATATGACAGAAAAAGTCTCTGGAATTACCTTTCTCCCCCTTACAGAAATTACTAATTCTCTAAGATGACAGCTACTACATAAAATTAAGTAATATACCCAGGTATATTCTTCTACATTCAGTACAAAATTTTCCATTCAGTTAAGTGGAATCCCACTGTTTAGATGTATGAAGCAAAATAAAATAGCTTCAAATACCTTGAATTTATGGTACCTTAAGTTATAGATGGTAATGAGAATTGGTTGGACTATGGTTATATTTTAAACATGAAGTTGAGAAGACTTGCTGATAGTTTTTATATGAAGCAGAAGAGAAATAAAATACTCTACCATCTTTGCCTTGAACAACTGGATAAATGAAACTATCATATTCTAAAATAGGAAGATTAGGTTGCTGCATGTATCCAGTAAAGAATTCTGGCTCAAGAATTTTTAAGTTTGTGAAGCCCATTAACATCAAAAATGGAGTCTTAGAGTTGGTAAGGAAATCGTCACACCAAGAAAGATAAATTAGAGTGGTATCATTCTATATCAAGTAACCTGGAGAGAGTAAGGTGATAGCGTGTCAGGATGCAGGGTAGAGTCAGAATTTTGCCTCAACGTAGCCTAGCTGGAAGGGTATGAATATTCTGTTTACACTGTATGATCACAATAATGCCTGTGTCATAAGATTTTTTTAAAAAATTGATTAAGACCAAGATGTCCATCAAGATAGATTACAACTGGAGTTTCAGATTTAAATGCTTGATAAACACTAACTTTAATTAGGCTTGACAACATACTTTAATATCTCCAAAAGTACCTTCCAACATCTATCCTTAAGAGAACCACCACCAAAAAAATAGAGTGAAAGAAAGAAAAATTAGAGATAATCAATTAAAAAATAATCTAGTCATTAATGCTTCCTGCAATTATTACCTCTAAAAATGTATCAAAGCAGGTCAACTAGCTAAAGATTTGTTCCAGAGCAATATTCTGAGGAAATAGAAAATAGATTCAGCACTTGTGTTAGGAGGAAGATGGAGAAATAAAGAGCTAGGTAGACCTTAGAACACATAGGAGGACCACTTTCCCTACAAGGAGTTTATTACTGGGAACAATTATAACCATATGTTAAAACATTTCTAAAGTCTTGTATAATTGTATAAATGTGGGAAAATACTGCCCAGTACTAGACAAGTCATTGAAATCATCATGAACTCATATGCACCTAAAGAATGGAATCCTTTACATTATAAGTAGGGAAAGTAGTAAAGTGGCAGATATTTGTTAAGCTTTATATCTAAGTAATATCCTGGGAGTTTATTAGTTAGATACAAAATTATTTAAAAACAATAGACATGCAGTTAATACATTTCTAAATGTATTTGTGTTATTTAAAAATAATGTATATATAGGATGTTATTATAGAAGTTATTGATAATTTGAGTATTAAATTTTGAAAACGACTTTAAAACATTCATTTATAATAATTCTTCTTACCCTACCTCTTTTCTCTGTTCTTACTTTCCCAGCATCCAAGAATATTATGACGCTGTCCACTCATGTAACCAGCTAGCTACAACCAGCTGTGTTGTACAGTGAAATATTTGTAGGATATAGCTGCATGCCAGATGGAAATCACAGGTAACAGTGCCAAACAATATATATAAAAAAGCATACTTCTACTTTCAAATTCCAGTTGAGTCTATTAATATTTTTATGAAGTCAAAGTTAGAAAAAAAATATCGGTGCATGATTTTGAAATCTGGGTTGCTCAGAAAAAAGTAAAAATATCAAGAAAGGGAATGTTACATAGCAGAGCAGATTGTAGGGTGCAAAATAAAGGAAACACAGGGCAGAAGACTGAAATATTATTTCAATAGAGGTGGAAAATATAGATGCTGTTCTCCTAATGCAGGTTACGAACATACCAAAAACTCTGTACATAATAAAGAAACTACATTGTGAAACCTTGACTGCTACCAGTATTTTAACTTAATCTTTCATTTTCTAGAATCAGAGGATCTTATAAATGTTTGCCTTTTACTTTTGACATTTCTCATGAGCAAAAGAAAACTATAGGATACAAGAACACATATTCTGGAGATAATTCTGACAGCTGCTGATACAAAAGTGAGAAAAGCCATTGGAGACCATAGCCATGATAGAGATTGAGTGCATTTTATGATGTTGTTGGCAAAATGGGGATGATCTAAGTTGGGAGTCTAAGTTGGAAGTCTAAGACTCAGCAGCAAAGAATTTTCAGCAAAAGTTTAAGTGCACAAAGGAGATGGGAAACTAGCAGACACATGATTTTTAGGAAGAATGCTGTGGGAAATGGTTACAGTTTTGTTAGGAGAGCAGATGAGGACTTTTAAAAATGTGGGTACTCAATAATAGATGATCCTTTGTTATCCAGAGTCTGACATCTATTTTCTGGACAGTTTTAATGGTACTTGAATTTATATCAGGGGAGAAGCTGATATCTGGTTTGTTTTCTGATATTAACATTCTGTATCAGCTTCTCAGAGGATTGTGTCTTGTTTGGGTGAAAATTAAGTCGCATTGCTTACTAATTTAATTGCAATGATGCTGTTTCCTAATATCAGTAATTAATACCAGTCTCTACCATTACATTATATACAGCTATATTCTCAGAATGAATTTATATAGACGGACATATTTTCAGAATGTATGTATACACACAAACACTTTTGTAGACTCCTTCAAATCTTCTAAGTTGTTGAGGAAGAATTGAAAACATCACTCTAGCAGATTTGGATATAATATGGGTAAAGGGATTACTAAACTATTCATTAAAGCCTTGTGGGTTCCACTGTATTAAGTTCCAAGTATCACTGTTTAAGAAGTATACTGTGGAACTACAATTTGTTAAGTTGAGGTAAGCAGGGTCCAGGACCTTGCCACTTAAACTGTGATTCATGAACCAGAATCATCAACTTCACTGGTATTTACATATTCAGAATCTTGACTTCACCTAAAATCTACAGTCATTATCAGTGTGACTCAGTCTGTATTTTCCAAAAGATAAAACTCTAATCAATGGATATAAACTATGAAAGACACTGACCTTACGATATATAAAGCTTCCCAACATCAGTGTTTAGTAAACTGCCTCTTAGAAGCTATATGCCATGTAAGAAACCCACCTAACTAGAGACCTTCACGTTATGAGAAAGTCTAAACCAGAAAGAAATAGAGGCCCTTTGGAAAACCATTGTGGTACCAGGCTTTTCAGTAAAGCCTTTGGATTTTCTAACAGCATACCCACGTAAATGACTTCCAGTTATGAGCCACCAGGCTGAATCCTGCATGTATTTCTGACCCAGATAATCATGAGCAAATAAAAATGATTCTCATTTTAAGCCACTATGTTTTGGAGTCATTTTATGTAGCATTAGGTAATAAAACACATTTCCTTAAAAAAATTGAGAAAGAAGAGAATGACTACCTCCCAAGCATGTGTAAGCAAATCAATTCTAGTTTTCCTCAAATCACATTTCTTTGATAAAATCAGTATTTGTAATGCCTATTTGTCTGACTGCATAATGCAATCACCCTACTCAACCCATGAACCATTTTTGAGCAACGTCAAACTTTTCCAACTTTTCCAACTCACAAAATATGTGAATTTCTTTCCCTCCTCCTGGTTCCTACATGTCCCTGATAGACATCTGTGGTCTAACAAGTTCATTCTCATTTTTTAAGAATCGAATATAAATCCACTACAGAGACTTCTTAAGTATCCATTCAACTAATCTTAGTCAAAGGGAGGTGACACTTCCCCCCGAGCTTTTACATACCATATACCCATCATCATTTTTTAAAACTCCAAGTTTAATTGGTGCTCAAATAAGACTGACAGAGAGAGACCAACAAATAAATAATGGCCTGTGAATGAAATAAATCAATCCTTCCCAAACCACGCAGTTTATAATAAAATTGCTTCTTGCTCCTAAACATAATATTTTGAATAAAAAAAGAAACATTTTTGTTTGCTTGAAATTTTTTTTTAATATTTGACCAGTGAGGGGCGCCTGGGTGGCTCAGTGGGTTAAAGCTTCTGCCTTTGGCTCAGGTCATGATTTCAGGGTCCTGAGATCAAGCTCCATCTCGGGCTCTCTGCTCATCAGGGAGCCTGCTTACTCCTCTCTCTGCCTGCCTCTCTGCCTACTTGTGATCTCTCTCTGTCAAATAAATAAATAAAATCTTTAAAAAAAACATTTGACCACTGACATGCAAATATGGAACTTAAATAAATAGAAGCTTGGATATTTAGATGACCTGCATTTTGTATCAGCACATTTCTGATTCATAGTTTTAACTGGGTAAAGATCACAGGATGTATTTAAAGTATCTATTGTAATTTGGTGCTACCTTGTCCCATTTATTATTCAAAGAAATGAGTAAATAAGCTTTTTCCAGTTTTTATCCACATTGTCCTTATAAATTATATTTTAAGAATAAAATTATGCAACTTATTGACTAACTGAAATTTAATAAAAATCCAATTATTTATAGTTTTCATGTTTAATCTTTAAGGTGAGTAAGTTTTGTATACATTTCTGTTTACTTTATGTAAATCCAGCATCAGACATGCTGAGGATTTGTTTATTAATATCAGTTTGTAATTTGATCATGGTGTTTCTCTGATATTCAGAGGAGCGTTCTCATCATGTACATTTGCTTAAATATTAGATAGAAAATTCAGGCATCTATTTCAATTTGATCATTTTAAAACAAAGATAAATCTTTAATACAATCCACATGTATAGAGGAAAAACAAATTGTATATTAAAAAAATCAGAAAAGCTACTTCCTGTCTTTAATACACATTTATAGCAGAAGAACTAACTCCAGGTTGATTTTGTCCTGGCAAAATTCGTAAGTCCCAGCTTATTAGTATATATATTTATATGTTAGTATTTATATATTAATTAATATTTATATATATTAGTATTTACATGTGTTAATATAATAGCCTTTCATGATCTCAGTACAGTAACAGGTTTCATTCCCAGCAGGTCTAATAGATTTACGGGAGCTATTTAAGTATTGAAAACAACAGTTTGTAGGTTTTTGGTTTTGATTTTGTTTCTTTGATTTTGTTTGTTTTTATAATTTAACTTTTTTATTACTTATTTATATCTTATTTATTTATTTGAGAGAGAAAGAGGGAGTGGGGGCAGGGGCAGAAGGAAAGTGATAATCCCAAACAGACTCCCCACTGAGCACAGAGATATACCTGGGATTCGATCTCTAGATCTGAGCTGAAATCAACTGACTGAGCCACTCAGGTGCCCAAATAGTTAGTAGTTTTAAAATCATAATTATAACATTATAATGATTGAGCAGTGCCCTAAAAAGTGTAATACTGTAAAACATCTAAGCATAAAAATATTGACTAGAAAATTGCAAGTGATCCCAGTATTTCCAATTTTTTCAATTAATTCAAATGATTAAATTTTATAATGAATATAATTAAAGCCATTTAAGTCCAAAATGCCAAAAATTTGCCACCTTATTTAGAATTTAGAAATAGATGATTGCATTTTTTTCAAATTGATTAGATGAAAAATTTATCTAAAATAAGAATGAAAACAATTAACATTCAGTGAAGTATGTTATACACACTTAAGATATATTTATGAATGCATTAACACAATTTGTAGCAATCCAAACTGACTTTATATTTAGAGTGATTTGATACTGACATAATTGTGTTGTCTTTAAGTGTATGAAAAATAATCGTATTAGGTTACAAACAAAATCTGTTAATTAGTTCCTCTTCTTTAAAAAATCAGAAGACAACTCTGCAGGGAGTCTGCTTCTCCCTCTGACCTTCTCCCCTCTCATGCTGTCTCTCACTCACTCTCTCTCAAATAAATAAATAAAATC
This sequence comes from Nasua narica, assembly GCA_028533885.1. Classification (NCBI taxonomy): domain Eukaryota; kingdom Metazoa; phylum Chordata; class Mammalia; order Carnivora; family Procyonidae; genus Nasua; species Nasua narica. The sequence goes on from CM052810.1 coordinate 21,084,292, forward strand.
TGAAAAACTGGAAGAGAAAATAAGCTTCTAAAATATTATAAAAATCATAACTGCATTATAATTTAATACTCCAATTAAGCTGAGAAATTTCTATGTGTACACTATGATTAAGTTTAGATTTACTTAAATATTTATGCCATAGAATTCAAAGAAACTCACAAGGGAATATAAAAATTCCTAGCTATTTGCTCCAAAGCAAACATTAAAAATAGGATTAGGTAAGTCTTATGTAATATGAACTCAGAGATATATCTAGAACATAAATTTATACATG
>CM052810.1:21085065-21102375 GCA_028533885.1 Nasua narica
TTTAATACCTTTTAGAAATAGAGTAGGGACCTGAACATAAACTGTTTCTGTTTAATTTGTGGCTTATGAATATACAAATTTATTAAAAAATGGATAATTGACCTAATTAGGGAAACTGCATATAAAATAATTGGTTCTTTTTTTAAAAAATGGTATATGGGGAATCTCTACCTTTGCAATTTTGCTGCTACCTAAACCAGCTCTAAAAAGTAAAGTCTATTAAAAATTATATGTAAATGGTAGCTTAGGCAAATGCTTAACATTGTGTTCTATATATTAGTTATGATTGGTACTATAGAATAAAATATTAACGCAGGCTAACTCCTATAACAAATAATATAAGTATGTAGAATATCTCAAATTAAAGTTTATTTCTGTTTCACATTAAAGCATTTGGCAGGTGAACATAGTGGGGTTTTGTCTTACACACAGCCATTCAGAGATCTAGTTTGATGAGGCTCTGACATTTTAATGAGAACCGCCCAAGATTCCATGGAGCTGTGGTTTCTTTGGATTGGAGATACTCAGCAAATGAGGACATGGTTTATCTTATGAATCTAACACAATTGGCCAAAGTTTGTTGTTTTGGCCAGCAGCTATCGATGTGTATGCTCTTTACTCTCTGTAATCATCTTCCCGAGCCCAATGCCCATATTCAGATATTGAGCATCAAACTTTTTTCTTCCTGACTGAAACTGAACCATGGTATCATATAAAACTTAACTACATTTCTAATTATTTCCCTCAGCATTGTGCTTTCAGATAGATAGATAGATAGATAGATAGATAGATAGATAGATAGATATGGTTTATATATATGTTTACTCAAACGCACATTACTTTTGTAAAATTTTAAAACAAGGTTAAAATGTACTTTTTAGGGGAGCCTGGGTGGCTTAGTGGGTTGGGGCCTGCCTTTGGCTCAGGTCATGGTCTCGGAGTCTCGGGATCGAGCCCCGCATTGGTCTCTCTGCTCGGCAGGGAGGCTGCTTCCCTCTCTCTCTGCCTGCCTCTCTGCCTATTTGTGATCTCTCTCTCTGTCAAATAAATAAATAAAATCTTTTAAAAATATATACATTTTATGGTATCTGAAAGTAAAAAGTATTACATAGCATTTTATCAGTTATCTCCTTTATGATTCTATGAAGCAAACTAAAGATTGGAAATGAAATATTTTAATTAATAATTGTAAAATTTATATGACTTAAATTTCAGTTCCTACCAACATCATTATAAATTTTAAGCATCCCTTTTCTAATTCTAAATTACAGAAGTTGTAGATAAAAGAGAAAATAAAAACGCAAAACTCCTGTCTCCCAAATGAGATCTCTTAGTATCAAAACCAAAACTAAAATAGAGAGCAGAGCAAAGAGCAGGGCTGAAACCACTGCCTATTGTACTCTTGATCTGGAAGCAGGTGGGAGTTGCCAGAAGTTCTGTTCTTGCAAGACAACCACAGGAAAAAAAGAAAAAGACCTCCATTCAAAACTTGAAAATGACTAGAGTCAGGCTCATGGATGGAAACTAGAGGTCAAGTGTGTAGGTCATTTCTCTCCCCTGCTTCAAAAAGAGGGCTTCATAAAACTGATGCTGACCTTTGTCCAGAACTAAAGCTTTTATGAAACTATCGTCCAGGCAGATGGGAAGAGAAATTCACAAACCCTTGACCAGAGAGTGAGCCAGGCCACCTGCTGTTCTGAAGAATAGATTCTCTACATCCCCAAAATAAGCACATAACATCAGCCCATACCAAGATTAAAGACCTATTTTTTGGACAGGAGGCCACAAAGGAAGAACTAACAAAAAAAATGCTGGATGGGATAAATGTATATAGAGAGACAGAGAGAGTAATGAAAAATGATCAAAATACAATTTCACATTAAGAAATTCAACAGTGGTAGTATATAAAGATAACTAATTTTAAGTAAGATGTACAAAAACAAGAATATATATGCTTCCATATGAATTTCAAATATTAGTCTGAAATAAACCCAAAAGTATTTTTGGTTTCTTCAAAAAAAAAGGGATAATGGGGTAGAAGATAATTTCTGAAAAAAAGGTAGAAGTATATGCAAAAATATCAGTTGACTATCAACAAGAACAACTAAGATGTTCCAATGAGAATGACATGATGTTGAAAAATTAAGATGCGAGATAGAAGAAATTATATGTTAAACAAGTAAAAGTCAAATTAAAACCTATGAATGCAGATGAATAGGTATCTTTAAATGTTTAATAGAAATTTCTTAAAAAAAAAAAGACCACAGAAACTTGGTACCTTAGTTCCTCAAGCTAAGATACATTTCAAGTGCTAAACAAGAAAAAGAACTTCTAATCTGGATACATGTGAGTGAAAGGTGACTGTTGAAGGATAAAAAGGAATGTTAAAAATAGTGCAGGCAAAACACAGGATATATACAGAGATGACAGTTGTCCTGAAAGTGTTCTTTAATCAAAACTAAATGGCAAAATACAGTAAAAATAAACATAAAAGGAAAGAAGGAAAATAATTGTCAGTCTAGAATTCTAAATAGAGGTAAGTCATTCATTATTAAAAGAAATAAAGAATCTCTGTGATGACACAGATAGATACTGAAAGAAAAACTAAATGACATAATTTCACAAGAAAAAATGCATACAAAAGAAGGACTAAGATACAAAAAAAAGCTAAACTCAAATATTGACAGAAAATGTTGGTGAATTTAACCAGTGAATATAAAAGAAAAAAAATTAAATGTGGCTAAATGTTGTACCTAGAAAAGGTGAAACTAATGTTTAGAATACACTAACAAGATAGAAAGGGGACATGGGAGGAAAGGTGTTGAGTGAATAAAGACGCTAAGGAGTTTCTTATTCCAAGAGACAGAAATCAATATGCTGAAGAAAGTCAGGCCTTGTTAGAAATAGTTATAATTCAGTACTGATGTTAAATATTTATGGACATCCAAAAAAAATTAGAAATACATGTGACTTCTAAATGCACAGAAAAAAAGTAGGATGGCATATAGAAAACTTTAAAATACAATAAAAGCTTTCAATGAAAAACAGAAAATCAGGGTAAAAGATGTTAAATATAAGTATAATTTTAAGTCATATATTCATAAAATTAAACATTATTAATAAACAATTATAAATAAACTATAATATATAAATTATATAGAAATTATAATATTTCAACTATAAACTATTAATTATAAACTTATACCTATATATCTTTTAAGATAGTTAAAATAAATATTGAAAAAGCACATATATCAAATCACAACCAAAAAAAGTAGAATTTTCCAAGTGACAATTATAAAAAGTAATTTAAGTAAAATATTAAAAGATAACAAAATGACTAATATGATAAAAGAAGCATTCCCCAAGAATATTTAAAAACACATGAGGTTTCATATACACAAAGCAAGGTCCAAAAATATGTAACAAAAAACTCAAATATGAAGTTATAGTAGATGTCTCAATATACTTCCATAAATATGTAAACTGTTGAAGCAGTATAAAAAATTTGTAATCAATCAAATAGACATATACAGAAAAGCTATTCAATACATGTTTAAGATGATGATAGAGGAGAAACCAACCTCACTCATTAAAATATATGCAAAAAATGCATGAAAACATGGGCAATCTGCCTTCAGCCCTACCGAGGATAAAATATGGCTATAAGTTAATTGATGTTTTTCATACTCAAAGTGGAATCTCATTAATCTCTCTTGAAAATGACTTGGTTTTAATGACTTGGTTGACCAATAGAGTATCATCAAGTGATGCCAGGCAGTTATTAGCCTAGTCTGAAAACATTAGCAATTTATACTCTTGCTCTTTTGGGGCCTTGAACTGCCATATAAGAAGTCAAACTACTCTGAAGCTACCATGCTCTGACAAAGCCCAAGACAAAGAGGACCAAGTATGGGTTCCTCAGTGGATCTCCAACTTTGTAATTATCTCCACTTGAGGCCAGAATGTGAATGTACTAAACCAACTTAGACTTCCAGTATAATCCATCCACCAAATGAGTATCACCAAGATGTTTGTTGACCCGTCTTGGAATAGAAGAATTAGTAAGTAGAATATTCCCCAAATTCCTAACGTACAAAATTTTAAAATACAACAAAATATTTTTTGTTTAATCCTGTAGGCTCTTTTGTTATGGAGCAGTAGATACTGAGAACAAGCAATGTTTTAAAAAGCATATGTCAAGGGTGCCTGAGTGGCACAGCCAGTTAGGCTTCCAACTCTTTGTTTTGATTCAGGTCATGATCTCAGAGTCATGAGATTGAGCCTTGTGTGGGACTCCACCCAGAGTGGAATCTGCTTGAGATTCTCATTCCCTTGCCTTCTGCCCCTCCCACTCATGCATGCTCTCTATCTCTATCAAATAAATAAATCTTTAAAAATAAATAGAAAATAAAAAGCGTACATCAGACTATATATATATATATATATACATATTTTACAAATATAAGAATCAGTATTGAAAAACTGACTAATGCAGCCCACCACATTAAGAGATTGAAACAAGACAAGTTTTTGCCTCAGTAGATGCAAAAAAGTCAGTAAAATGCACCATTAAATTACAATAACATTGAATAAATTGATCCTCTCAATTTATAAGTAGAAAAAAATCCATATTTAATCTAAAATATTAGTAAAATGCATTTAATGCAGCTTTTTTTAGAAAAAAAAATTGACTATTAATGTCAGTATTCTGCATAGTTCAAGGTTTTTCACAGTTTACTGTCTAGGGATGACCATTCTTATTAGTCCTTAAATTTCATGAAATGGATAGATAGGTTGGTAGGTAGGTAGATAGATGCACTTCAGATTGTTGCTGCTAAAGAGACTAAGTCTGTTAAATGTTCTAATCATCTTAAGATAAACAGATGGTTTCTATTCAAGCAAAGCAAAACAGTAATTATACACATCTGTACAATACCAATAAAATCTAATATATCCAGAAGCTATTGGCTGCCATTTCATGACAACAGTCTCTGAGAATGACATTTGTATACTCATTTAGTCATTTTTCCTAAAAGCTATAATGACACCCAAATGATTTTTATCTTGCAAAACATATGAGTTGTGCTTTTGATTCATTCCTGTGTTAAAAAAAAAAAAAGCTATTGACTGTCAATAGAATATCAAGCTTGTTAATGTTAGTGCCTCTTTGCCATTTTTCTTCCTTTGCTTGACACTCATATTTGCTTCTGTTTGTAAAGAAATCTCATGTTTACACAGTTATTTGAAGAAACTTTTATATTCCTATCATCAGGGGTATGATAAATATTACACCTCCAAAAATCATGCTAAAAATATTGATTACCAGCAAAGCTGAATGCAGTTCTTTGAATTCTAAACGTTTCTTCAGAATTTTCATACACAGGCAAAAATGCCATCACCTAAAGTAGGGTGTTGAAGTTCCACGTGAAGGAACAGCAGCTTAGCCATCTGGAGAGATACTTTAAAGGTTTTTATTGTCCAATTGGTTTCTCTAGTTCTGTATGGCAGCCTGTAGACACCCACATTTTCTGTCTAGAAGTGCAAATGAATGCTTTTATTTCTGGCAGCTCATGTAAGATGCTGCACTCCAGATAGCCAGACTGAAATGCTTCTGGCAACCAAAATAATTTCATTAGCCCAGTTAGAATGACATGCATAAAATTCAAATTATACCCTGTAAAATCAATTCTCATTACTAATCTTAATGGCCTCAATATGTTTTTTGCTTAATTTCAGGATCAAATGAAAATACACATTTCTGAATGTTTATGGAAATTGTACAGTTTATTGTAATAAAAAAAACCTAACAGTAATTTTAAAGGAAATTATGAAGAACAACTGTTAGGAGTACTGCCAGAAATTTTACATTCAATTTAGTTATTTCTGTCTTTCAAATTTCCTTTCTCACTTCAATTAAATCTGTATTGATCACTGTGAGTTAAATGGCATATACTTAAACACATTTTCATTGTCTAAATAGGAAAGCTAAAGCTTTACCTATTTCAGCAAAGTTAAGTGAAGTTGGTAAAAAAAATGGCTTTATTATTGAGAAATAATGTTATTAACCATGTAAGCCAATGTAATTCAATGAGTATTTATTATTACCTGTCTTATAGAGCGCTTTTAAAGTCACTTGTAGGAATATTGATAGGAAGTATAGGTAAGAAAACAGATAATTCATTTCTTTTTTTTTTAAGATTTTATTTATTTGACAGAGAAAGATAGCACAAGTAAGGAGAGCAGCAGGCAGAAGGAGAGGGAGAAGCAGGCTCCCCACTTAGCAGGGAGCCCAATGTGAGCTCATTCCCAGGACCCTAGGATCATGACCTGAGCTGAAGGCAGATGCCACCCAGGTGCTCAATAATCCATTTCTTAACAAACTTACAGTTCCTTTAAAAGTTTTAGATATCGGGCCCCTGGGTGGCGCAGTTGGTTGGGCGACTGCCTTCGGCTCAGGTCATGATCCCGGAGTCCCGGGATCGAGTCCCACATCGGGCTCCCAGCTCCATGGGGAGTCCGCTTCTCACTCTGACCTGCTCTCTCTCACTCTCTCTCTTTCCTAATAAATAAATAAATAAAATCTTTAAAAAAAAAAAAAGTTTTAGATATCAACTAAAAAACAATACAAAGAAAGCTCAAAAAATGGATCATAAAGTAAGGATAATAAGAATTCAGAAAATAGGGATTGGTAATAATTGAATGAATAGACATCAGTTTCTTGGAGAAAAATGGATTTTACCCAGATACTGAAAGATGGGTAAAATATGAATGGGATTTGGGTTAAGAGTTAAATGAGTCAGTGATATAGCTGTGAGTATGGCTGGGACATATAGCACATAGTGATAAATTTGATGTTTTATGGGTAGTAAATCACTAAAATGCTCAAATAAAATGAGGAATGATTGTGAAATGGCAGACATTGAGACTATCTTGATACTTAGGAAAGGGAAATTTGGATGAAACAAAATTGCTAAAGGATATAAGTGAAAAATACAATATCTGAAGGATGAAACTGATTAGTGTTTTATAAAGGATGCAACTATATATCTATATATGTTTATGTAGATATATATTTATAATGATAAATCTGGATTGCTGGATTAGTTTTTAGAATGTTAAACTTAGGAACATCATGTGAATTATGTGGCATATCAACATAATAATTACATCTCACTTGTTCCTCATTCAACACACATTCCTTTAAAGACAGTGAATAATCACCAAAAAAAGAACTAAAATGGAGGAGATAGAATCTGTTTTGATGCTATACATTATGTTAAAACTAATATGGTAATTGAGAGCACTGATTGAGCCAAATTTGCCTAAGACAATAAATGTTTTCATACAGGCTACACATGACAAATATTAGTAAAGCAGATACACATGAGCATAGGACTAATTTCATAGAATTGAATATATTTATTGTGAATATAAGATCATCTTTACAGGTTATTTTTCAAATTCAAAATCCAAACTATGACCATTTAATTCCTACATGAAATAACTGAAAGTCAAAATTAGAAAGGATTATAATTGGTACAAATGACATCTAGTTTGAAATCTTTAAGAACATTCTTCACATGCAGAATATAGAGTCTCACCTTTACCATCAACTTGGCTTATTGGGTTACCCTGTGATGATAGTAGAGTATCAAATAAAGAATACTAGACACAGAATTAATCCCTACCCACGTAATGCTGACAGGTGGGAATCCAAAAATAAAAAACCTGCGAACTTACAGTGTAGCACATTTAATTCTGGAAAAGATCTAGTTATGAAAAAATATTCCTTTAGAGTAATGGCATACCTGATTTTGTATTATTGCTATTTACTCCGTGTTGCAGCATACAAATAGATTGATCTCTCTAGCACAAGTTTACAAAAAGAGTGCAAAATGATATGAGTATGCTTGGCTGTTTTTGTTTTTTTTTTTTAGAGAGAATACTTTGTTCATAGAGATGAATACTGAAATATATGTAGATTAAATATTTTGGATTTCCTTCAAATACTTAAGCACAGGAGGACTAGGTGAGGGTAGAGAAAACAAAATTAGCAGTAATTGTTGCAGCTATGTAACAGGTAACAGACATTTGCTATACAATCTCTCTACTTTCATATGTTTACTTTTTTTATAATAAAAAAATTAAGGGCCACCTAGGTGGCTCAGTTGGTTAAATGGCAGACTCTTGATTTTGGCTCAGTCATGATCTCAGAGTCATGGCATCAAGGCCTGGATCATGGGATAGAGTCCTGTTTTGGGCTCTGCACTCAGCAGAGTCTGTCCCTCTCCATGTGCCTCTCTCTCTCTCTTTGTCTCTCTCTCTCTCACTTCCCTCTCTCTCTCTCTCTCTCTCTATATATATATATAAAATAAAACTTTTTTAAAAAATAAAACAAGGAGACACATCATTAAAATTAATAAAATAAAACTTTTTTAAAAAATTAAACAAGGAGACACATCATTAAAATTAAAATTAAAAAAGACACATCATTACTTCCCACCCAACTCCATATTTTCCCTAAGCTAAAATACCAGAGAAAATGAAAAATTTCCTACATATAAAACATCTTTGGGATATAGAAATATTATTGTAAGAATATTATGAGGGCGCCTGGGTGGCGCAGTTGGTTGAGCGATTGCCTTGGCTTAGGTCATGATCCCGGAGTCCCGGGATCGAGTCCCACATCAGGCTCCCTGCTCCATGGGGAGTCTGCTTCTCACTCTGACCTTCTCCCTTCTCGTGCTCTCTCTCACTCTCTCTCTTTCCTAATAAATAAATAAATAAAATCTTTAAAAAAAAAAGAATATTATGAGAAGCTTTCCTGCTTCATCAAATATAGACATTCACACTAGGGATTTAAAATCCTTTTAAATACTGGCTAAGCTTATAAAAAAATAAAACAAATGAAGGAAATCTTCAGCAGACGCAAATAAAATGGAAATTACTGTGATAAGTGTGAGCAAATCCTGAGCTGCCCTGAGGACATTCCCTGATTGTAAAACTGAAAGTCATGGATTTTTATGTCCAATGGAGGATTTCAGAAAAGAAATTAAGCCTTATCAAAGGGGAACCAGAAATCAAGAACCAAGATTTTCATATAAAGCCAGAGCCTTATAGAGTTTCCATTACCTGTGAAACTATAAGCTGTGGGAGAGAAAAAAATCAGCTCTACACAAAGCCAATCTTATAAATTATTATTTTACATTCTAAGTAGGATAAAAGAATTCTACCCTGTAATTGGTAAATATAAGTTGGTTCTCAAGCTACAAATTTGCCCTAAATGCTTGGCTAAGATACGTTAATATGAGATAAAAATTTGAAGTACCTAAGAGTGGAACCTAAGAGTGCTGTCTAAAGTAAATACAAATGCTGCCTTGAATAATTCACCAGAAATCCAGCACCTCTAAATTCCAAAAGATAAAATTAAATTCTAGTAGGGTGCAAAGAAGGAAATTGCTGAAAATTTGATTTTAAAATAATCATATATAAATTGTAAAAACTAAAATAAAATAAAAATAAGATCCAGAAATAAAAAACTATCCACAGGATCAAACAAGATTTAGAAAACTACAGTATTTCTGCAAATTGTTATCTATGAGAGAGCTAAAATAAAGAAAAACTCAACAGATGGAGTTAATACAACCTAAGTAGAACTAAAGAGAAAAGTAGTCCACAGGAAAGACCGTTGTGAAAAATTTAAACAGGAATTCAGTTAGCAGAAAGAAGGAAAATATTTAAGAAGAATAAGGAAGTATGGACGACAAATAAGAATATTTATCATGGGTCTAATTTGATTGCCAGAGGCTGGATGAAAATGGAGAAGTCACAGTCAGTGAAAAAATGACTAACAATTTTCCACAACTGATAAGTCATTAATCCTCAAATTCAGAAAGCGCACAAAAACCTAGGAAGAATATATAAAAATAAATCTTCAACAAAGTACATTTTAAAACTACTCAAAATGCATTAAAACAAATACATCTTAAAAACAGGAAAGTCATTATATACAAATGAACAATAATTACATTAACATGAGAATTTGCAACATCAATAGAAATGCTGAAATAAAATCTTGTAAGCTTTGTTAAGAGAAGATAACTATAAGCTTAAAATTCTACACCTAAGTTAAGAAAACACAACATTCAGGTATGAGAGTGAGGCAGAGGACTTCCAAGAAATAATGAATTAACTAAAGTCATACATCATCAATAAAGAATTAGAAAACTGGAAACTGATTCTAGAAAGAAGACATAAAATACAAAAATAGTTGGAAGTTATAAGACTCCCAAAATCTATCCATGTTCCTTGCTGTTCCAAATAGTAGGATTCCTTTCTCATATCAGAACAATATTCGTGTGTGTGTGTGTGTGTGTGTGTGTGTGTACACATCTTATCCCCACTGAGTATGATGTTAGCTCTGGGTTTATCATATGATGTTTATTATGTTGAGATATGTTCCCTCTGTACCCATTCATTGAGAGATTTTATCATGACTGGATGTTGACATTTGTCAAATACTTTTTTGCTATTGAGATGATCATATGATTTTTGTATTTCACTTTTTAAATGTAGTGCATCACATTGATTTGTGGATGTTGAACCATATTTTGATCTCTGGAATAAACCCCACTTGACTGTAGCATATGATCCTTTTAGTGTATTTTTTAATTCAGTTTACTAATATTTTTTTTGAGGATTTTCACGTCGATGTTCATTAGGGATGTTGGCCTGTAATTTTCTTTTTGTGTGGTGTTTTTGTCTGGTTTTGATATCAGGATCAGGGTAACGCTAGCCTCATAAAGTGAGTTTGGAAGTGCTTTTCTACTTTTTGGAAGAGTTTGAAAAGGATCGGCATTAACTCCTCCTTAAAAGTTTGGTAGAATTCACTAGTGAAGTCATGTGGTCCTGGAATTTTGTTTGTTGGGAGGTGGTTGTTTCCAATTCATCATAATTACTAGTAATTTGTACAGATTTACTATTTCTTCATGATTCAGTCTTGGTAGGTTGTACATTTCTAGAAATTTATCCCTTCTCGTTTGTCAAATTTTTAGGCATATAATAGTTTGCAGTCATCTCTCATGATCCACTGTGTTTCTGTGATACAATTATAATTTGTACTTTCCTTTTTGACATTGAGTTTTCTCTTTTTTTTCCTTGTTTTCAAACAATGAGCTCTTAGTTTCATTGATCTTTTCCATTGTCTTTCTAGTCTCTATTTCATTATTCCCATTCTACTCTTTGTCATTTCCTTCCTCTACTAACTTTGGGGTTTGTTTGTCATTCTTTTCTAGTTCCTTGAAGTGTAAAGTTAGACTGTTTATTTGAACTCTTGCTAGTTTCTTAATGTAGGTTTATAAACTTTTCTATTTATACTGCTGGGCTTCATACTGTAAGTTCTGGTATGTTGTATTTCCATTTTAACTTGCCTCAAGTTATACTTTGGTTTCTTTTTTGATTTTTTCTTTGTCCCATTAGCTGTTCAGTAACATGTAGTTTAATCTCCACATATGTGTGAAATTTCCAGTTTTCTTCTTGTAATTGATTTCTAGTTTTTTACCTTTGTGGCTGAACAGAGGCTCAATATGATTTTCATCTTAAATTTTTTAAGACATTCTGTGGCTTAACCCATGATCTGTCCCAGAGAATGTTCCATGTGCACTTGAGAGAAAATATTCTGCTTTTGTTGGATGAAATGTTCTGTAAGTATCTTAAGCCCTTCTGGTCTAACATGTAGTTATAGCCCAGTGTTTTCTTAATGATTCCATGTCTGAATGATCTATTCATTGTTAAACGTGGGGTATTGAAGTCTCCTATTATTGTATGGCTGCCTATTTCTCCTTTTAGGTCTGTAAATATTTGCTTTATATATTTAGATATTCCTATATTAGGGCCATTGGAATATTTAAAACATTAAAAAGAATATAGAAGTATTTTTACAGTGTTTTTTAACCAAGGTGGTTATACCTTCATGGCAAAATATTCATGGCAATGTAAAGGGCACTGAGATATAACAATAGAAGTTAAGAAATAACATAAAATTATTAAAAGAAAATGGCATGAAAGGGCCACAAAAGTAATATAAGTTATTTGTAGCACACTTACTCAATAAAAATTCATAAGAAGAATATATTAAGAGCTCCTTTAAATCAGTAAAAAAAATTTGAAACAAATGAAAAATTTAAATGTAATATCTAAGAAGTTAATATGTATTTGAAAAATGCTCAACATCATTAATCTTCAGGGAAATAAAGAAGAAAAACTAAAGGAAATCAAAAATCACCCAGCAGAAGACTTGAAATTAAAAGATTGATGGTGCCAAATATCAGTGAAGATGGAGTTAATATCAGTGAAGATGGATCCCCAAATATTACTAATAGAAATGTAATTTGGTAAAATCACTTTCAGAAGCCTATTGACATTATTATTAAATTTTAACATTTTAATAACCAATGGCCCAGTAACTACCTAAAGAGAAATCCAACAGAAATGTAGTCATATGTGCACAAAAGGACATTTAAAAGAATGTTTATAGCAGCATTATACATACAAGCCAAAAACTGTTATCCTTGACAAAAGAATAGATAAATACACTGTGATATATCAGTCTGTTTTACTGTTGAAATAATATACTGAATTAAAAATGAACAATTATTGGTATACTACACATGGATGAGTCTCACAAACATAATGTTATATTGAGACAAAAGACAACATATAATCTACGCTTTTCATTAAACAAATAAAAATAATCTCTGATAATGGAAATCAAGATAGTGATTATTTTCTAAAATGATTGAGTAGGTTTCTATATTAGTGGTATATTCTATTCCCTTTTATGTTTATGGTTAACAACATTTTTATATTTATTTTAGTATGTACATATGAAATGTATACTTAGTTTTACTTTAATAAAAACTATACTTTTTTGACTGGGTGGCTCAGTGGGTTAAAGCTTCTGCCTTCGGCTTGGGTCATGATCTCAGGGTTCTGGGATCAAGCCCCGCATCAAGCTCTCTGCTCAATGGGGAGCCTGCTTCTCCCTCTCTGCCTACTTGTGATCTCTCTATCAAATAAATAAAATCTTTAAAAAAAATTATACTTAAAATATATACAAAGCAGGGGCACCTGAATGGCTCAGTAGGTTAAGTGTCTGCCTTCAGCTCATGTCATGATCCCAGGGTTGTGGGACCCAGCCCCTGTGGTGGGCTCCCTGCTCAGAAGAGAGCCAACTTCTCCCTTTCTGTCTGCAGCTCCCCCTGCTTGTGCACACTCTCTCACTCTCTCTCTCAAATAAATAAATAAAAATTATAAATACACACGCACCCACACACACATATACACACACACGCAAAGCCAAAACTGATGGTTAACACAAGTGGAAATTCCAATAGTCACAAACATATTAGGAATTTTTAAGATATATCTCTGAGTAATTTGGAGATCAAATGGATACAAAACCAGTAAATACATAAAAGACTTGAAAAATCAAGTGAAAAGAACTTGGTATGGAAGGCATGTAGAGTACTTCCATTTCAACTATAGAAGTTGAAATTAAAAGAATTGACTACTTCCTAGGCACATATGAATAAATTTTAAAGAACAACAAAAATAAAAAATATATTTAGAAATATAAAAACTTACTTTTAAATGACTTGTGAGGCAAAGAAGAAATGATAAATTTTTCTTAAATATTTAGGAAAGATTATAATGCAATAAATGCAGTAATTTAAAAACTATTCATCAGAATCATTAGGCAAAAGAGGTTTTACAGTATTACAAAATATAAGAGATGTGGACAACATTGCAGTAGGAAAGAAATTAAATTCATTAAGGTATCTTTACCAACAATTAATAAAGGATAAAATTAATTGGCTAAGTATCAAAATTGAATAGGTTTTTGTCTGTGTTGTTTTGGTAGTTTGTGTGTCTCTAGGAATGCATCCATTTCTTCCAGCTTGTCTAATTTGCTGGCGTATAGTTGCTCATAATATGTTCTTACAATTTTTTGTATTTCTTTGGTATTGGTTGTGATTTCTCCTCTTTCATTTATGATTTTATTAATTTGGTCCTTTCTCTTTGCTTTTTGATCAGTCTTGACAGTGGTTTATCAATTTTATCAATTCTTTCAAAGAACAAGCTCCTAGTTTCGTTGATTTGTTCTACTGTTCTTTTGGTTTCTATTTCATTGATTTCTGCTCTGATCTTCATTATTTCTCGTCTTCTCCTGGGTTTAGGCTTTCTTTGCTGTTCTTTCTCTAGTTCCTTCGGTGTAGAGTTAGGTTGTTTATTTGAGATCTTTCTTGTTTCTTGAGAAAGCCTTGTATTGCAATATACTTTCCTCTCAGGACCGCCTTTGCTGTGTCCCGAAGATTTTGAACAGTTGTGTTTCATTTTCATTTGTTTCCGTTAATTTTTTTTAATTCTTCTTTAATTTCCTGGTTAACCCATTCATTCTTTAGTAGGATGCTCTTTAGCCTCCGTGCACTTGAGTTCTTTCCAACTTTCATCCTGTGATTGAGTTCTAGTTTCATGGCATTGTGGTCTGAAAATATGCAGGGAATGATCCCAATCTTTTGGAACTGATTGAGACCTGATTTGTGTCCCAGGATGTGATCTATTCTGGAGAATGTCCCATGTGCACTAGAGAAGAATGTGTATTCTGTTGCTTTGGGATGGAATGTTCTGAATATATCTGTGATGTCCATCTGGTCCAGTGTGCCATTTAGAGCCTTTATTTCCTTGTTGACCTTTTGCTTAGATGATCTGGCCATTTCGGTAAGGGGGGTATTAAAGTCCCCTACTATTATTGTATTATTGTTGATGATTGTTTGACTTTGTTATTACTTGTTTTTTATAATTGGCTGCTCCCATGTTAGGGCATAGATATTTACAATTATTAGATCTTCTTGTTGGACAGTCCCTTTAAGTATGATATAGTGTCCTTCCTCATCTCTTATTTTAGTCTTTGGCTTAAAGTCTAATTTATCTGAAGGATTGCCACCCCAGCTTTCTTTTGATGTCCATTAGCATGGTAAATTGTTTTCCACCCCCTTACTTTAAATCTGGAGGTGTCTTTGGGTCTAAGATGAGTTTCTTGTAGACAGCGTATTGATGGGTCTTTTTTTTTTATCCATTCTGATACTCTGTGTCTTTTGATTGGGACAGTAAGCCCTTTTACATTCAGGGTAACTATTGATAGATATGAATTTAGTGCCATTGTATTGCTTGTAAGATGAGTGTTAACTGTACATTGTCTGTGTTCCTTTCTGTCTCTCTCTTTGCATAGAGGACCCCTTTCAGTATTTCCCATAGGACTGGTTTGGTGTTTGCAAATTCTTTTAGTTTTTGTTTGCCCTGGAAGCTTTTTATGTCTCCATCTATTTTCAATGACAACCTAGCTGGATATAATATTCTTGGCTGCATATTTTTCTCATTTAGTGCTCTGAATATATCATGCCAGTCCTTTCTGGCCTGTCAGGTCTCTGTGGATGAGTCTACTGCCAATCTAATATTTCTGCCTTTGTATGTTACAGACTTCTTGTCCCAAGCTGCTTTCAGGATTTTCTCTTTGTCACTAAGACTTGTAAGTTTTACTATTAGATGATGGGGTGTGGAAATATTTTTATTGATTTTGAGGGGGGTTCTCTGTGTCTCCTGGATTTTGATGCTTGTTCCCTTCTCCAGATTAGGGAAATTCTCTACAATAATTTGCTCCAATATACCTTCCACCCCTCCCTCCCTTTATTCTTCTTCCGGGATCCCAATTATTCCAATATTGTTGCATCTTATGGTATCATTTATCACTCAAATTCTCCCCTCATGGTCCAGTAGTTGTTTGTCTCTCTTTTGCTCGGCTTTATTATTCTCTGTCATTTGGTCTTCTATATCATTAATTCTCTCTTCTGCCTCACTTATCCTAGGAGTAACAGCCTACGTTTTTTATTGTACCTCATTAATAGCTTTTTTGATTTCAACTTGGTTAGATTGTAGTTCTTTTATTTCTCCAGAGAGGGATTTTCTTTCTCCAGAAAGGGATTCTCTAATATCTTTCATGCTTTTTTTGCACCCAGCCAGCACCTTGATAATTGTCATTTTGAACTCTATTTCTGACATATTACTAATGTCCATATTGACTAGGTCCCTAGTGATCCGTACTGCCTCTTGTTCTTTTTTTGTGGTGAGTTTTTCTGCCTTGTCATTTTATTGAGATAAGAATACATGAGTGAGGGGCGCCTGGGTGGTTCAGTTGGTTAAAGTTTCTGCCTTTGGCTTGGGTTATGGTCTCAGGGTCCTGGGATTGAGCCCCACATGGGGCTCTCAGCTCAGCGGGGAGCCTGTTTCCCCCTCTCTCTCTGCCTGCCTCTCAGCCTACTTGTGAGCTCTCTCGCTCTCTCTGTCAGATAAATAAATAAATAAAAATCTTAAAAAAAAAAAAAAAAAGAATACATGAGTGATCACCAGGACAGCATGGTACTGGCAGAAAAACAGACACATAGACCAGTGGAACAGAATAGAAAGCCCAGATATGGACCCGCTACTCTGTGGTCAATTAATCTTTCACAAAAGAGGAAAAAATATCCAATGGAAAAAAGAGAGTCTCTTCAACAAATGGTGCTGGGAAAATTGGACAGCTATATGTAGAAGAATGAAATGTGACCATTCTCTTACACCATACATGAAGATAAACTCGAAATGGATAAAAGACCTCAATGTGAGGCAGGAATCTATCAAAACAAGAGAAGAACATAGGCAGTAACTTCTTTGACAGCAGCCACAGCAACTTCTTTCAGGATATGTCTCCAAAGGCAAAAGAAACAAAAGCGAAAATGAACTTTTGGAATTTCATCAGGATAAAAAACTTCTGCACAGCAAAAGAAACAGTCAACAAAACAAACAGGCAACCCACAGAATGGGAGAAGTTATTCGCAAATGACACTACAGACAAAGATCTGATATCGAAGATCTATAAAGAACTCCTCAAACTCAACACTCACAAAACAGATAATCACATCCAAAAATGGGCAGAAGACATGAACAGACACTTCTCCAAAGAAGACATAAAATGGCTAACAGACACATGAAAAATATTCATCATCTTTAGCCATCAGGGTGATTCAAATCAAAACCACACTGAAATGCCACCTTACACCACTTAGAATGGTCAAAATCAACAAGACAGTAAACAACAAATGTTGGAGAGGGTGTGGAGAAAGGGGAAGCCTCTTCCACTGTTGGTGGGAATGAAAGTTGGTGCAGCCACTTTGGAAAACAGTGTGGAGATTCCTCAAGAAATTAAAAATAGAG
>CM052810.1:21102875-21120604 GCA_028533885.1 Nasua narica
GGTGGAAAAACTTGCACAAAAAAAATAACATTGTATTGGATCATAAACAAAGAAGAAAATAAATATTCATTTCTATAATGATAAATGAATAATTGAGTCAATAAATGGAGGAGAAAGATAAATCTTTCTTACATAATATTTCCAAATATTTTGTATATATACTCTCTTATATATGAGGTGAAGTTTAATTCTTACTCACTCATCCTCCTTGAGGATAGGCTAGATTAATGAGTTCCAAATAAAAGAATAGGGAAAGGAAAAAAATACTAGTTACTTTGCAATGGAGGAATTTGGCAAATGCCACTAAATTAAATGACCACAGTTAACACCTAAATCATGTGATATCATATATACTTGATACCTTATGGTGAGAAAGGCACTTCATTTCTTTGTAAAAGTCCAGTCTAATCATGAGAACAAAAGACCAACCAATATTGAGGGAACATTCTACAGATACCTAATCAATTTTTCTCATGACTGTTAAAGTCAGAAACTATAAAGAAAGAGAAACTTTCACAAGCCAGAGGAGACTGGGGAGATATGATGAAATGCAAAGATGGTACTCTGGATTGGATCTTGATGCAGAAAGGACATTTATGGAAAAACTGGTGAAATCCAAATAATAGAAAAACTGATGAAATCTAAAATGCTGTTGGTATTTTGATAGGGATTGTGTTAAAACTGTAGATTACTTTGGGTAATATGGATATTATGGTAATATTTGTTCTCCCAGTCCATGAGCATGGAATATCTTTCCATTCGTTTCTGTCATCTTCAGTTTCTTTCATCAGTGTCTTATAGTTCTGAGAGTACATGTCTTTAACCTCCTTGGTAAAATTTATTCCTAGATATTTTATTATATTTGGCGCAATTGTAAATGGGATTTTTTCCTTAAATTCTCTTTCTGCTATTTCACATTAGTGTATAGAAATACACTGGTTGCCTAAGTTTGAACCTATTCTTTGCTCCTCTCCCCTCACCAGAGTTTTAATTAAAGTATCATACTTTACATCCTTTTTACTTTGTGAAATCCTTAACTGATTTTTATAGATATATTTAATTTTACTTCTTACTCCTACTTGGGGTCTTTCCTTTGCACTTAAAGAATCTCCTTTGACACTTCTTATAGGGCTGGTTTAGTAGTCATGAATTCCTTAAATTTTTTTTTGTTGTTGGGAAACGTATTATCTCTCCTTTTATTCTGAATGATAGCCTTGCTGGATATAGTATTCTTGGTTGCAGGTTTTTATTTGTTTGTTTGTTTTTGTTTTTTCTTTCAGCATTATAAATATATCACGCCACTCTCTTCTGGCCTGTAAAATTTCTGTTGAAAAATCTACAGATAGCCTAATGGGATTTCCTTTGTATGTGATTGCTTTGTTTTCTCTTGCTGCTTTTAAAAGTATCTTTTTATCATTACCTTTTGCCATTTTAATTACTGTATGTTTTGTTGTGTGCCATCTGTGGTGGATTTTGTTGAGGGTTCTGTGCCTCCTGGATCTGGATTTCAGTTTCTTTCCCCAGAGTTGAAAAGTTTTCACCTATTATTTCTTCAAGTAAATTTTCAGCCCTCTTTTCTCCCTCTCCTCCTTCTGGGATCCCTATCATGCAAATGTTACTACACTTGATAGTTGCACTGAGTTGCTTTAATCTGTCTGTCTATCTGTCTATCATCTATCTATCTATCATCTATTTATTTTTCTTCTCTCTAGGCCAGCCTGATTGCTTACCAATACTCTTTCTTCCAGGTTGCTGAGCTGTTCTTCTGCTTCCTCTTGTCTACTATTTATTCATTCTAGTGTATTTCAGTTTGGGTTCTTCATCTGTGCTTGATTCTTTTCTGTATCATCTGTGTCCATTGAAAGTCTCCCTGGAACTCTGCAGTCTTTTCTTAAGTCTGGTTAGTATCTTTATGATAATTACTTTAAAGTCTTTATCAGGCATAGTACTTTTCTCAATGTCATTTAGCTCTCTTGCTATGACTTTTCCCTGTTCTTTTATATGAGACATATTCTTCTGTCTCTTCACTTTGTCTAACTTTCTATGTCTGTTTCTATATGTTAGGGAAGCCAGCTATGTCTCCTGCTCTTGAAAGTAGTGGTCTTAAAGAAGAAGTGCTTTAGTTACCTGCAGTGCAATGTTCTCTCCCTCACCAGAACCTGACACTTCGGGAATGTTTCCTATGTGTGTTGCATGTGTGTTACTATTGTGGCTGAGCTATATTTGCCTTCAGTTCAGTCATTTTCAATGACTGTCTTTGGCTGTTGTAGGTAGGGTTTGATTCCTGTGTTGTTAGTTGGCCAGTCTGGGACTGCCTTGTACTTGAGTTCATTTACACCAATCATTTGCCAGAGATGCAGTAACACTGAACACCATGGTGTTTTTCCTGTGTTGTACCCTGAAAAGCTTTCATTGATAGACAGGGCCTGCAGTCAGACCAATATCTATTCCTAGCCCACTGCTGGGGCCACAATTGGACTGGTGTGCGTAGTTTTCTTCTCCTCTCTCTGGAGCATGAGTCACTTTGGACTGTTGCTGGCCTCTGTCAGGGCTGACTGTACACTGCCAGGCTTATGGCACCACGTCTGGATGGACTCTAGCCAAGGGCATATTGGAGAGGGCAGTTCTGCAGAAGAATATGAGGCCAGGTGAGTGGTGCCAGCAAGGTCTGCTCATCCACTGCATAAGGGGACCTGGAAGTGCCTGGGGAAGCTCCTGTTGAGGACTGCTGTGTTGGAGGTAGGGGATCCTGAGAAGACTTCAGTAGTGGAACACACTATTAGAAAATTAGGTGGAGATATTTGTGGTGTTCTGGTTCCTGCAGGTGTCTGTGTATCTCTGCTGGGGGGTGGGAGGGTGGGGGAGGGAAATGGTGCCTCTAGCATTTTTCTTCTTAGAGAAATCTCCCCAAAGTCCCTGCCTCTCCAATACAATCTCTGATAATTAGGAAATAAATATGCTTTGAGTTTACTCCAGGCATTTTCAAGCTGCTGCTTCTATGTGTATCTCAGCTGAGCTGTTCATGGTGCTGTCTCTTTAAAGTTGGGGTATCTGCCCTTTGGCTCTCCCAGAATGAGCTTACTGATTTTTAAAGTTCCAGGTGTTAAACCCCACTGATTATTAGGCCCTTCTGGTTTTAAATCCAAATGTTATGGGGATTTGTCTTCCTTGGATATGTCTCTCTCGTGCCTGGGGTACTTATTAACATAGGAGTCTGCCCTTATCTCATTTAGCACCTCCATGATATTCTCTCCTGTGGACAATTCCAATGGTCCATGTGGCTCCAGACCATAACACAATCCTTCCTACCCTCTTTTATGTGGCCTTTTCTCTACATTTAGTGTGGAGAGTCTGTTCTGCCGGTCTCCAACTCATTTTTACACTAATGTAGTTGTGATCTAGTTGTAGCTGTGGTGAGATTAAAATCCTCCTCTTATTCTGTGTCCCTCCCCAGAAGTTACAAAAGACATTTTTAAGATATTCATCCCATTAGTAATCATATAATTTCAAATTCAAACCACTACTTACAATGACAGAGAATACAATGCTAATGTTGATGAGAATGTCAAACCATAACCATATTTATTTGTGGTTACATTACCTACTATAAATACACATTAGAAAATGCTTAGCAAAATATAGTAAAGTTAAAGATGTGTATTATATGTGACCCAGTCATTCTGTCCCTGTGTATATACTAGAGAAACTTAAATCGACAGAATACACATACACAAGTGTTTCTAGCATTGTTTATAATGAAAAAAAAAGTACGCAGGGGAACCTACATATATATCTATTGGCAGAGAATAATAAATAGGTTATATTCATATATTCATTATAAGTTCTTATAATGAGATACTGCACAGAACTGAATATGAATAAAATAATAGTACATATTAACACTTATGAATTTTACAAACATAATTTTTCTTGGAATAATGTAAGTTGCTGAGGATATACATCATGGGCTCAACTTCCTTAAAGTTTAGAAACATACGAAATAACATTGTATCCTTATAAATGCATATGTATAGAGCAAGGTTATGGAAGTTGAATCAGAATTGTAAACATAATATTTGGATAGAAAAATTTTCTGTGATGGAACTAAAGGAAATAGATAAGGGAAGGAACTTCAGCAGTATAAGCAGTGTAAAATAAGCAAAGTGATGGGTATACACGTGTATATTGTTTTATTCCTTATATATTTTGCATTATTTAGTCTTTTATAGCAATATATTTTAAATATATATGTTAAATTTCTCTTACCATTCTAACTGCCCCATTCTTAACAGGATTTCATTTACTGCCTTTCTTAAAATATTTTACTAGAACTACATACTATGACAGAAGTATTAAAATGTAAATTCTATTATATTCTTTTATCTGTATACATCAATTCTACTAATGTTCTTAAAAGTGAAATATTTTTGTCTCTTTTATGTTATGTGTTCTTACTTATCTTGTCATCCAAAAAAATCTTTAAGCCCTTTCTGTGTGTGTTGATGTGGATTACTGCCACTATTTTTTCTATAGTTGATTCTGAATACATGCTGGAATTTAAAAATTAAAGCAAATACTGATCTTGAATAGTAAATGTCAATGCTGTGCTGAATGGTGTGTCTCCTGGGAATGGCCAGAGGTTGTCCTTCAAGAGGCCTCACATTATGTTGCTCATATATTCATGAATTTACCATGGAACAGGATCTGACCTTTCTAGGGTCAGAAAACTGATTATATAATCACACCTTAATAGATCCATCTCTCACTTGTGAAATAACTTAATCAACCTCTTAAACTTGACCTCTAAAATTGGGACAACAATTTAGTCAAAAAAGTATATAACTCTTAAAAAAGGAATCTTTGCTTTGGTATTAGTGGCTTATTCTCACCCTATAGGCAGAGCCATAATGGAAAACAGTACCAAACTGTTTCAACAGAAGGTTGTTTTGAGAGCATTTTATAAGGACAAACATAAATGAAACTCATATTTGGTGGTATCAGGTTAACATGTTTATTAACATATTAATAATAATCATGTTAGTAATGAAATATGAATATTTGAAACCCATTAACTAAGATTCCTTCTCTCATGACCAGGGCTAGAATGGTAACAGTCAATGTTTGCCTCTGTGACCCTTCTTTTACTCATGATTGATACTTCATACTTGATATATTTTTAAATAAAGTATAATATATAATATTCTCAGGTATACAATATATACAATACAAATAATTTAATAATTGCAATCACTGAGAAATAATCACCACAATAAATTTAGTTACCAACTGTCACTATATACAAAATCACAATTTTTTATGTAATGGAATACTTCTTAGCCCTAAAAAAATGAAATCTTGCTCTTTGCAACCATGTGGATGAAACTTGAAGGTCTTATGCTAAGTGAAATAAGTCAAAGAAAGAAAAATACCATATTATTCCATTTATATCTACAATCTAAAAACATAATTGAACAAAGCAAAACAAAACTCATACAAACTGAGAACGGGGTTGCGGGGGAAGGAGTTGGAGGTAGGCAGCAAAATGGACAAAGGAGATCCAGAGACATAAACTTCATGATAAAATAAGTAAGTCATGGGTATGTAACATACATCATGGTGATTTTATTTTTAAGATTTTATTTATTCATTTATTTGAGAGAGTGAGAGCATGAGTAGGGAAGGAGCAGAGGGAGAGGGACAAACAGACCTCAACCTGAGCACAGAGTCTGATGCAGGGCTCAATACCATGACCCTGAGATCATGACCTGAGCTGAAATCAAGAGTCAGATGCTTAGCTGACTAAGCCACTCAAGTCCCCCAGCATGATGATTATAGTCAATAATATTGTATTGCATATTTAAGAGTTGCTAAGAGAATAAATCTTAAAAGTTCTCATTATGTACAAAAAGAGGACATATTCTTTTTTGAAATAAGATCATACAGTCTGCCAAATTACAACTCTTGGAATTGTTTTGTTTTGGAAGGCTAGGATCTTGCCTGCCTTTCAGGTGACTTTGTATAAATCTGCTTTGATACATTATGTTGATTTTCAAATGTAACTTTCACAGGACATCTGATATCCTTTGTTTCTTATTTGCATCTGATGTCTGTCATCCAACATAATAGCTATTACTTCCAGTTTTGTGTTGGCTGCAATTTTAATCATCTAAGTCATTGATAAAAATGTAAAACAGAGAAGAGGCTAAAATCTCTGTTGCCTGCTACTAGAATCTGTTTTTTCTCTTGATAGATTTATAGCTCTTTGTGAACAATGATCAACCATTGACAACTCCACTCAAATTCCCTGTCTTCCAACAAAATGACTTTTTGTTCCTATGACCTTATGTTAGACCTTCTGAAATGCCTTTCTGAAATACAGATGTATGGCACCCAAAAAGTTTTCCAAACTAATAGCTCAGTAAAGTTTCATAAAAGAAAATACAGTTGATCTGAAGTGATCTAGTCTTTATGTCTACATATCCTTGGTTAGTTCTTTTAATTTTAAGAATATAACATCTTTTGGGGCGCCTGGGTGGCTCAGTCGGTTGAGCGACAGCCTTTGGCTCAGGTCATGATCCTGGATTCCCGGGATCGAGTCCCACATCGGGCTCCCAGCTCCATGGGGAGTCTGCTTCTCCCTCTGACCTTCTCCCCTCCATGCTCGCTCTCTCTCTCAAATAAATAAATAAAATTTTAAAAAAACTTAAAAAAAGAATATAAGATCTTTTTTGAAACTTTATAGTATATCTTATTTCACAATTGGTGAAATATTAAAATTCATAGACTTATAAATGACCCTTTTACTCATTCAAGAAGAAGCCTAAGAATTATTTGTGATTCTGCTGTCCCTTCTCTTTTCTGATTTTCACTCTGCCACCAAATCAGGGGTACATAAATTCCATTCACTCCGCTGTCTGTATTCCTACATATCACCATCCACTCTTTTCAGAAAATCTGTATAATAGATGTCATAGGACTAAATTGTGCCCCTTCGTCCAAAATCATAGCCTAAAGCCCTAATTCCCAATGTGACCATATTTAGAGACAGAGCATTTAAAGAGATAATTAAAATTAAATAAGGTCATGAAGGTGGGGCCCTAATTTAATGGGATTGGTGTCAATATAAAAAGATAATGAGACAGTAAGAGAGTACACACACACACACACAGACACACACACACGCACATGCACTCACACACACAAACAGTGAGAGAGAGGACAAATGTGGATAAAACCTGAAAGCAGTCATCTGCAAGCCAAAGAGAGAGATCATCTAAACTGGAGACACCTTGATATAGGACTTAGAGAGTCCAGAACTTGGAAAAAATAAATTTTAGTTGTTAAACCATTCACTCTGTGGTATTTTGTTTTGGAAGCTCTTGCTAATAAATGGTAATCTTATATTTAGAATACCTTGTATAAATCATCACCTGTAATAATTATATCCTCTTGATAAATTTCTAATTTCCCATTCATTTAGATTTTTGGTTTCCCACAAATACTTCTGTATGTCAGTGGTACACTTTTGTATTTATCCTAAGTAGTATATCTTGCCTTCCATTTTTTATCAAGAACAATTAAGTATGTTATCAGTGTGCCCTCTGAATGCATACTAACTTTTAAATAGATGTCTTGTTTCTTCTTCATTAAAAAATCCTTGTGCTGGTATATAAAAATCATTTTTAATCATAAACTACCTCAAATTATGACTTGTTTTATAATTATTCAAGCAAAAATAACTCCCTTTCTATTGAGTAGTGATATTATTTTGTTCTTTTAATCATGGCACCCATAAATATAAGTATTATAATATATTTAAGTGTTTCTTACCTTCCTTACTAGAGTATATACTCCTTGAGCACAGAGATTTGGCTTTTCTCACTTTTCTTTTCCTTTCTGTGTTTATTAACATTTTCTTTCAGCTAATAGAATAATTAAATACTGTGCTAATTTGGAATAAACTTTATTTTTTTTAATCAATCTATGGTACTATTTAATGTTTTCTAAGAATTTTAAGTGAACAGTGTTTTCTAAAACTTCTGCACACCTAAGAAAGCATAGAAGTAGTAGAGGTGGTAAGGATTATCTATGGGAAGAGTTTTTTTTGGTGAACAAAATGAGCATAGTGGATTCAAGTGAAAGCAGATTAGACTACCTGAAGTGGAATTGTCATATTAGTCAATGAAGAGAATAAATGGGATAGGAAAATATTTTGAAATGTTAATTACTGTTTTCCTCTGCAGTTTCTTATATCTGCATCAATCCCACATTCCTTCCTATGTTTCTCTCTAATTTGTTATCATTTCCTTACTGTTCTCTATAGTCTAATTCTCTTGGGGTTACTTTATTGTTTGTCTGCTGTCTTGATTCATTCAAATTTCATTCAAATTATATTCAAAGCTTGTAAAACTGTGAGCCAAATGTGAGATGTCAGTATAATAGGGGTAGACACCTGAAGATGCAAGAACAGCAAGGAAACAGTAGACCAGAAGACATCAAATAAGAATTTGCTAGATCCATTTTCAATGCCAGTGTCACAGCAACATAAAGATCTGTCTGCCTGGCTTACAGAAAATTGATTTACTCCTTTTGATGGAGTAAATCCAAAGATTATAATAATTTATAGCAGCAATAGTGGATTTCCTGTTATTAAGAGTAAGCAGGTGATTAGCAGTTAATTGCAAAAAGAGAAAATAAAAAGAGGTGGCCACGTTTATTTATATCAAAATCAGGTGAATTAGATCATAATAGTTGAAGTACTAATGTAAATATTTCAGCTTTATTTTAGTCCAGTTGGAGGGATAGTCTCATTAGAAAACTATGGAGATAATAAGGAATCAGCAATGTCACTTATGAATCAAAAACATTTCTTTTCCTTTATACTATGGACATAAAAATGGGAATCACAGTGATAAAAGTAAGAACTTAAAATATTAAAACAAAAGAAAACACCAAGCATATTTCCACCTTTCTGGGAAGCTGTCTCTCCTAATTTTTATTTATTCCCTTCAGATGTTATCTATACATACATGTGATTTAAGAAAATGACTACAGCATAAGTAAAATGATGTGTATTTTGCTTAAAGAAGAGAAAATATTTCACATATTATGACATGATATTAGGGAGGTTTTTGAACTTGGTGGTTAAAGGAAGTTACTATAAAAGTGAGAAAAATGTTATTTAAAAAATCAGAATTCTAGGGGCGCCTGGATGGCTCAGTGGTTTAAGCCTCTGCCTTCGGATCAGGTCGAAGGGATTGAGCCCCGCATCGGGCTCTCTGCTCAACAGGGAGCCTGCTTCCCCCTTCTCTCTCTGCCTGCCTCTCTGCCTACTTGTGATCTCTCTCTCTCTCTCTCTCTCTGTCAAATAAATAAATAAAATCTTTAAAAAAAAATCAGAATTCTAGAGACAGTGATAGAAGTAGAGGAATTTCCATTTATTATTAAAGGGCTTAAATGAAGTATTTCCAAGCAAATATTTAATATGGATGTGTTACTGTTAAGGTGATACCAAGACCTCCAATAATCCAAGTTGGAAATTTCCAGCTTAAAAAAAAACGGGAGCAGTTATTCTAGGCAAATTTTCAAGTATAATTTTTCTTTTGTTATGATATAAGGTGTATATTATAAACATCATAGTTACTTTCAGTGGCTTTGAAACTAATTCACTGTGTGGTATATATGATATATGTAAGTAGTAGTTGTTAGCTTCATTTGAACACAATTCAGGTCAGTGTATCTAATTAATGGGCAAAGTCACTGTCCAAGATAATATATAAAAATTGCAATCAAATTATCATAAACTCTTACTATAGTTATATTTGATTCAGAGTTCTCTTCTGTATACTAAATTGCAACTTCGGTTACAACAGATACTTAATAACTTTAATCAGATATTAACTATTTGATGTATGTTTACGGGTTACAGGATGGCCATGTGCACCATAGATAGAAGAGGAAAAAATAGTTCAAGATGTTTGACATCACATAAAACTAAATTTTAAAGAGTGAGGAGGTTCTAAACACTAACTGACTCAAAATTTTAAATCAAGTGATCCTGCAGTTTATTATTAAACCCTGTTTAAAAAAGACTAAAGCAAATATAAAAGACTATTAGGCACTTGAAGACAACTGGATGTAGGGTCAGGGTTATGCTTGGAAATGAGAGGAACATTAAGATATAAGTTTAGATACCCAGTTTTTAGCCCTAATTTTTTTTTTTTTGGTATGTGATGCTATAACACTGGATAAATCAAGAACATCTCTGGTTTTAGTTTTCTAAAGCTAAAGGTTTTCACTAGATGGTATCTAAATTCCATTTTTGCTTTTATATTCAGCATTAAAGTACTGATGATTTTTGTTTTGGATTATAAAAATTTTAAAATACAAGCAGTCTACTTTTCTTTTTTTTTAAGATTTTATTTTATTTTTTTTGACAGAGAGAGAGATCACAAGTAGGCAGAGAGGCAGACAGAGAGAGAAGGGGAAGCAGGCTCCCCACTGAGCAGAGAGCCTGATGAGGGGCTCTGGGCTCAATACCAGGACCTTGAGATCATGACCTGAGCTGAAGGCTTAATCCCCTGAGCCACCCAGGTACCCCTACTTTTCATCTCTTATAAGGTGTAATTTCTTTCCATTTCATATATGTTCATATCTAACCCTAACAAGATGTGTTTTCTTATGACACATGTATGGGCAATTCGTTAATCATCTTTAAAACTTATTTTTACCAGTTCAATGTATGTGTTATTAAATATGCTAAATTTAAATCATCCCTCTAGAAGAGGTAAGGTCTAACACACAAAGACTCTGTTCTGTTTCACCTCTTACAGTTTAAAAAACACTGTATAGGGTTGAAAAAATACAAGATGTTTGCTTCTGTCCCGATACAGTATTCAAAGAAGTTTTTTTTTGTGGTGTTTTATTGTATTCTGAGTGATATGGCTTGTATTGAAAAGCAGTTCAGAAACTCTCAGGTGAGGATAATGTCTGTTGAGGATAACTGATGCTGACTTCCATGGAAATGCTAATTGGATAGCAGTCACTGCCAGTAGTCGCCTTGAGTTCCTGCTCTAGCAATTCTAGATGCAGTATGTGATGGCTGGTGAAAAATCCTTACTACAGTAATTAGACTGTTTTCAAAGAAGGAAGAGATGTTAGATAGGCTCAGGTAAACAGCTTCTGAGCAGGAAAAATAATCATAATGAGCTTAAAGTGATTCAAACAAAAAAAAGGCTTTAGAAAATTCTTCTTGGTCTCATTTTTATAAAAGAGAGCATAGGTTGAACAAATTCAGCCTATTACACAGCTTAAAATAAATGGATTCTTCCTCGTTTGTCTACATATGTACTATAGTTATAAAATTAGAGGCTAGTCATGTATCTATTAAAGTAATATTCATTTTTAATATAGTAGTAAGGTGTAAAAGTTTTGGTTCTCTGATGTTCTGCTTTATTTTGAGTATTTTCCACAGCTTTGTATTTGAGTTCAATTATCTTTTCATTTGTAATATATCAAATCTTCTTTTAATCCCACTCAGTGTATTTTTTACCTCAGACCTTATAGCTTTCATCTGTAGAAGTTTTAGATATGGCTTTTTTAAGATTTTATTTCTTTATTTGAGAGAGAGAAAGAAAGCACGAGCCAGGGGAGGGGCAGAGGAACAAGGAGAAGCAGACTCCCTGCTGAGCAGGGAACCCAGTGCTAGGATGCTGGGCTCAATCCCAGGCTCCT
Organism: Nasua narica; assembly: GCA_028533885.1. Taxonomy (NCBI): domain Eukaryota; kingdom Metazoa; phylum Chordata; class Mammalia; order Carnivora; family Procyonidae; genus Nasua; species Nasua narica. Next base: position 21,114,609 of record CM052810.1, read on the forward strand.
GGGATCATGACTTGAGCCGAAGGCAGATCCTTAACTGACAGCCATCCAGGCAGCCTGATTTGGCTTTTTAATATATTGACTCTTAACTTTTTGAACGTATAGAATACAGATAAAAAAATTATTTTATAAGATTCTGGTTTCCTGATTCTAACATCTGTATCAGTTTGGGTTAAGTTTCAATTGATTAAATTCTGTTTATCATTATTATGGGTCATAAGTTCCTTTTTTGTTCTTTGAATGCTTGGTAACTTCTTATTAGATGGTAGAAATCATGATATTTACCATTGGCAGCTAGATATTTTTGTATCCTTAGAAATATTCCTGAATATTTCTGTGTGACACAGTTAGGTTACTATAACCTAAATACAGCTTCATCCTCTCCAGTCTTGCTTTAAGTTTCTTTAGGCAGGACAAGAGCAGTGCTTGGTCTAGCTCTAACATTCCCATCACTTCAGAAGACCCTTTTCTATATTCTCCACAGAATAACATGAATCATGAGGTATTTCAGTAGAATTGTTGGGAACTGGCACTTTTCTGGCACCAGGCACTACTATGGCTTCTAATGTGCAAGGACAGTTTTTCCCCCAGATGCAGGAAATTAACCACATACCTGCACTGATGAATGCTCAGGTGCATACTTGAGAGGTACCATCTCTGGGTCTGAGACTTCTTATTATAAGTATCTGTTACCTCCTCGATACTCTGCCCTTGGCTTTTTCTCCCAGGAGTCTTAGCTTTTTCTGTTTACTGCATGGAGTCCATGGGGCCCTGACTGAGGGAAACTCTCTCAAGAATGAAAGTGGAAAGAAACACAGTGCTCATCTTATTTGTTTCCTGCTACTCAGTCATCATTATCTATCATTATCTTTTGTTTGGAGTTTTGAAATTGGAGGCAAAACAGAACAAGTGTTATAAATTCCACCAACAGTCCAGTTGACATTTGGGATAGAAATCCATAAACTAATCATCATGGCTTGACTTCTGAGTTACATATGATTCAGGTCTTCTAGATACTGCAGATCCCCTTGTGAGAGTACAAACATAATATAAATTTGTTATATAAGGCCAAAAAAATTCTGTCCTAATTCTCATCCTGTAGGAAGTCTGAGTTTTAGGGAAATACTTTGTGATAATTCCCAAATTGCTTCACATTTACATCTCTATCACTAGCCTCTAAAAACCTGGAATTATAAGAACTGGAAAATGACTCCTCTGTGCCTATATTAACTAAGGTTATTAGAAAAACAATCATTAATATGACAGATGTTTATACTAGATTGTAGACAATGACAGAATACAGTCAGTAGCAAGAACCTGTGCCTATTATTTTGCTGCCAAACTAGTTTCTAGAACTTGAAATAGTTTAGAACTAGGCAAAAGGAACATGCAAACCATAAAACACTTGAGCATTCATCCTCATATTCCAAAATGTGTACTTTTATTTAAAGCTGTTATTTATAAATATACTAGGTATATATGCTGCTATTTTTATTTTGTAAGTACTTTTATATTTGCCTAAAGAGTAAAAAATGATTAAGTTAGAAATAATAACATGTCAGATTATTAATAGATACATATTTTATGATTGGAATTTTACTGTTCCCAGTATCTTGTGTACCTTTGATCTTCAAGCTATCCTACCTAGAGTTTAGTGACACACACACATACACACACAAGAAACATTGTATTCTCAACTATTCTGTGGGTGAGGAATCATCACAGAGGAGATGGCTTTTCTCTCTCCTTATGTTTGGGACTTCAACTTCAAAGGCTAAAGTACCTCAGGTAACTGGATGGATGGAGCCTGGAATCATCGGAAGATTTCTTCACTTGCATGATTGCCAACTGGTTTAAGATGATTAAAACACTGATTTTAACTAGGGCTATCAACAGAATGCCTAAATGTGGCTTGGCTTCTTTATAGTCTTCATTGTAGCCAATCATCTTAGTTCAGATCTCAAGCAAGAGTAATCAGGAAAGTAAGTCATCCCCCTTTTATGACCCAATCTCTCGAAAGTCTCTTCTACCATACTCTAATACTCTATTGCAAAGCAGTCACAAGGTTGCCCAATTTAAGAAAAGGAGTCAGAGACCCTTCAACTTGAAGGCAGTAGTATCAGAGAATTATGTGGCTATACATATGATTATATCACCACATTATGGTGATCCAAAAATAGCCATGGTACTGTAAATCTCATCACAGGACATTTAGTCCGAATTTGACTTTCCTCCAACCACAGCTTCTTCACTGTTTTTAGTTTCTTATCTATTTTCTTTTTTCCTTCTGTGGAGCTAAAATTTAAAAATGATAGAGTAAAAGTATTGCCCAGTGTAATACCTATTAGAAAAAATGAGATTCTTTAATTCAATTGGGCATCTAGAACCTAGAGAGAAACTTTTGAGTATTGGCTGCACTAATCTCTTAATCTCTAGCTTCGTAAATGTTGCTATCAAGTTGTTTTAATTTGATATACCTTGCATGGCTCATCTATACTGGTCCATACAACCATTACCTAAAGGGATCGAAAAGAAATGGCATTTAGTGAAGTTGAGAAAAAGAAAAAGCAGCTACAGTCCTTGTGCTCATTGCAGATATTTTTCTTTATTGGACCAATAAACAAAATTATCACAGGTAAAGCCCAGAATGTTTGCAGCCATGTTTCTGGTCTTGTCTAACAAATGTATGTAATGCTAGGCATTACAAGCATAACAATGTAATGCTTCTGGTTGACAGAGTTACTAACACTTGTGAAGATGAAACAAAGAAATTCAGAATTTATATTGACACATGTCACAGGTTCGTGAGATTGTGTTTATGCACTTTTATGTGAGACAGAGAGTAATCCCAAATATATGTTATCATTTCATTTTTTTTAAGATCTTATTTATTTATTTTACAGAGAGAGAGAGCACATATAGGCAGAGAGGCAGGCAGAGAGAAAAGGGGAAGCAGGCTCCTTGCCATACAGAGAGCCTGATGCGGGGCTTGATCCCAAGACCCTGAGATCATGACCTGAGCCGAAGGCAGAGGCTTTAACCCACTGAGCCAACCAGGCGCCCCATCATTTCCTTCTTTATAAAAATGCTTATGGTACCTGGTTAAGTAACACTCTGGAAGCTAACAGAATTGATAGCACATTTTATAATTTTACTATATATTTAAAATGTTTATATCCTATATCCTATACCATTTTTTTTTTCCTCAAGAGAAAATGTTGACTATCCCCATAGTTTACTATGGAAATAGTCAATGAAAAGAATACTAAACAAATAAGCAATATGAATACAATTTACCTAAACATATTGGAAAGACATGAAGTGCTAATCAGCTCAAAGATTTTACTCAGAGAAACAGCTATGACGATATGCTCTGACAAAGGCATATTTGGTTGTCTAGGAAAATAAAAACTTATAATGACCAGGTTAATTCAAATATTTAATCTGCAGTATTAACATTACTGGATTTTCAGAATTTTTAACCTGGAATATCCAGTGTAATAATCTATATATAAAATGATGGAAAAAACCCAGAAAATTAAAATTAGTTACCTAAAATCAAAAGCTATGTATTTGTAGAGTAGGAGCTAGAGAAGAGGTTCTCAATAGGGTAGGTTACCATAATTACATAAAAAAATGTTTAAAAGTACAGATTCCCAGATTCACCTTCTACCAGTCTATTTCAGAAATCTCTCTTACCACTTTCTTAGCATTTAAAAAGCAGTCCAATGGTTTAGAAGGTGTGCTACGGAGTTGCTATCATTCCAAAAGCATTTATTCAGCAGCTACCATGTGCTGAGGGTTGGGATTTGGAGTGAGTACAAATAATGAGTCTTAAGCTTCCTGTCCTTGAGGAACGCAGTCCACTGAAGGAAATAGGGAAGTAGACAAATGTTTGCAATTTAATACAGTAAGCACTATAACTGTGTACCCGGAGAGTACTTAAACTAAATTGAGGAAGAGAAGGGCATTGCGTGTTCTTGAAGGAGAGACACTGACCTGATTCGTGAAGGATGCTGGAAAGGGAAAGGCATTTAATAAAGCTGGAGGGGGAAATGACTCTACGAAAATGAACAGGCCTCAGTAACCTAAAGACTTTTTGCAGCCTTGTATGGAAACTTTATGAAAAAATAAGGGGATCAATTTAAGGTATCTATGTAGGACATTAGATCATTTTGTAATTTGTATATGCTAATCTGAGTGATCATGAGATTCCATTAGAAGGGTGCAAGGAAGAGTTTAATTATAGGAAGCTTTTTTCTTTTTGCATAAAGTGAATTACATTGCAAATACCTTTTTTGTGTTCTCATTATTGTAGGTTGGTTATGGTGTTAATCACATCTGATTTCTGGGTTCTTGATGAATGAGAAACAAATGCAAAGCTGTTGTGGATCATACTATATAACACTAGTTTGCTTTTAATTAAAAAATAAAAATTTTAAATCTTGGTAGAATTTCCTATCTTTTGTATCCCTAAGCCTGAACTTTTGTGCCTTTCCAGTCCTAACTTACTATATTCAATTTCAGACTGAGAAATTGGAACCTGGGGAACACAGATATGGCTGCAGCTTCTCTCGAGCTGCTTATATGTAAATATACCACCTAACTCAGCACGAGAATCCATGAGCAAGATTTGGTATGCTGTTTTTCAGAGCTGACATTTTTAATGCAGAGGTTCTGCCTCCTGATAACCATATCCTTTATACTTTAGGCCTTTACTCTTACTAAACAGATGAGGCATTCTTCTTCAGAGAGAAAAACAGAAACTCAAATATTCCTTCAAATATCATTTCTCTCTTGAGAATTAGAACAGAATCTCTCAAGGCACCATAGAACCTTGAAAAGCTGGCTTTTCCCCAGCATTCTTTCAGTTGTTATTCCCCTAAGATTTTTACCTTAAGAAGCCTGTACTCAAGTAGTAGTGTAATGTTTACTTTGGAGTTAGACAGCAATAGAAAGTGAGGCCAGCCTGGGTTCCTAAAGTTTCTCTTTTGAAACCAACTCAGGTATTCTCTCTTCTAAAGAGTATAAAGAATGAATAGGTACATTGTGATTATCATATCAATATCCTGAATTTAGAAAACTCAGAAAACACAAGGTAATCTCCCATCATTACACCAATTATACCCATAAAGCTGTGGTTCTCAAATGTTATATTTACTATACATCAAGACTGTTAAGGGTCTGAGTTTTGACCTTACTTGTAAGTTAACATACTAGCCCGCCACAGTTTCATGGATTCAGGCAGAGGACACAAGACTCCTAGGTCAGAAAAGTGTATTCCCAGCAATGGCAGTAGCCAGAGTAAGAATGTTTTTTGCTCTATTTCACAAGCTCAATTCTCACAGGGTGATGTAAAGAAAGCCAATACCTGTGCATATAGTGGGCTGAGTTACAGAAGAACCTTGCACTTGGAGAACCTGTAAATGTTTTAACGAACAGTAAACATGCCTGCCCATGCTCCTAAGGTAGACACTATCTTTCTCTTTCAAGGTTTTAAGTGAACATTCCCCTTGCTTAGTAAAGAGAATTCATTTTTAATGTTATTTGCTATATAGACATCCTCGTAAAAAGTTAAGTTTAGAACAAAGGATAGTCAGTGTACAACATGTGCAGAAATGTGAAAAACCCTTGGGAAATTGTCTCCCCAAATATGGATGAATGGGTAAACATATACATATATAGATATATAGATTGATTTAAAATACTTTAGAGGCATATTTGTGCATTCTGTCTTTTTTAATTTAATTTAATTTTTTCAGTGTTTTAAGATTCATTGTTAATGCACCACATCTAGTGCTCCATGCAATACATGCCCTCCTCAATATCACGTGATAATTGTCTTTCTCTGACTGACTTATTTCGCTTAGCATAATACCCTCTAGTTCCATCCATGTTGTTGCAAATGGCAAGATTTCGTTTCTCTTGATGGCTGCATAGTATTCCATTGTGTATATATATCACTCTTCTTTATCCATTCATCTATTGATGGACATCTG
>CM052810.1:21121104-21306293 GCA_028533885.1 Nasua narica
TATTGCCTGTATGATGACTGTTAACTGTATATTGTCTCTCCTCTTTTCTGGTCTACGTTCCTTTTAGGCTCCCTCTTTGCTTAGAGGACCCCTTTCAACATTTCCTGTAGGGCTGGTTTGGTGTTTGCAAATTCCTTTAGTTTTTGTTTGCCCTGGAAGCTTTTTATCTCTCCATCTATTTTCAGTGACAGACTAGCTGAGTATAGTATTCTTGGCTGCATATTTTTCTCGTTTAGGGCTCTGAATACATCATGGCAGTCCTTTCTGGCCTGCCAGGTCTCTGTGGGTGGTCTTCTGCCAATCTAACATTCCTGCCTGTATGTTACCGATTTCTTGTCTTGAGCTGCTTTCAGGATTTTCTCGTTGTCACTAGGACTTGTAAGTTTTACTATTAGATGGCGGGGTATAGACCTATTTTTATTGATTTTGAGGGGGGTTCTCTGTGCCTCCTGGATTTTGATGCTTGTTCCCCTCAGCAGATTAGGGAAATTCTCTACAATAATTTGTTCCAATATACCTTTCCCCCTTTCTCTCTTTCTTCTTCTTCTGGAATCCCAATTATTCTAATATTGTTGTGTCTTATGGTATCACTTATCTCTTGAATTCTTCCCTCGTGGTCCAATAGTTGTTTGTCTCTCTGTTTCTCAGCTTCTTTATTCTTTGTCATTTGGTCTTCTATGTCGCTAATTCTTTCTTCTGTCTCATATATTCTAGCATTAAGAGCCTCCATTTTGGTTTGAATCTCATTAATAGCTTTTTTTATTTCATCTTTGTTAGATTTTATTTCTTTTATTTCTCCCAAAAGGGATTTTATTTCTCCCAAAAGGGATTCTTTAATCTCTTCCATGCTTTTTTCGAGCCCGGCTAGCACCTTGATAATTGTCATTTTGAACTCTTATTTCCGACATATTACTGATATCTGTATTAACTAGGTCTCTAGCCATCGATACTGTCTCTTGTTCTTTTTTTTGTGGTGAGTTTTTCCACCTTGTCATTTTATCGAGCTTTCGGGAAGTGGTCAATTTTCTTCTCCTAGGATAGCTCTTCTTCCTCTCTTCTCTATCCTGTTGAGGATGCTGGCTTTTAGAATGATTTAATAACTATCTAGATGAACTTCTGGGATCCAACTCTATCTCAGCCTCCTACTTCTCCGCCAGCTTGCTCCTTCCCCAGTATTCCTAATTTATATGAATTTATCAAAATTTATGAATCTATTCATGCTTTTTATATTTTTTATCTATTCCAAACAAGTCTGTCCGAACTCTACATGAGTATATAAGGGATGCATAAAATATTAATTTCTATTGAAAATATATATATAATGCATATATATGTAGATGTGTGTATATATCCACATGTGTAAATATATGCATGTATATGAATATAATTCCAGGGTCTTAAGAAATGCTAAATTTCCTTTTTTTAAAATCAAGATATATTTATATACTGTAAAATTCACCATTGGTTGTATAATATTCACTAGTTTTTAATGTAGTTAATAATTTTATGCAACCATAGTCACAGTCAATTTTAGAATATTTTCATCATCCAAAAGCAACCCCATAGGCATTAGCTGTCTTACCAAGATTCTCTTATTCCAATCTTACTTATAGGTAACTCTTAATATACTCTCTCTATAGATTTACCTATTCTGGAAATTTCATATATATTGAATGATGGAGCATATGGATTTGTGTCTAACTTCTTCCACTGAGCATACTGTTTCCAAAGTTCATGCATGCACATGTGAGTACTTCATTCTTCTTATGACCAAACAATATTCATTTGTCCAGATATACCACAGTTTGTTTATCCATTTATTAGTTGATGGCCATTTGGATTGTTTTCATTTCATGACTATTACAAATACTGTTGCTGTGAGCATTCCAATATAAATTATTTTGTGAACATTTGTTTTCAATTCTCTTGGGCTAAAGTTCATTTTGATTGGATACTAATGATACTTTTTAAGAGTAATTATGTCAATATCCACTCATCAACTAGATGAGATTTTCTATTACTACACATTCTCACCAAAACTTGCTATTATGAGATTTACATTTCATCCAGTTTGGTAAGTATGTTGAAATTATCTCATGGATTTATTTTACACTTCAGTGATAACTAAAGTTGATCATGTTTCATGTACATATTGGCCATTCAGATTTCCTCTTTTGTGAAATGCATAGTCAATTATTTTGCCAAATTTGTTCTACTGTGCAATTTTTTTGACTTATGAAAGATTTTTACATATTTGGAAACTAGTCCTTTGCTCATACGTGTTAAAATAATTTTTCCTATGGTCATTTGCCTTTTTATCCTGTCTTTTGAGTATTAATGTCATTCATTTCAGTTACTTTAACAAATTATTTTTTATGGTTATTTCCTATGCCTAATTAAATAAATTCAAGTATGCAAAATGATATTTTTCTATATTACCATTAAATATATATTTTTCTTTTCTTATTTAGCTATTTGATACATAAAACTTTTTTGTGTAGGATGAAAAGTGGTAATCCAATATTTTTCAATAGTATCATTTAGTAATTTCAACACAATCAATTGAAATGTTCATTCCCCATTGTGCTGCATTGCCACTTCTATTATATATCTATTGCCCATCTAAGCATCTAAGCATGGCTGTTTCGGTTTTTGTTTTTATACACTAGTCTGTGTGTTTATACTTGCAGCAAGATCATACATTTATAATATATCTTGATACCTTACACAGGCATACCTCAGAGATACTGTGGATTCAATTCCAGACTGCTGTGATGTCACAATACAGAGAGTTTCCCAGTATATATAAAAATTATATTTATACTTCACTTTATAGTTAATTGCATGTGCAATAATGTGTCTACCTAAAAAGTATACACCTTAATTAAAAAATGCTTTATTGCTGAAAATACTAGCCATCATCAGAGCTTTCAAGTCATAATCAGTTATTACTGATCACTATAACAAACATAATAATAGTGAAAAAGTTTTTAAATATTGTGAGAATTATCATAATGTGACCCAGAAACTTGATGTGAGCAAATGCTGTTGGAAAAATGGTGCCAATAGATTTGTTCAATGCAGGATTGCTGTAAACCTCCAATTTGTTTTATAAAAAAGGAAAAAAAAAACACAGTATCTGTGAAGCAGAATAAAACAAAACACGACAAAACAATATTTGCCTGTACAGCAAGTCCCCTCATCTCACTTTTCTTTTTCAAGCAACTATTTTTTGACCTTTTGTACTTATATAGAATTGTTTTATCAACTGGTCAAATTCTTAAATAATCCTTTTTGAATTTTGATTGGGATTAAATTGAATTTATACATTAATTTGGAGAGAATATAAATTGCCAATATGGAGTTCCCTAGTTTATGAACACCTCATAAGTTACCATGTTTTGATTCATCTTTAGTCCTAAAAAATGGTTTTATATTTTTCATTGAGGGCTTTTAAAACTTTATGGAATAGATCTCAAATTATATTTCAATTTTTGTGCTTCTTAAAATAATCTCTCTTCCAAATTTAATATCTTAACTATTAACATTTCTTCATCTAGAAATATTTCTGGGATATACAAGTATAATTTTACGTAGTATTTTAGTATCCAGAAACCTTTTTAAATTCTTTTCTGAATCAGGAAGTAATTCTTTAGACTATTTGATATTCTATCAAATATGTTATCATTTGCAAGTAATTAAAATTTTGTTATTTTTCTTAGTACTGTTATTTTATTATTCTTTGCCTTATGGAACTGACTAGATTCTTTATTGCAAAGATGATTAAAAGTGACAGTGAACAGCAAAGTATACCTATAGAATTTAAAGATGTAGACTTGAAACTGGTGTATCATTTTGGTTTTTTCCTGTTGGTTAGAACAAATCACCTGACCACATTTGAGATTAAGGAAATAAGACTGAGCAGAGGTAAAGGTCAAAATGCGTGTACCTCCAATAAACTGTGGGTGACTCAGTGGGATTATCTAGAGATACATAGCCTATCAAAGTTGTCTCACATAAGGTTAAATGTCCTAGTTATTGTACCCTTACTGTGATCAGTCATTGGATATGGGTTGTCCCAGGAAAGCTGTTACCTTGGTGAGGCAGCTTTCTGAACTTTGCCAAACTCTGAAAGATCTGACAGTTGGAAACATTCGGCTGAAAGCAATTCTAGCTGCTGGAGTAGAATATGCTTTTTTGAAAGGGAATCTGAACAAATCTCCCACTCTGTCATACCTGTATTACCTTCAGAAAAATTTTTTTTCTTTTCCCAGCTGACTGGAAATGTTAAATATCATCAAATTGTTTTTTAATACATAGTAAATTTTATAAATTTTTGTTAAATTATTGAAAGGTCATAATTTTTTATCTAATCTGTTAATGAAGTGAATTGAATATTTTTTAAAATACATTGAACCTTGAATTCTTGGTATTAAATCACTTTTTTTTCCTTGCACTTGTGTCTTTGAACAAATTCTGGATAATTTCTTCTCACCTATTTTCAATTTAACCACTGGTTCTCAGCAATGAATTAGCAGCAGGTAAGCCTATCAGATGAGAGTTTAGCTTTCATTATTTTGTTTTTACATATGGAAGAGTTTTTTTTTCTCTGAAAGATTTTTTTTATTGTTCCTTCTCTTCTAAGTGCTTTCTCTGCTTGAACTGTTTAATGCTCTGACTTCCTGCAGCCTTTAGAAGTAGGCAGGATGTGGATTTATTACTGGCACCCTCTTATTGTGTGGATGTAGCCCATTGTGTCCTAACTTTATGGAGCAGAAGGCACCTTATTAGAATTCTTGCTTGGGCAGACCTGTACCTTGACTTCTGTCTCCTCACTTCCAGTCCCCTGCACACAATTCTGTCAAATATAAAATTGAGGGCCATAGTTGGACAAATGCTCTCAGAACAAATGCAGTCAGTCTTCCCTCAATTTGGAGATACTTTTTTATTTTGAGTTTAGCTTGGTGTTTATTATTATATTTGAGGATTTTTTTTTAATTTAAGCATCTAATCTGCATTTTCAGGTTTTTCAGTTGTTGCTAAGGAAAGAATTTTATTAAGATAGACCTTTCTAGCCATATTACTAGAAATAGAAGTCAAATAATCGTATGAAAATGATTACTTAAGAATTATACAACAAAAATTCTATCCAAATAATGGTACAAACAATAAATTCCTCTATCAAACTGCTTAAAAGTGGGAAAACCAATGAATTGACATCACATGTGATCTGCTTACTATATTCAAATGCACTTGAATAAGGTACTTATTGGTGAAAATTGAAATTTTACTTTTTACTTACTTCAAATAGAGTATATATTATTTATTTCTCCACATAGTAGAAAAATACTGGAAAAGATTATTCTACATATCTTATGGATCATTGCTTTTCAAAAGTAGACCTTCAGGGTTGTGAGATTAATTTAATATATCAGAAATGGTATTAAAAAAAGAAATGGTATTTTTTTAAAGATTTTTTATATATTTATTTATTAGAGAGAGAGATTGAGAATGAGAGGGGAGAAGGTCAGAGGGAGAAGCAGACTTCCCGCAGAGCCGGGAGTCCGATATGGGACTTGATCCCGGGACTCCGGGATCATGACCCGAGCCGAAGGCAGTCGCTCAACCAACTGAGCCACCCAGGCGCCCAAGAAATGGTATTTTTAATGAGAATAGTAAATATAGAATGAAATAAAATAGAAAATATCAGAATATATTACACAAAGTAAGTATAAGAATTGTATATCATACCTTTGTTTCACCTAGGTACAAATGTGTATACTGGGACTTAAGGTAAAAGTAGTTCCATATTCTGGTCAAAAAAGTTTGAAAGTCACTGCAATAGATTACAGAAAAAGAATGAATAATAAAAAATTCATTCCATGTATCTTGAAAGAAGAAGATAGTTCAATCTCACTTGAAACTATAGAGAGTGAGGTGCCTGGGTAGTTCAGTTCGTTAAGTGAATGGCTCTTATTTTGGCTCAGATCATGATCTCAGGGTTCTGGGATCAAGCCCCCCATTGAGCTCCACGCTCAACAGGAAGTCTGCTTGAGGATTCTCTCTCTCCCTCTCTGTCTGCCCCGCCCCCAACTCATGCATGCTCTCTCTCTCTCAAAAATAAATAAATCTTAAAAAAAAAAAAGCTATGGAGAGTACAGTATAGTCTGCATTTCTAATATAACAAACCTATGATAATTTTCTATTATTTAGAAGAGTTAAAATAAAATATAACATGGGGATGTTAAATAATCAAGTTGTCAGGATTTAAATTTTACATGTCTTACCTTTGTTGTCTATTTTTATCTGATATTTTGCCTCCATCACTAAATAAGCAGTGGAAAGATTATGAAAGACTTAAACATCCAAATTTATTTTATCAAAGAAAACTAAGATAAAAAAATAAAAAAGAATCATTAAACATCCAAATTTATTTTATCAAAGAAAACTAAGCTAAAAAAATAAAAAAGAATCATTTCAACTTCTGGGAAAAATGTAAGGCAGGTAGACTTCACAGAGTATTTTTGTGTTCCCTGATAATTTCGTTTATAAAACATCATTTCCTCTGTTACTATAATTAGATTAAAACAATTATAACTGATAAGCTCATGTACTATATTTGGCACATTCTAGTCTTAAAATTATCTTGATTTTGATATAAATTAGTTTTAAGAGAGTCAGAAACAAAGATGATTGTATTTTCACAGTGATATATATGATATACTATACGTATTACACATCAGTAGTCTAAAAATTGCTAGGAACAGCAATTTTCCACTAACTCAATATAAGTAATGACTTTTACTGATTGTTCTGCATCCATCCAATGCACTGAACTACATTATATTTGTATAGCATATATAAATGCAGTTTATAATTTGTCAGCAGAAACTCATCTTGCAATTAGTTTGCTATACAGAGCTGACCTCATCAGTATTACCTGGAGAATGCCATCTAACATTGACAGCATTCTCTTAGTTAAAGATAGGAAGCTGTCAGGGTTTCCATTAAATTTATATTCCCAGAGGTTTGTAACTGTGCTTCTAAAAATGCCACCGGCATAAACTTAGCATGCAAGGTGTTAGCAAGGTAGTTTATTTTAAAAGGGAGGCTGTTTGTAAACTGTGAAAATGTCCTTCAGGTTTAAACAGGGAGCCAGGCAGTCTGAATGTCTGCATAAGAAAGCACCTGTATTAATATCATCTCTGTGTTCCTAGCAATCCCGCTGATCTTAAAACCAGAGATGGAGAATACTAATTCGAGCTACAGTTGACTGGAAATGTCAGTGTTCAGTTATTGTGTCTTCAGCTCTCCATGTATGGGTTCAGTAAGCTACATTTTTTTTAATTGTAAGGATATCCCCAAATAAGGATATCAGAGTGTTACCACAAAGTCTGAGATGAAATTTACCTTTTAAGAAAGAATGGCATGACTTCATAGAAGTGGAGAGCAGAATGATGACTGACAGGGGCTTGGGTGGGGGAAATGGGGAGATACTGGTCAAAAGGTCCAGATTTTCAGTTAGGTATAAAATAAATAAGTTCTGAAAATCTAATGTTCAGCAAGTTGATCATAGTTAGTAATACTGTATTGTATACTTGAAATTGCTAAGTGAGTTGATCATAAATGTTCTCACTTAAAAAAAGATAACCATAAAAAAGAATGATATGGATTTTAATCTTTTAGTTCTAGATCTAACACTTACTGTCAGCTAGTGAAAATTAATATAAACATTAATTACTCAAATTATAAAGCAGGAATAATGATAATGTCTTACAAAAATATGTATACTGAGTTCTGAAAAATAAGACATGTAAAATACAAACCAGAAAGTATAATGTTAACATTATGACCCAGGATACTTCAAACAAGGTACCTAACACAGATTTCTATTGCCTAAGTCAGAGGCAGAGTCAGGCACTGATATTGTTGGAATTCAGTGGTATGTATCCCTTGTAAGGAGTCTTAAGGCATTTCTTTATTTTGGTTTTGATAATTTCAAGAAAGAAATTTTGTCTGTTGGTGAATGTTTCTTTCAGTACCCCTTATGTCCACACTTTTTAACCTTCCAGTGATAGAAGTCATTTGGGTATCTGGCCAAAACAGAGCTAACAGTCACAAGATTTACTGTCCTAACTGAAATAATAAAACAAAATGCACAGGATAATGGTTTTCAGGATAATGGACATCAATCACTAAAGGAAAGGATTCCATGGAGATTAGAAATAAACAGCTGTACCACTGTCCTGGTTTAACAATGACAAAGTCTCCAAGCTGCAATACAGAAAAGGGAACAAAAGTAGAGCCCAGTAACCTCTGTGAGTGGAGGATATGAAACTAAGAATCTGAAGAAAACAAGGCCGTTGCAGTCCACAAAACAGATTATGGGAAATGAAAGCAACATAAAGAACCACAGAAATCTGAGATGGTCTTTTTTAGTGTTGAGAAGAATATTGACTCAAACATTTTTACAAGACAGTTACATTGGAGAATCACCCAAAAGATGATTAGGAACAATATTCAGAGCTCACATGAGACCAAGAAAAGTACCGATCTTCAGTACCCAGGCTAGACTATTTTAAATTCTCACCGCATTGTGGGAATACTAAGTTTCTTGCCTCTATAGTGGGGACTAAATTAACTCTGGAACAAGAACTGCTCGTAGCTATCTAATAAATTTTTAAAAAGCAAAACCTAAAAAGACCAAGTCATTTCAAGTTAACTGTGTTCCATGATAGTATTCAAGAATATTTATAAGGGAACAAATAAATATAGCCCTCAGCCAAAGTTACTAAACAGAGAGGCAAAGAATTATTACCTGTAATTAAAAAAAAAAGAATCAATCAAGACTGACTCAGAACTTTTACAGATCTTAGAATTAGGTGAAGACAATAACAGTTATTAAAAATTAACCATACTCCACATATCCAAAAACTTCAGATGTACTGAGGGTGTGAAAAACTTTACTCTGAAGATGCAAATGCCAACATCTGAGAAGCAATTGCTGTGGATAGAATAAATAGCAGGTTAATTATTGCAGAAGAAAATGTTAACTAAAAACATTGCTTGAGAACATAACAAGGAAGACTTTCTAAAAGTTAAAAAAATATGTAAAAAGCAATAAAATTGAAAAGATCATAAGTGCAATAAAATCTTTGGAGGAGAGAGGAGAGATTGATAGAAAAATAATTTGAAGAAACGTGATTTGTTCCAAATTTGATGAAAACTATGAACCCATAGATCCAAGAATTTCAGTGAATCTCAGACACAAACAAAATTCAGACTAAATTGCAACAAGGTGTCACATTGCATAAAACCAGCGATAAGGACAAAAATCTTAAAAACAGCCAGAGAAAGACCTCTTGCATACAGAGGAACAAAAGTAAAAAAGAAAGCAGATTTCTTGCCAGGAACATTGTAACTGAGCTGACAGTGGAGCAACATCTTTAAATTATGAAAGGAGAAAATTATATCAACACAATTCTAAGACCTCTTTAATGTTTTTTTACTAATGAAAGCAAAAATGACTTTTACAGAAATACAAAAGTTGAAAAAAATCAATCCCTGTCAGGTATACTCTACAAAAAATGTTACAGGTATCCTTCGTTCAGAAGGAAAAGTATGCCAGATGTAAACATGGCTCCCCAAGAAGGAAAAAATAGCGAGATAAATGGTAATGATGTGTAGTTGACGAATTATTGTTTAAACAAAAATAATAAGATACTCTGGAGCTGATATAGATATGTGCATAAAATATAGGTAAACAGCATAAACATGGAAGAAGGAGGGAAATGGAATATTTTTGAAATATTCTCATGCTATACATCTGATAACACATTTGCATGTAGGATGTGATAAGTTAAAGATATATACCATAAAATATAAAGTACTGTTGAAAAAAAAGATAACTGTAGCTAACAAACCAACAGTAGAAAATGATCATAAAAATACTCAATCCAAAATACAGCAAGAAAAAAAATAACAAGATAAAAGAGGGGAGAAAAGAAAAAAAAGGAACAAAGAATATTTAAAACATCTAGAAAAAAATAGCAAAGTGATAGGCTTAACCTAACCACATCAACAACATTAGATGTCATTGGCCCAAAATCTCCAGCAATAGGAATAGATTATCAGACTGAATGAAAAAGCAGGAAAAAAACTGTTACCTTTAACAGTTTTACCCAAGATATAAAGAAAGAAAGAATTGGATTAAAAGTAAAAACAAAAAAGTTGTAACATGTTATAACTAATCAAAACAAAGCTGGAGTGCCTATGTTATCAAATAAAATAAATTTCAGAGTAAATAATGTTACCAGGGGCAAAAGAAATCATTGCATAATGAAAAAGTAGGTAAAATTAAAAATTTGGGGTACATAGGTGGCTCAGTCAGTTAAGTGTCTGCCTTCGGATCAGGTCATCATCTTGGGGTCCTGGGATGGAGCCCTGAGTTGGGTTCCCTGCTCAGTGGAAAGTCTGCTTCTTCCTCTCGTTCTGCCCCACCCCACCCCTGCTTATATTTTCTTTCTCTTTCAAATAAATAAATAAAATCTTTTAAAAAATAATTAAAAATCCTAAATGTCTATGCACCCATTAACAGACTTTCCAAAAACATGAGCAAAAACTAAAGAGAGCTGTATAAAAAACAGGCAATTCCACCATACAGCTACAGACTGCTATAGCCTGTTTCCAGTATTGGTAAAAAAGAGTGGACATGCTATCAGTAAAGATACAGATAACCTGAAAAACGCTATCAACCAAATTGACCTAAGTATTATTTATTCAGCACTCCATACAACAATAGAATAACCTGTTTTTTTTTGCAATTGCACATGAAACATTTGCCAATATAATAGATATATCCTGGGTCACAAAATGAATCTCAATAACTTTTAAAAGAGTCTATATTCTATAAAATATATTGTGACCTCATGGGATTAAATTAAAAATAAACATACATATCTTCAAGGTATCTCCCATAAATATTTGAAAAAGATAGTAATGCAGTTCTAAATAAGGTATTGTTCAATTTAAAAAATATTTTGAACAGAATGAAAATAATACAATATATCAAGATTTATTGTTGGTGTTGTTAAAACACACCTTAGGAGAAATTTATGACACAAAATGCATAGTAGAAATGCACATAAAGACACAAGGGCTCATATCAATAACATCTATACCTTAGGAAACTAGAAAATAAACCATAAATGTAACCTAAAATAGACAATAAAATAGAAATAATAAAAATCAGAGGAGAAATCAATAAAATGAAATTTAGAAAAAGAAAAACCAAAAATTTATACCTTTGAGGAGATCAATAACATCAATAAACTTTTAGCTACATACCAAGGAAAAAGTAAGAATATACAAATTACCAATGCCAGAAATGAAAGTTATTATATCCCTACATATTCCACAATCTGAGAGGATGATAAGTATGTATGAAAATGATGAATTCTTTCAAACTTTAAGAAAAATATTATAATGCCAATTCCACAGAGTATTTTCAGAAATTTGTAGAATAATAAGTATTTTTCAGTTTATTTTAAAAACCTAAATTACCCTACTACCAATAATAGAAACAGATTAGGAGCTAACAAATTACTATTATCCCACATAAATATAAATTTAAGTGATATAAACTATTTTAGCAAATTGAATCCAGCAATATAAAAGAAAGTATGTCATGACCAAGTAGGATTTATCCCAGGATTAAAAAGTGTATTTAGTAATCAAAATCAATGTAATTTATCATATCATAAACTAAACATAAAAACCATGTGATAATTTTAAGAGACACAGAAAAAAATACTTGACAAAATCCAACATCTATTCTTGCTATAAAATATCAACAGCATAGAAATAACAGAAGAAAGCTCTCATCCTGATATACTATATCTTTAAAAAACTCTACAATGAATGACTACTTACTAGCGGAAGTCACTGATCTCTAAGATAAGGAAGAAAGCAATGTTTTCTCCTTTCTACACTTTTAGTTAATTTTGTACTGGAGATTGTACCCACTTTAATTAAAAAAAAAGTCATATTGATTAGGAAGGAAAAAATAAATGTTACTCACAGACTACCTGAATATCAATGAAGAAATACAATGGACTTTTAAACAAAAAAACAAAGATAAAATATAACCAACAAAACCTACAACTATTAAGTTAATTCAGCAAATTAGTAGTATCAATATAGAAAAGTCAAATGTTTTCTATATAGTATTAAGGCACAACCCCAAAATGAATTTTAAAACAATAAACAACAAAAAATGTGAAATACTTAGTGATAAATATGATGAAATAGGTGTCAAACCTATACACTAAAAAGGACACAACCCTTTTGCCGAGAGAAATTAAAGAGAGCCTAAATGAAGATAGAAGCCGAAGACTCTTATGTTGTTAAGATATCAATTCATCCCAAAGTGATCTATGGTTACATAGGAAATCCCAATCAAAATCCTAGCAGGCTGCCCAATAAGCATATGAAATGATGTTCAACATCACTAATCATAAGAAAACTGAAAGTCAAAGCCACAAGGAGGGTTGGGAGTACTGAGCAAATGGAGTCAGTTCAACGAGGTTCCAGGCAGCTATGGAACAAGTAAATGAGCTAAAAGAGGACAATGAGGCCCTGTGTACGCAACATTGATGATGTGCTACAGTAATACCCTGAGGACATTCAGCTAGATCCCCAGAACCATGCTCTACAGCAATTGCTCAGCAGCCTACACCAAGAAAGGTGCTTATCAGGATGGCTGCAAAATAGTTGACTCAAAGCCTGACGGGAACAAGGGATATTCAGAGAGAGCAGCAGCTTGAGTTCTTAAACTGATTTGAAGAAGCCAAGGAAACCCATGAAAAGGTTTTAAAACATGAAGAAAATAATCCTCAGTTCAAAGAGAGTTTATAGAATATGGAGGCTGGGTTGGCAGAGTGGAAATTCATGAACCCTTTCAGTATGCTCAGTCTGAACCAGAAGTTGGAGAGTCATCCCCAAACAAGGATGCTGCTCACTGATCCTACCTACTTACCAGGAGATGATAGAGTAACTAGAAAACAAACCATCTGACCTGGGCATGAAACTGCAAGATCCCCGGATCCTGACTACTCTCAGTGTCCTGCTGGGAGTGATCTGGGCAGTATGGATGAGAGCAGGAATTTGGAACACCTCCCCCATCTCCCCTACCCTAGAAGGACACCAAGCCAGAACCAGTGGAAGAAGATCTTCCAGAGAATAAGAAGCAGGCACTGAAAGGAAAAGAGTTGGGGAATGACGCCTACAAGAAGAAAGACATTGACACAGCCTTGAAGCCCTGCAACAGAGTCCAGGACTTGGACCCCACCAACACACTTACATGACCAATCAAGCAGCCCTGTATTTCAAGAAAGACAACTACAGTAAGAAGGCCATTGAAGTGGAGCAAGAAAACTGAGAAGACTATGATAGATTGCCAAAGCTTATGCTTGAATTGGCAACTCCTACCTTAAAGAAGAAAAGTACAAGGATGCCATCCATTTCTATAGCAAGTCTTTGGCAGAGCACTGAACCCCAGATGTGCTCAAGAAATCCCAACAGGCAGAGAAAATTCTGAAGGATCAAGAGTGGCTGGCCTATATCAACCCTGACCTGGTCTTGGAGGAGAAGAACAAAGGTAATAAACGTTTTCAGAAGTGAGACTATCCGCAGGCCATGAAACATTATACAGAAGCCATCACACAGAATCCAGAAGATGCCAGATTGTACAGCAGTCAAGCTATACAAACTCCTGGAGTTTCAGCTGGCACTCAAGGACTGAAGAATGTACCTAGCTAGAGCCGACCTTCATCAAGGGTTACACATGAAAAGCAGATGCCCTGGAAGCAATGAAGGACTACACAAAAGCCACAGATGTCTACCAGAAGGTGTTAGATCTGGACTCAACTGTAAGGAGGCGGCAGACAGTTACCAACACTGTATAATGGCCCAGTACAACTGCCAGACAGCCTTAAAGACATGGAGTGATGGGCCATGGTTGACCCTGAGGTGCAGCAAATAATGAGTGACCTGGCCATGTAGCTCATCCTAGAACAGCTGCAGAAGGACCCCTCAGTGAACACTTGAATCCTATAATAGCACAGAAGATCCAAAAGGTGATGGAAGTGGGTCTGATCACAATTTGGTGATGACTTGCTCATCATCGCCTTCCCTTTTCCCTCATGTGGAAAAAAGAGCTGGGACTACCGCAAGCAGTGTGGAATAGAGGGGAGAGCAGGAGAAAGTGAACAACTTCTCTCTCTCTATATTTATATAGACCTATGTGGAAGAAACAGAGACTCATACTCTTGATACTTGCACCGCCACTGCCTCTGGGCCCACCGAGCACACACATGATCTCTTTCACTTTCCTAGAGTTCCCTATTCCCTTCCCTGCCCTAAGTAGCTGTCTCAGCTGCTCTCTCATAGTTAGTTATTTTTTATATGGGGCAGTGGGCATGTATGGGGAGGGGAGGCTGTTCTTTCCCAACCTCAGGTCCCAACTCTCTTCACATTGTTAACTCCACTTCTCCATTGTGCCCTGCTCCAATAATACAGCCCAGTCAGGTGTGATTATTTATTAAAAAAAAAATCTCACCTTAAACCCATGAGGATAGTCACTATCAAAAGAACAGAAACTAACAAATTTGGTGAGTATGTGAAGAAATTGGAACCCTTATGTGCTGTTGGTAAAAATGTAAAATGGTGCAGGCATTATGGAAAAAGCTTAGAGATTTCCTTGAAAATTAAAATAGAATTACCATATGAGTCAGGAGTCCCACTTCTGGATATATTTCCAAAAGAATTTAAAATAGGAGCTCAAGGCATATTTGCATACTCATATGCATTGTAGCATTATTCACAATAGCCAAATGGTAGAAGCAATTTAAGTGTCCATCAGCAGATGAATGGATAAAGACAATGTAGTATTTACACACAGCAGACTATTAGACAACGTTAAGAAAGAAGGAAATCTTGTCACATGCTACATTGTGGAATAACATTGAGGATATTATGCTAAGTGAAATAAGGTGGTCACATAAGGACAGCTACTGTATGCCATTGATATGAAGTATCTTAAGTAGTCAAAATCATAAAACCAGAAAGAAGGAAGATGATTGTCAAAGTGTGTGGGGAAAGGATTTTAATGGGTGTAGAATTAGTGTAGAATTTTGCAAAGTGAAAAATTTTAGATATCAGCTGTGCAAGGATGTAAGTATATTTAATACTACTGAACTGTAGACTTAAAAAAATGGTTAAGATAGTAGATTTAATGCTATGTTTTTGTGTTGTTGTTACCACACACACACACACACACACACACACACCCCTAGCAAAATTTCTTGTAGAACTTGATAAGGTTATTACAAAAATTGGTATGGAAATGCAAAGAACTTAACATAATGAAATCAATTTGAAAAAAGAAGAACAAAGTTAGGGAACTAGAAAGCTACCTGATTTCAAGGTAAAAGCTACCTCAAAACTTAACATAAATCTACAGTGATCAAAGCAATGTAGTTTTATTACAAAGAGATAAATAGATCTAGGTAACAAAGAATCTGCTAAAAGATACAGATATATATGGAAGACTGATTTTTGACAAAGGTATAATTCAGTGGCGATAAGGTAGTTTTTGTTTTCAACAAATGGTGCTGGAATAATGGAAAGTCCATTTGCAAAACGAAAAACAAAAAACAAAAAAAAAACCACTTTAAAACACCCTTCACACGTTATAAAACAAGCATTTATAAAACAATTAAACATTTATAAAACAATTAAGCATTTGAAAAGATAATGTGATAATCATAGGAAAACTAAAATTAAAACCACAAGGAAATATCACTATCTAGTAGAATAGCTAAAATAAAAACAACTGACTGTGCAAGTGTTTGGAGAGGAGGAGGAACTGGAACTCTCATGACCAGTGAAAATATAAAATGATACAATCACTTCGGGAAACATTTTAGTGGTTTATTATAAAGTTAAATATACACCTACCATGTGAATGAAATGCTCTTCTTCTAAGTATTTAAGAGAAAAGAAAGCTTATAGCCAGACTTCCAATGAGTGTTCATAGTAATTTTGTTTGTGATAGCCCTAAATGGAAAACAGTCCCAATATACATCAGCAGGTGATTGGAAGAACAAATTTTGTTGTATACATATAATAGAATACTACTCAGCTACAACTAGGAATGAACTATTGATACATGCTAATGCATTGATGCATCTCAAGGAAAAAAATTCTGACAAAAAATGAAATGCATACTCAGTGATTCTACGTATATAAAATTTTAGAAGATGCAAATAAAGCTCTAATGACAGAGATCTGTGGTTGCCTGGAATGAAGAGTACACGTTTGGTGGGCAGGAGGGAGAAAATAAATAGGATCATGAGAGAATATTTTGGGGTGATAGATATGTTCATTACCTGGATTGCAGTGATTGTTTCATGGGAACATACATATGTCAAAATATATCATACATATATCAAAATGTTAAAATATGACATACATATGTCAAAATCTACTGTTAACCTTAAATATAAAACTGTCTTATTTTACCAGCAAAGATGGGTTTACTTGGAAATAGCAGAGAATTGCAATTTAGGCAAAGTATGGCAAAATCATAGGAAAGAGAATAAAGGAGAGGATTGCTCTTTCAGAGAGAAAATGAGTGAAAATGGTTGAGTTGGGAGAACTGTTACAAACAAAAAGTCCATTGAAGTAAACTAGAAATTCAGAGAATGGTGGCTTTGTTTTACTATTTCTCTCATTGGCTCAACTGTTGCCAGGTGAGGAGGAATCCTTTCTTCCTCCTGCTGGAGTAGTAACTTGCAAGAGTTACTACTTCTGGCCTCCCCACTCCATTTTAGTGATTTTTTAAAAGATTTTTAAAAATGTATTTATTTAATAGAGAGATAGTGACAGAGACAGAGATAGCAAGAGAGAGCATGAGCGGAGAGGAGAGGGAGAAGCAGGCTCCCTGCTGAGCAGGGAGCCCAATAAGGGATGAGGGATTCCATCCCAGCACCCTGGGATCACGATCCAAACCAAAAGCCAACACTTAAGTGACTGAGCCACCCAGGCACCCCTGATGTGTTTATTATTTTTCACAGTATCAAATTATATGCTATAATTATATGCATCTATTTTTTGCCAATTATACCTCAATAAATAAGCACAGAAATAAAATAAAGCAACTCATCCTCTCCATAAAATAAAGTTAGTCACTCATGGGAGTAAAATTACAGAAGTGCTAAATCTGGATGACACTTTGAATTAGTTCTATTGTTATTTGATTGTTTTGGGTGGTATTTTGTTTTTCCTTTTTCCTTTTCTCAAAGATGAACAGTAAGTTGAAGCATCCTTATGGTTCAACTTTGGTTGCTGTAACCAGATTTAAATATCATCGTTTCTCCATAAATGCTGCCAGTCCATTATAAAGTTTTCTGCTGTGTTTATTAGTTTATATATGTTTATATAGTTTATATATATGTTATATATGTATGTTTATATAGTTTATATATGTTTATTAGTTTTCCAAAGACTCAGTGAATATTGTACGTATGTGTTTCTATGTGAACGTGCAATATTATTTTTTAAAGCCAGGATAAAAGATATGAATAGAGGGAGGAAGGAAGAGGAAGAAAAAAAATGAAGGTAGTATTTGCTAAATATTTGACAAATCGAAATGATTGACGTTACTTTTAATTAAAAGCTAAATTACTAAAGACTATATTTTTTGTATTTAATAAAACCATAATTTATTTTAATTGTGGTAAATGCCTATAACATGAAATTTATTATTTTGATGATAAAATTGATGATTTTAATAATAACATTTAGTAATAATGTGATGTATGCCACAGTTTTTCTATTTATTCACCAGTGGATATATGAGTTGCTTCCAGTTCTTTCCTTTTGTAAATAGTGCTGCTATATATATTAGTATATAAACACCTGTTAGAGTTCTTGCTTTCAGGTCTTTTGGGTCTCTTCCCAAAAGTAGAATTGCTCATATAGTAATACTTTCATATAGTAATTCTATGTTTCATTTTTTTGAGGAACGAGTATTCTGATTTTCACAGCAGCTGCACCATTTACATTCCTACCAGCAATCTACAAGTGTTCCAATTTCTGTACATCCTTGCCAACAGTTTTTTTTTCTGATTTTTTTTTTAATAGCCATCCCAATGGCTGTGAAGTGGTATTTCATTGTGATTTTGATTCGCATTTCTCCAATAATTAGTCATGTTGGGCTTCTTTTCAGTGTTTATGGAACATTTGTATGCTTCTTTGAAGAAATGTCTATTCAAGTTTTTTGCCCATTTTTGAAATGGGTTTTTATTGTTGAGTTCTGGGGGTTCTTTATACATTCTATCCAGTGACTCTATTAATCACTTATCACATATGTGACTTGCAAACGTATTATCATTCTGTGCTGATTTAACCTTAGTGATTGGATCTCTCTTGGGTTTACTGTTAGCCTGCAAAAGTGCTATTTTTTTTTCACTCCATTTTTGTCCCCTCTCCTGCAGCCTTTCTGGCCTTTATGCTTTTCTTCCTCATGACTAGAATTGTTTTGAATACATAATTGACCGATTTAGTTCATACTCAAAGGAGAAGTGAGATCTTGCCACTCTGCTCACACTTGATCAACAACAATGACTTTGGACAGTATACTTACTACAGAAAGAAGGAAGTATATAAATGAGTGAAATTTCTCTATAAATTTTACAAGGGCCCATAGTTGCCTATTAGAACAATTCCATTCATTTTCTTCAATTGTACTATTTTTCATCATTGTACTATTCTTTCCAAATGCATAAAATTCATGAGCACATTTACTTGCATGCTCTGTTTCACCAAAGCTCTTTTATAATATTCTTAGTATAAAATTTTCTGTTGCTTTCAGTGATTTCCTTAAACTATGCTTCCTCTAAATTTTTTCTCAGCACATATTTGTTGAGCCATTTCTATGAGCCCAGAATCTTAGAAGGTATAGATAACAGAATAGAGCACAAAGTATAGTCTGTATTCTCAAGAAGCTGTTGGTCTTAAAGTAATCGGGGTCCAATGAAACAGACATAGAATAAAATAAATAATAATCTTTAAATGCCCACTGTGGGACACAGTATGATGTATAGTAAAGAGGATGAAATTTGATTGAGGAGGAATCTATAGTGATAAACCTGACATCATCACTTGTAATATATAGGCACTCACTCAGCATGGAGCTTCTCTCTGACCTATATTGTGTTCATCTGTAAACTTCGTTTCTTATTCAGTGATCTTATTCTGTGATTTTATCTAATTTCTTAAGTATTGACTTAATTAATTTTATTAGAAGCTTCCACACCTAAACCAAAATTCTGTACCACTATGATGAAACCAAGTTAATATTTTTGTTTTTATTACATTATTTTGCAATTTTTATACATTTTTTAAAGAATTATTTATTTATTTCTGAGAGAGATAAATGTATGGGGGGAAGGGAAAAGGGGAAGCAAACTCACCACTGAGCACAGAGCCCGAGGAGGGGCTGATCTGGTGGGGAGATTAGGACCTGAGTCAAACCTAAGAATTAGTCCCTTAACCTAGGAACCACCCAGGTATCACAATTTTCATACATTTTTAATCTAGTATTTTGATTTTTTTTTAGTCTAATATGATATTACTTTTAGGATATTATGTAGGAATCTTGGTGAATTATGAAAGTTGTATTTCTTCCTTTTTTAACAAAAGACAATAAAATGTTGCCAGTTTTACATTAATACCTTTTTCTTTCATCAAATTACTTCAATAAATTTAAATAATGGTACCTGGTTAAATGTCCTTTTATCACTGAAAAACAGATATGTAATGTCAGATACGTTATTGGTTATTTAAAACCCAAATAAAAACATGAAGGTTTTCTTTTTTTTGCCTATTCTCTAGATTTTCTTTTTTGAATTTATCATTGCTATGATGTTAATTATTTAAAATCTTACGGATCATATAAGCTCAGTGAGAAATATTTATTAGAAAGAAATATAAGAATAGTATTGGCCCATATTGGGATATCAGGCTTGAAGTCTCTTTTTTTCACAATCTCTCTTATAGTTATGCCTAAATTATTGTATTATGGGAATATGTCTAACTTGACTAAAGGATGTTACTCCTGCTGAACTGTATTAGCAATTGTTCTTCTAGATGTGACTTTAGAGTAAAGACATGGAATCACTCCAAGAAGTTTGACAAATTCTGTTTATTCTCACCAATAAGAGAGAAATGAATTGTCAAAAGGAAAATTAGAATATGACTCTTACTCCAGATGTTTCATGGCGAAAGAAAAATGTTTGGGGGATAAAGTATACTTTATGGCTTCGTGACTGCTACCTGTTTGTTTTATTTTTTCTTGAATTGAATGAAGATTTCCTTGATAATTTCATCGCTGTTCCCAAAAGTTCTTCACACAGTATTGCCATTTTCTTGAATGATTCATTATTTCCAAATGCACATTTTCAACCCATCTACTCAATGTTTATACATTATGTATTCTATGTATTAATGGAATTGCCCTGTCATTCCATTTGTGTTAATGAAGTATCAGACAACCTTTCCTGGCTGGTCAGTTATTACAGCTCAAAATAATCTTTTGAAATTTGTGAACTTCTTGTTAGTCCATAGTTATCTATATTTAACAATTTATTTGGCTAAGAAATAAAATGTTATCTGCAGGGGGGGCAAAAAAAGCCTACTATTGTTAAAATAATACTTAGGTGACGGTGTTATATTTCAGATCAAGGAAGACCAGACTAGGTAGTTTAAGCTCGTGATCTGAGTCAAGGAGCAGTGCCAAGGACAGTTTGCTTCTCCCTCTTCATGGATAGGAAGTTTGATGGATCTCAAATAATGAGATCATTGCCTGTTGTTCCAGAAATTCTTGGCTTCTTCAGCTTTCAGATATCACTCTTCTTATTTCATTTCACTTGTCAACAGAAAATCTAGTCTTCTTCCAGGTCCATCTCATGTTTGTCAGTAAATTCATGATGAATGCATGTAACATGAATTGACCTGAAATTCACATTCTGCTTCCACCAACAATCTTGTATTAGCCAGCTACTGAGCACATTTGCAGATCACTTCATGCCTTACCTCCCCTGGCTTTCCAGGGTGCTGACTTTTCACAGTATGTTTAAAAATGGACACATTATTTACTTCCTCACAACACTTGTAAAATTTGTTGCATTTAATGAGACTTTACAAAAGGCTTGTAATGAATTACAATAACACACACACACACACACACACAATTAGACTCCTTTGATGAAGTTTCTCTTCCTACCAGTCCTGTTTCTCCCCAGTATCTGGAAAACAGAGGTTTTCCTTGCTCTTTTAAATAGTGGAGAATATTATCCCATTCTTATCTTTTTCCTCCACAAAGTCCCCCAGGTCAAACCTCACAGTCTCTGTGTCAGACCACTTGGGCTTCCATGACAAAATACCTATCAAAACTGAGTGGCCGATACAATAGAAATTTATTTCTTTACAGTTCTGGATGTTGGCAGTCCAAAATCCAAAAAATCAGTATGGTTAGTTTCCGCTGAGTGCAGTCTCCCCAGCTTATGGACTGCAGGCTTCTCGCTTGTCCTAACATGGGGTGGGAGGTCAGGGGAGAGAACAAGCTCTCTGATATCTGTTTTGTGAAGGTACTAATCTCATAATGAAGTCCCTTATAACCTCATGTAAACCTAATTCTCCACCAAAGACCCCATCCAAATAGCATCACATGGAGGGTCAGGGCTTCAACATAAATTTTGGGGAGACACAGTTTAATCCATAACATCATCCAAGGACCTTTTCTTTTCAGGGTGGAAGTTGGAATGTCTATTCTCAGACAAAAAAAGCTCTGTCTCTTACCCAGTCCTTTAATATGACCATCCTCTGCCACTGCCTTCTGCCTTCTGCCATTACAAACAGGATAATCTATTAAAATATGTTTATCCTTCTCGTTTATATTAGCAATTGTTTGCCCTATTTGCAAAGTCAGACATATTCAGCATGGAACACCACCACAGATTCAATTTCGCACAAGTGCGTTACCCTCTAAATTCTTATCTGGCTCAGGGGACTCCCTTTCCATTCTTTGCATTGTCCATGGCTACTTCAACTTTACTCTGGATAACTTTTGATAAAGGTATAACATAACTTTATTTATTATATTATATTATATTATATTATATTATTATATAGCATGTTATATAACATATGTTAACATATATAACATAAATTGCAAAGGTAAAAATCATTATACAATGAAGAAAAAGCTTTATTATTCAGAACAACTTAAGTCTTTATTGTTTTGAAACTCTGCTTTTCATAGTGGAATCTTCCAAGATAACAAGATGGCCCATTAGAGTGGGTTTTTTTGTGTGGTTTTTGGTTTGTGGTTTTTTTGTTTTGTTTTTTTGTAAAAACAAAGTGATAATTTGCTAAAATGTAAATATAGGTCTTTGTTAGAAAAACAGAAAGGCAGCTCACAGCTTCAATCTAGTTCTTATTCCTTTCTAGATTTTACATTTTCTAATGAGGATATCCAATAATAGAGACCTACTGAAGCCAGTGGACAGAATTTTTCTTTAATTGCATACAAATTTATGTTTTCTTTCTAGTAATAAAATGGTGTAAGATCATGACCATGTGTTGTCTAGTATTTGGTATAAGTAGGTAGCGAGATGATGTTCTCTTCCCCCTCAACGATGGTTATTTTTCCCCCACTGCCTATGCTCCTGACTCCCCCTATTAACTATGTACCTCCTTCCCTTTCTCAGGTTCATTTAATCATGGAAGGAATCAGGAATAAGGAATTTTTAAAAGGCTTGTAGTCTCCTTCATGGATAGTATAGTAGTAAAATGGTATTGTAGAAAGAGTTATTCTCAATTTACCTCATTCACTGAGAGAGAGCGCATGTACACAAGTGAGCATTCCCTTAGAAATTAGGAAATTATACCCAAAGGCATGACAAAAGGCTGATGATGGTTCATGAATAAAAGGGATCTGTAATTCATTTTCCAGGCAAAGCCCTGGGCAGGTGAAGAAATCACAAGGATCATGTAGTTGGATAATGAGATGATACAGAAAAGATAGCTGTCAATGATACCTGAGCTGCAGAAGAACCTAAAATAAGCAGAAATGTCTCATATCTTCAAGAGGTGAACCTGCTATGCCTGAAGTAGCCTCATAGAGAAAAGTGAAGGCTGCCTTAGCAAGTACCTAAGTCAGTTACCAAGGAGCAGAAGGAATAAAGGACTTTTCAGCCTAGAATGGAAGACAAAGAGCCATAGGTGACACCTCCTGCAGGTGACCCACATAGTGGCTACACTCCCCGCCATGGAGATGCAATGCAGGAGAGAAAGGGGTTAAAAAAAAAGACTGAGAATAAATTTCAGGCACCTTAGTAGAAATTTTAAACTTTAAGTGGAAATTAATGGGCATATATTTGTTCAATTATCTTGAAAGCATACTTTGGGATAAAATGTTCAGCAAAATAATCACAATCCCTCTTCAAGTTTTTATAGTATAGTAAGTTAAATAGATTTTAAAAACACGACAAATTAGCTTTGCTATATGCAATAAGTAATAGAGAAAAGTACTATAAATATTGGAATTAATGGAAACAAATAGTAGATGGAAATGACCTGGTCAAGAGGGATTGGGGAGAGCATTTCAGGGGACTTTGTAGCTGAACTGAGAAAAAAGAGATAATTGGAAATTGGCGAGTTAAGGTGCTGCTAAGTGGAATGTTTGCATGTTTGAAGGTCGGCATCGACAGAGTTATAGTAACTACAAGGACTTGGAAATGAGCTGGAGCTGAAGCGTGGAGAATGGTGGAAGAGGAGGATGGGTGATCAGAGTTCAGATCATCAAAGATGCCATGAAAGGTCATTTGCTAGAAGTCAAGAATTACGAAAATAGCAATGGAAAGGTACAAAAGGGATTTACACATGAGTGGTATGACCAGATTTCTATTTCTAAAAGTTCATTCTAGCTGCCCCTACACCCTATTAGTGGTGGAGAGTGCAGGGCAGTGAAGCAGCTGCAATTCAAAGACAGGATTACAAGGCTATTGCAGTCATTTAAGCAGGGACCAACAGAGTTGTAGAGGAGGGTAACAGTTAATGAACGAAAATAAGGACAGCTTTGCATCTATCAGGAAGTAAAAGTGACAGGATTTCGTGAATGATTGATCAGATATTGGGAGTTCAGGGAGTGGCTCTTAGGTTCCTCCATACAGAAGGGTGGCTCATGGGTTTCTGGGTGATTCATAGGTTCCTCCATACAGAATTGTATATATGGTGGAAGAGGGCATGATTTAGGTACAAAGTTTATAAATTTGGACATAAGACTGATGAGGTCTGGTCCAGTAGCTCCTTATACAAACTTCTGCTTTTACTCTGAATGAAAGAGAAGACACTTCAGTTACTGAGTAGAGAAGAGACATGATCTGATTTAGGTTTTAATATGATCACATTGACTATTTGTTGAAAGGTTGAAAGGAAAAATTTTACCAAATTATCCAGATGTCTTAGTCCATTCAGGCTACAATAACAAACTATGATTTTGTTAGTAAGAGGTGGGAAGTCCACAGTGAAGACTGTAGCAGATTCTGTGTCTAGTGAGGGCTCACTTCCTGGTTCATAGATGACCATCTTCCTGCTGTGTCCTTACTTGGTAGAAGAGGTGAGGGTGCTCTCTAGTGTCTCTTTTAGAAGTACTAATCCCATACATAAGGGCTCTGTCCTCCTGACCTAATTATCTCTCAAAGGCCCCACCTCCAAATACATAGGGGATTAGGTTTCAACATATGAATTGGGGTCCTGGTGGGTGGGGGATTCTTTCAGTTGATAACAACAGGTAAGGAAGACTTTTTGTTGTTGTTGTTTTTTAAGATTTTATTTATTTATTTGACAGAGAGAAATATAATAGCAAGAGAGGAAACACAGGCAGGGGGAGTGGGAGAGGGAGAAGCGTGCTTCCCGCTAAGTGGGGAGCCAGATGTGGAACTTGATTCCAGGACCCTGGGATCATGACCTGAGCCGGAGGCAGACGCTTAATGATTGAGCCACCCAGGTGCCCACGGAAAACTATTTAAGACAGTAGGGGAAAGAGGCCAGAACTCATTCTGAACTTCATGAAAACAAAGGGCTGGATAATTTTTAAGACCTGGGCTGTGGTGGGTAGAGGATGAGTGGGGGCAAATCACAGTCCATTTGTGGTTGCTAATTGGGCTTACCAAAGGAAAAGTAGTATTACCTTATCTTCATGACAGTACATAGTTTTACAACTTAAAGCAAAGTATTCACTAAATTTAGAATTTAGTTTTCTACCCTTACACAGAAACTGGGAGATGGGGACACTATCTCCCTTGAAGTTTACATTTTAAAAGGATGGCTCCCAGGTCCTTAAAAAAGCCTCTCTCAGGTTGTAAAACTGGCAACAGGCTTTTTTGGCTTTTATTTTATTTATTTTTTATTATTTTAATTCCAGTATAGTTAACACACAGTGTTGTGTTAGTTTCAGGTGTACAAGATTCGTGATTCAACAATACCATACATGACCTGGTGCTCATCACGACAAATGCACTCCTTAATTCCCAATAAGCAGCCCAAGTGTCCATTGATACATGAATGGATAAAGAAGATGTGGGAACAGACTTTTAATAGATTAATATCTCAAAGTGGCAGAGAAAATTTACAATTAAAAGTTTTCTAAAGTAAATGCTATGAAAACAGTGAGGTCAGACTCCTTGATTCAAAATGAAGCTTGTCTTAAGTTTAGTCAAGCTGAGGGGACTATTAAGGCATACTTAGTCAAAGGCAAGGGTAGAAGCAGAGACATTGTTAATTTTATAGATGGGATATCTCTCTTCATTCAGTATTTATCTTGCTGTTTCTGATTATTAGCTCATTATAATTAGTAGTGTAATTCAGAGGATTTATCTCCTGGCATAAGAGATAAGGTATGTATATTGTTCTCCAATTGAAACATTTTCCAGTTCTACCTTCTTGAAATGACTAGGTACTGTTTCATATTGGACTTCATGTGTGACACCCACTTCAGATCCTCATATTTATGAAAAACATATAATTATAGAACATACATACTTTCTTATTTATAAGTCAGAATATATCACATAAATGACAGCACTTATCTCATAATAGATCAATAAAAGGCACATTAGGTATTCCAGTAAATGAGAGAGGAATGAAGAAAAAGCCAAAATTTTATCAATCAATATAAACTTTATGTAATTTTAGAGGTAACCAGCCCTGTATAACATTTTTTTCCTTACCAAAAGGGAAAATGAAGTATGTCATTGGTATCAGGAAGTACAAATCACATATTTTTTAAAATTTTTATGTGTTGCAAAAAAAATAAAATAAAATTTTTATTATTACAATATTATTTTTTTAAACATTTCATTTATTTATTTGACACAGAGAGAGAGAGAGAGAGATCACAAGTAGGCAGAGAGGCAGGCAGAGAGAGAGGGGAAAGCAGGCTCCCCACCAAGCAGAGAGCCTGATGCAGGGCTCGATCCCAGAACTCCGAGATCATGACCTGAGCAGAAGGCAGAGGCCCTAACCCACTGAGCCGCCCAGGCGCCCCAAGTATTGCAAGTATTATTAAGACAAAGAGTTTTAACATAAAGCTGTTATTTTCATTTCAAATGCTCAATAGCCTCATTTGATTATTGACTACTGCATGGGATGGTGCAGATACAGAACACTTCCATGATCAAAACAAATTATATTAAAACTGATTAGAAAGTCATATAAACAGATGCAAGATAAACTTAGAAGAACAAGCAGAAAATAAAATTCAAGTCTAATTGGATTAATATTATGACAATAATAATTGTCTAAATGTTGAAACAAATCACAGAAAAGAGCTGTACTAATTGGACTGTATATACTATAAAACCTGCAAAAAAGTGAAAAGTAACTGAAAAAGTAAACATAGACTTGGTAAAACTGATATAATTGTGCTGAAAAGTTTGTATATAAATATACAAATATATAAGAAAATTGTAAGTTATCTAATGTTTGCAATATAGATGTTATGGGAGAACACAAAGAATAAATAATTTCCTGTAAAGTGAACAAAGCCAATACTTACAGGAAAATAGAAAATTATAACACATGAAGGAGGAGTTCAGCAATATTATTCATCTCACAAAGGGAAAGTGATAAAGTATTATATTTTAAAGACATAAATTCTATTCCTAGCAACTTAGTGTTAGGATATAATTTCAAAGGTTGGAAAGTGGTATAGGTTCAGAGATGTTTATCACAGATTTTTTTTACTACGAATAATTGGAATAATCCTGTCCATGCAACAACTTGGAACTTGGAAGAAAATAGTTTTGTTCATAATTTGTAAAGGATATAAAGCAACATAGTAAATGAAAGGAAGCCAATACAAAAGACTATACTGTGTTCATAACTGAGCAAAACTATGGAACTATATAAACAGGAGTAGAAGGACAGTAGAAAAAAGGGGAATTTCATAGGTTAATTGGGCTTTATAAAATAGATAATGATTGTGACTATTTTTCTAACAGCATTTATCAAATGTTTAGTTTACTACATGGTAAGCATAGTGCTAATCACCTTATACTCATGAACTTAATTCTTCTAACAACCCAGGGAAGGTGCTATTATCACTCTTCATTTTACAAATGAGAAAACTACATCTTAGAAAGGTTTGGCACTTTGTCCAAGATCACTCAGTGGTAAATAGCAGAATCTAGGGTCTAACCCAGGCCTCTTGGTAAAATATTGACAGTGCTTTTTAAAGTTCTATACAATGAAAAATACTCTGTTTGCAAAAACTTTCCCCCTAGCTTATATATAGGTTTTTATATACATTAAAGTATATTAATAAAATGTTCTTAATTCCCTATGTAATATACTTGTTGTAACACACTATTTTGCAATCTCTAAAAATTCTTCGTAAATGCAATTACCAGTTGATGAAAAGTTTGTAATTTGTTACATCTAAAATTTAAACCACATCAGATCTCCCTTCTCTTACTCAAACACATTACAAATTTCCAGGAACATTTTGAGATTAGTGATTTTTGCCCAGAAAAAATGATGTCAAAATTCAGGTCATAGAACTCTGCTTTGTAGGTTCTCAAAAGGATTTCACATAATCTCAGAGGAAATGAACTCCCTGACACAGGAATGAATCTGATAGAGGTCAGATTATAGTTTATACACCCGCTCTATGAAATGATTGACTCAAAAAAAAAAAAAGAGAAAGAAAGAAATGATTGACTCTTATAACATTAGCTTCTCTTTATTATCCAGAAGGATATACATTTTCCTAATTTTTAATGGTGAAATTGTCACCAGGTCTTTCAGTTCATGTCCCAGATGCACCAAAGAATTGGAGACCCAAGACCGAATGAAGATATAGAGTTTATTGAGTAGATAAGTGTAGTTAGTACCCTTTCAAGAGCAAAAGTGGGTCATTGCCTGATCAAAAGTTGCAGTGGCACCCAGAAGCTCTAGCTGTATCCTTTAAGCCTACATTGTGTACAGGTAAATTTGGCGTTGATTGACATTTTTGACCGACAGCTGGTGGTTACATAACATTTTGGCATCTGCACATGCACCTACCCTTGATGCATTCTCTTAGAGTTGTATTTATTTATGTATTGTATATTTATGAGTGTCTGATGAGCCTACGTCGTGGCCTTAAAGATATTTCAGGGCAAGCTGCACCCCTTGTGTGCATGCTAAGCTCTTCAACGTCCCCCTTGTGGCTTTGGAACCACCTCTGTGGCTAGGCTTTTCTATTGTTAGCTCTTAGAGGTGGCTCTGAAGGTATGGCTGTTAGAGGGGCAGGGTGAGGGGTGTTCTGAGAGTGTGGCCAACATCTGCTTTATCCCTCATCCCTCATGCCTAACTAACCGCCTAACAAAACCAATTCTTAATGAGGTCATATATGAGATATGAGACGTGGATGTGAGAGTAAAATAGTAACTACATTCATTTTCTGTTGCTGCCATAACAAATCACCAGCAATTCAGCAGCTCAGAATAATTCAAAATTATTATATCATAGTCTCTGTTGGGCAGAAGTTCAGGTAGGCCCAATGAGCTTCACAGAGCTGAAATCAAGGAGATAGCAAGGCTATGTTTCTTGCCGGAGCCAGTGGGGTGAACCATTCAGGTTGTAGGCAGAATTCAGTCCCTTGCCAGTGTAGAACTGAGATCTCCATTTTCATTTCTGATTACAGGCTAGGAGTCACTTGCAGCTTCTAAATGCCCCTTGTGTTTTCTAACTGGCTGCCTTCAAGGCCATCCGTTGTGAGCCAAATTCTTCTCAAGCTTCAAATCTATTCCACCTCTCCATTTCCTTCGTTTCCTTTGTTTCCTTCTTCCGTGGGAATTTCTCTAACTCTGCTACATCTTTCATCTTTAAAGGTTCCTATGATTACATTGAGCCTAGAATTACCCTGAATAATCTTCCTATTTTAGAATCAGTTAATTAGGAAACTTGATTCCATCTGTATAGTACCTACACAGCACTCTGGTTACTTTGTATGTTAAAAATGAAAGTCATATTTTTGGTCACAATTAAGCTATGACAATCTTTGAACTATAATATCGGAAGTTTTAATAATTCATATCTAAAAATAACTCTAGAAACATTTAAATTAAGTGATTACTCAATTTTTATAATTGAAAAAGTTTGATCAGTTCCATTTGGATTTGTAATTGCATTTATATCTTCAGTTACATGACTGTTTTTTTCCATGGATCTTTTAAACTTCAATAGAAACATCTCAAATTAAATATTTTGTTAGAAAGACCTTGACTAAAAAAAAAAAAAACAAGACCTTGACTATCTTAATTAAAAAGAAATCACAAAATGACCTGGGAATTTCATTTAACAATGCCATTCCTTTTCTCTCATCGTAGATAGCTAATTAACTTTACATATATTAAATGTAATCAAAATAGATACTTAAATCTTCATTGGTGTCTAAGTACACTTTTAACTGCTAGGGTTGATTTGGATGCATTGGAATACCTCACCCTTGGAGAACACACATTGTCATTTTCACAGGAATATACAAGAGTGCTAAGAAAACACACCTGGTGGGACTAAGAGTATTTTTGATTAAAATATTCACCTGTCCAGTTTACTAACCTAGCATGAATTGAAATGCTGGTCCTTGTGTGAATTCCTAATTTTTTTCAGTGTAAGGTAGAAATACCTAGTAAGCTAAAATATCTACTGTATCCTATATGGAGAGATAAGTCAAAATGTTAATTTTATTTTTTTGGTTCCATTAAGCTCCCCTCTAGCCCCCACACACACATTGGAAAAGGCCAAGCAGGAATGATGATCTTTAATCACTATATTTTAACTCTAGCTTGGTTCTTTTTTTTTGTTTTAAAGAATGATTAGGAGACAAAATGTAATTCTCTTCCTCCAAGACTATTATTAGTTGCGCTAGTATACTCTAATGTGGTATCATTTTAAAAATTACATTCTCCCATGTTCCGTCAGTAATGAATCCTAACAAAACTGAGCTAAATTCATCAGCCTTGTTAATCCACTAAAATCCTCTAAGATAGGTAGGGACATAGTTCTTAACACTTTACTTACATTTTGATGGAAATATATTCTCAAGCCATAGATCTAATTTAAAGTTTAAAATGAAAGCCTCCTTTTAAATCAAGACAACCGAGAAGTATGTGACTCTTTGACATTATCATTTTGTAAGCAGGAAACCTTGCCCTTGCCTCAAATTACTTTTTCAGGTTCATCTCTTGCTTGTATCATCTATTCAGCAAATACACCATGGGTGCAAAATTCTGTGGTAGGCAATAGAGATAAAAGAAGAAAAACACGGCCACGGTTTGCAGAGTGCACAGCCTGGTGGAGAAGCTAGAAGAGTGACAGTGTGGGGCTCTAAGAGCTGTTAACACTTGATCTTAACCAAAAGGCCAAGAAGTGATCTAAGAGCTGTAACAGACATACATATCCAGACTCCTGGAAACACAAAAAAGAGACAGAGATGTCCTAATATTCAGCTTGTCTCTCCTCAAACAACTATACACAGTCCTGCTTTGCCCTTCATCACATGGAATCCTAATTCTATAATGTGTTTTTATGTCATTGTATAATTCCCAGAAATCAATTTTGAAGGCAATTTAAAAGACTAAATTGTCAGTGAGTCCACCTCCAACCCCAACACATACACAAGCATACCTCCCTAAATTGGACTAAAAGTCCATGTCCTCTGCATCTGTAGTGTATGATTTACAACTCTAAGAAATTTAGTTCACAAGTAAAAATAAGAATATAGTACTTCCATCATTAGGTATTTATGGCAATTAAATATGACTATAGGTGAAAGAAAACATCATGTGAAGTCTAATGAATTACAGATCTTCCTCGACTTACGATGGGGTTATGTCCTAACATACCCATCATAAGCTGAAACTATAGCTAAGTCAAAATGCACTGAATACATCTAACACACCAAACATCCCAGCTTAGCCTAGCCTACCTTAAATATGTTCAGAACACTTAGATTAACTTACAGTTGGGCAAAATCACTTAACATAAAACTATTTTATAATAAAGTGTTAAATATCTCATGTAATTTATTGAATACAATACTGAGAGTGAAAAACAAGAGTGACTGTATGGGTACAGAAGGGTGGTCAGTCTGTGTTGTTGACCTTCGTGATCATATGGCTGACTGGGAGCTGAGGCTCACTGCTGCTACCCAGCATCATGGAAGAGCTTCAAAACACATAGCCTTCGCCTGGGAAAAGAGGAAAACTCAAAATTCAAAGCATAGTTTCTACTGGATGCATATCATTTTAACACCATTATAGAGTCAAAAAATCATAAGCAAACGATTGTAAGTCAGAGACTGTATTTAAATATATTATACCGCCTTTTTCTTTATATATTTTAGTGCACTTTTTTTACACCTGATTGAAGTAATGAGAGGACTGCAGTTGTGCCAAGCCATTGTTCAGTCATCACCTTACATCTGTAGGACCTTTTTTTTACATTTCCCTCCTACCTCTTTATTACGTGGTTCCTGCAGACATCCACCAATTGAGTACACACAGTTCTATTTTCTTATCTTAAATATATAACACCTCCTTTCATCAATTTTAGCTAAAACAATTTTCTCTACCTGTACCACAATATCTTCTAAAAAATCGATATAAATTAATTGACTTAATTATCACTCATTCTGCTGATGGTCCCCTGAATATATTTTCATCCCCTCAAATACCCGTATCTAATTTTGCATATGTTACCAATGACCTTCATCTGCGCAGCTGATTGCATACTTTTATTATTCTGTAAAACAATAACATTTGACCCAGCTGAACACTTCTTGATATTGACACCCTGGTTTTTATAAAACTGGAGTCTTCATTCTCCTCAATTATAATTAACAAATAACTTGAGTTCTTACTATGCCAGTTACACTTTTTATGCTACTTTTACAAAGTTTTCTCTGTTCTTATATCTGACATGCATCTTAGGTCATTTTATACCATTTTTTCATGCCTTTGATACTTTCTGCTTTGACAAACCAACTTGTTTTCATGTGCCGAAACATATATCACAAATTATTTCAAATCTAATTAGTATATGAATTAATAAAATGAGTGAGAGGGCTTTTATTTATTTGTTTGTTTGTTTGTTTATTTATTTATTTATTATTTTTACATTTTATTTTATTTTTTCAGTGTTCCAAGAGTCACTGTTTATGCACCACACCCAGTGCTCCATGCAATACGTGCCTTCCTTAATACCCACCACCAGGCTCACTCGTCCCCCCACCTCCCCCTCCCAAAGCCCTCAGTTTATTTCTGAGTCCACAATCTGGGAGGGCTTTCTTTAAGAGTGTAATGCTAACTAGTAAACATAAAAATAAAAATATGACTAGAAAAATGGATGGATGTTAAGACCACTAGATAAAAGCTTGAAGAGGACCAGAGTATTTATACCACCTCAAAATATCTCACCACATACTACTTATAAAGAATAAAATGTTAACTTCACAGTGGAGAAAGCTGGGAGACGACATTTTAAACAAGTAATCAAAATTAACATCACCAGTAATGGGACACACTGGCATCAAGTATTTCTTAATGCAATTCTGTAATAATGCATGGCCCTCTATGTGGCATTCCTGATGAAAATGCAAATTCCAAATCAGGTGAAAAAATTGTTAAAAACCAAACGAGAGAATTCTACAAAACAACCATCCTGTATTTTATTTTTCAAAACAATTCATAACAGTTCTAGAGTAAGTGAAACTAAGAACACATAGCACAATGTAATACAATTCATCTTTCTGGATCAAGGGAATATTAAAATTGCTTTAAAAGTCTATTATTGGGAAAATAACAGAGCAGCAATATTAAGTGTTCTGCATTCTTCTTTGTACTGTGGTTATAGAAAGTAATTTAAGACATTTGAGGAGGTAGAGAATTAATTATATCTATAATTAGCTCTCAAACATTTCTGGTAATGTAAATGTGTGTGAATTCATAGAAACAAAGGAGCAAATACTACAAAATATTAACACATGGTGTATCTAGGTGAAGGTTATAAAGATACTTGTTGTACAATTCTTTGAATTTCTTTAGGTCTGGTTTTTTTTAATTCAAATTCAGAAAAAATTCAGAAAAAAAATGGCACATATGAGGAGGGAAAGAGTAGCAAAAACAGTAGATAATGATTCTGCCGTGATGGAGCTTACATACTGAAATAAAAATTAGATGTATAAGAGCATAATTACAAGTTGTGGTAAATTCTATGAAGGAAATAAATTATGCATTGTGGAAAAACCTTCTTTGGAAAGCTTGATCAAGAGTTCTGTCTCAAAAAAAAAAGAATTCTGTCTCAAAGATTGCATGTGAATTGAAATGGATTGAGTATAACCCTGAGAGGTGATTGCTTGTGGAAGAGCATCCTAAGAAAAAATCATATATGTTTTACCTATTCAACTCCTTCCCTTCCCCTCATTTTACTGGTAAAGCTATAGCTTTACCTTTTCAAAACTGTCATATAACTGGAATCTTACAGTGTGTAGCTTTTTTCTGACTGGCTTCGTTTACCATGTTTTTTCATGGCTCGGAAGCTTATGTCTCTTTAGTGCTCAATAATATTCCATTATATGGATGTATCACAGATCTTTCATCCACTTAACCTATTGAAGGAAATTCTCGGTTGGAAACAAAAAAATTTTTGATATTTTTGACAATTACAAATAAAGCTGCCATAACCTTTACATCCTGATGCAACTACTTCATTATTAGTGTATAGAGATGGAACAGATTTCTGTACGTTGATTTTGTATCCTGTGACTTTACTTTATTCATATATGTCAGTTCTGGTAGTTTTTTGGTGGAGTCTTTAGGGCTTTATATACATAGTATCGTGTCATCTGCAAATTTTGCAAATAGTAAGAGTTTTGCTTTTTCCTACCAATTTGGATGCCTTTTATTTCTTTTTGTTGTCTGATTGCTATGGCTAGGACTTCCAATAGTGAGTTGAATAAAAGTGGAAAGAGTGGACATCTTATTCTGTTCCTTATCTTAGGGGAAAAACTCTCAGTTTTTCGCTATTGAGTATGATTTTGCCTGTGGGTTTTTGTACATGGCCTTTATTATGCTGAGGTATATTCCCTGTAAACCTACTCTATTGAGTATTTTTATCATGAATGGCTGTTGTACTTTGTCAACTGCTTTTCCAGAATCTACTGAAGTGTGAAGTTTTTATCCTTTCTCTTGTTATGTGATCTATCATGTTGATTGATTTGTAAATACTGAACCACTCTTGCCCCCAGGAATAAATCCCTTTTGATCATGGCAAGTGATTTTTTTAAACATATTGTTGGATTTGGCTTGCTAATATTCTATTGAGGATTTTTGCTTCTATGTTCATCAGAGATGTTGGCCTGTAGTTTTCTTTTTTTGTAATCTCTTTATTTGGTTTTGGTATCATGGTAATGCTGGCCTCCATAGAATGAATTTGGGAGCTTTACTTCCTCTTCTGTTTTTTGGAATAGTTTGAGAAGAATGAGTATTAACTCTTCTTTAACTTTTTGGTGGCATTTGCCTATGAAGCAATCTGGCCCTGATTTTTGTTTGTTGGGAATTTTCTGATTACTGATTCAAATTTCTTGGCTGGTTATCAGCCTGTTCAAAATTTCTATTTTTTCCTGATTCTGTTTTGGGAAGTTACATGTTTACAGGAATTTATCCAGTTCTTCAAGATTGTTCAGTTTGTTGGCATGTAATTTTTCATAATATTCACTTATAATCCCTTATATTTCAGTGGTGTCAGTTGTTATTTCTCCTCTTTCATTTCTGATTTTGTTTGAGTCTTCTATTTTTATTTATTTATTTTTTGATGAGTCTGGCTAAGGGTTTATCAATCTTTTTGATCTTTTCAAAAAACAGTCTCCTGGTTTCATTGATCTTTACTATTTTTTTTAAGTTTCTATCTCATTTTTCTTTTAAGATTTTATTTATTTATTTGAGAGAGAGAGAGAGTGAGTGAGAGAAAGAGGATGAGCAGAGGGGAGGAGCAGAGGGAGAGGGTTTCATTGATCTTTACTATTTTTTTTAAGTTTCTATCTCATTTTTCTTTTAATTTGTTGAGACTTGTTTTGTGGCCTAGTATGGGAACTGTTTTGGAGAAAGCTCCATGTGCACATGAAAACAGTGTACATTCCAGTGTTTTAGAATTGAATGGTCTGATTAAATGTTCTGAATATATCTGTTAATTCCATCTTATCCAATGTGTCATTGCAAACCATTGTTTCCTTGTTGACTTTTTGTTGGGATGATCTATCCACTGTTGTCAGGAAGTTGTTAAAGTCCCCTACTATTATTGTTTTACTATCAATTATTGCCTTTATGTTTATTAATAGGTGCTTTATGTATTTGGGAGCTCCCATATTGGGTACATAAATATTTACAGTTGTTATATCTTCTTATTGGATTATTCCACTTATTATTGTATATTATCCATCCTTGTCTTTTGTTACAGTCTTTGTTTTAAAGTCTATTTTTTTCTGACATAAGTATTGCTACCCCAGCTTTCTTTTCACTTCTATTTGCATGATACATGCTTTCCATTCCTTCTATTTGCATGTGGCTTTAGATCTAAAATGATTCTCTTCTAGGCAGCATATAAATGGGTCTTGCTTTTTTTTTATCCATTCCATCACCCCATGTCACGTGACTGGAGCATTTAGTCCATTTATCTAAAAGGAATTATTGATAGGTATTTATTGCAATTTTGTTACTTGTCTGTAGGTCTTCTCTTATTCCTTCCTTCTCTTGCTCTCTTCTTTCATGGTTTGCTAGCTTTCTTTAGTGATATATTTGGATTCATTTCTCTTTATTTTTTGCATGTCTATTACTGATTTTTGATTTGTGGTTACTGTCAGGTATGTAACATCTTCTGCATAGAGCAGTCTTTATTGAGTTGATGATCACTTTGAACTGATTCTAGTTTGAACTGATTCTAAAATCACTAAATTTTTACCCTTCACCCAAATTTTAGGTATGCTGTGTTATACTTTGCATCCTTTGTTTTGTGAATCTTTGACTGATTTTTATAGATATACTTAATCTTACTGCTTTTGTGCTTCCTATTTTTCTTACCCATACTTATGGTCTTTCCTTTCCACTCAAAGAATCCCTTTAACATTTATTGTAAGGCTGGTTTACTTGTTATGAATTCCTTTCACTGTTGTCTGGGAAACTCTTTTCTTTCCTTCTATTCTGATTGGTAATCTTGTTGGATAGACTATTCTTGGTTGTACTTTTTTCATTCACCATTTTGAATATATCACACCACTCTCTTCTAGCCTACAAGATTTCTGCTGAAAAATCAGCTGATAGCCTAATGGGATTTCTCTTATATGCAATTGCTTTCTTTTCTCTTGCTGCTTTTTTTTTTTTTTTTTTTTTTTTTAAGATTTTATTTATTTATTAGAGAGAGAGAGACTGAGAATGAGAAGGGAGAAGGTCAGAGGGAGAAGCAGACTTCCCACAGAGCCGGGAGTCCGATATGGGACTCGATCCCGGGACTCCGGGATCATGACCTGAGCCGAAGGCAGTCGCTCAACCAACTGAGCCACCCAGGCGCCCTCTCTTGCTGCTTTTAAAATTCTCTCTTTATCATTACTTTTTGCCATGTTAATTGCTATGTGTCTTGGTGTGGACCTCTTTCAGTTGATTTTTTGTTAGGGGCTTTCTGTACTTCCTGGATCTGTATTTCTTTCTCCTTCCCCAGATTTGGGAAGTTTGTAGCTATTATTTCTTCAAACACATGTTCTTCACCCTTTTCTCTCTTTTCCTTCTGAGATCCTTGTAATATGAATGTTATCATTTCATGATGTTGCTGAGTTCCCTTGGTCTATTTTAATTTTTTCTTATTTTTCTCTCTGTTTTTCCGGTTGATTGTTTTCCAGTACTCTGACTTCTAGGTCTCTGATCCATTCTTTTCCTTCCTCTAGTCAACTATTTCTTCCTTGTGGTATATTTTTAATTTCAGTAAATGAGTTCTTCATCTCTGATTGGTTCTTTTTTATATTTCTATCTCTTTGTTGAGGGACTCTGTGCAGTTCTCCACTCTTTTCTCAAGTAAGATGAGTATCTTTATGATCATTACTTTAAATTCTCTATCAGGCATATTATTTATCTCCATTTTATTTATCTTGCTTGCTGTGATTTGTCTTGTTCTTTCATCTGGGACATATGCCTCTGTTTCCTCATTTTGTCTAATTTTTTGTGTCTGTTTCTAATGTTTTAGGAAAGTCAGCTACATCTCCTGATTATGAAACTGATGACCTTATGAAGAAGAGGTCCTGTAGTGTCCTGCAGTGCAATGTTCCCTTGTTCAGCAGAATCTGGTGCTTCATGGGTTTCTCCTGTTTCATGTGCTTTACTGTTGTGACTGAGTTTGCATTCAGTCCAATTATCTGCAGTGGATCTCTTTGCCTTTTATGGGAAGGGTTTGGTCCCTGTGTTATTAGTTGGCCAGTCTGGGGCCGCTTTGGGCTTGAGTTCAATCAAACCAGATTGGCCAGAGCTATAGTCACACTGAATCTCAGGGCACTCTGCCTATGCTTTCACCAGAGAAGCTTTCATGGATGAGTAGGGCCTTCATCAGATCAGATGTCTGCTCATGTTTGCCCCCTGCCTACTATTGAGGCCACAAACTGGTACATGTGGTTATCTTCCCCTCTCCCTAGGACAGGTCTCTTAAAGTGCATTGGTCTCTGTTGGGGCTGCTTGCACACTGCCATGCTTGTGGTGCTGCATTGGGTGCACTCTTCCCATGTGGGTATTGTGTGGGGCGAGTCTTCAGGAGATCACAGGGTGTGTTGTTAGCAAGCTAGGTAGGAAGTGTTCATGCTTGACTGGTTCTCATATGTGTCCATGTATCTAGGCTAGGGGGATGGGGAACAAAATGGCACCCACCAACTTTTTTGTTATTGGCAAAGTCTTCTAAAGATCCCTGTCATTCCAGCATATATTCTAAGATGAGTAAATAATTCTGGTCTGGCCCAGTTGTTTTTCAAACTGCTGGTTTATGCTGTATCTTAGTGGGATATTTGTTAAGCTCTTTCCTTAATGGCAGGGACTCAGTAAACTATCACCCTCTCCCAGAGTTGAGCCAACTGTTTTTTTAAAGTTCTGGGTCTTAATTTCCATTTATTATAAAAAATCATGAATTTAACCCCCTCTGGTTTTCAAAACCAAATGTTATGGAGAGTTGTCTTCCCAGTATAGGTCCCTGGTGCCTGTAGTGCCTGATGTGGGACTTACTCCTCTCCCCTCCCTATGCTT
Source organism: Nasua narica (assembly GCA_028533885.1). NCBI lineage: Eukaryota > Metazoa > Chordata > Mammalia > Carnivora > Procyonidae > Nasua > Nasua narica. The sequence goes on from CM052810.1 coordinate 21,160,041, forward strand.
TCAGTGTCCCTTCCTCCCATGGATAGTCTCATTGGTTAGTTTGGTTCTGAACCTAAACTCTGCCCTTCTTGATCTTTTCATATGTCCTCTTCTCTACCTTTAGCAGGGGAGAGTCTGTTCTGCCAGTCTTCAGGTCATTTTCTGGGTTATTTACACTCATGTGGGTTTTGACTAGGTGTATCTGTGGAACAAAGTGAGCTTAGGATCTTCCTAATCTGCCTTTTCCCCAGAAGTTCAAAAGTATGTTTGGTTCTGTCAGAATCTGCAAAACTATTTTTCCAAACTGGTTGTACCATTTGCATATGAATGAATTTCAGTTGCTTTACAAAACCAACACTTGATGATGTCAATTTTTTAATTTGCACCATTCTAGTAGATTTGTAGTGGTATCTCATTGTCCCTTTAGCATTTTTTTGTTTTGTTTTAGTTTTATTGGAACTCAGGTGCACCTTTCATTTATGTATTGACTATGGCTGCTTTCATATTACAATCACAGAGTTTAGTAGTTGTGGCAGAGTTGCATTTGATCCGCAAAGACTTAAAGTATTTACTCTCTGGACCTTTATAGAAAACGTTTGCAGAACTTTGTCTTAAATTATTTAGAAATGCATTTAAATTATATAAACTTCTAAAATTATTTTTATTTTTAATTATACATTGTAATGATTTTAGATAACATTAATTCAAATTATACAATTAAATTTCTTTAGATAAAATTCTAAATAGCTATATTACTAGCAATGTCATAGAGAATATTCTGCAGATAAAATTAACTTTTACTTTTTGTCTTGATTTTTTTTAATATTGGGAAAATAGAAAATTAAGTGAATGTCAGTCTTAAGGCATATAGTATGAACTACTTACAAGAAAAATAGCAAATGGAGGAGCTAATATATTTTAATTGCATTGAAATTCTGTATAATAGCTCCATTTATTTTAAAGATAAACCCATGATACAGTTAGTATTATACTAAATATGAAAAAAATGAAAATCATAGTTTTCCAAATGCATAAACTGATAAATAGATAATCCAACATTTTAGACTAATCCTAAGGAAAAAAAAAAAAAAGTGTGTTTTCAGCGCTGCTCAGTTCCAAATAACACATAGGAAAAGATGCGATACTAATTGAGTCTACTCCTAATAGGTGCTTATAATAACATCATTTTCTCAAGGGTACTATTTTTCTTATCAAAATTTTGGGTGACATTGAGGAATGCAACTTATAGACTGTATTTACCTAATCTACAATATCAAATAGTTGATATTGTAATCTCACAAAAAGTTGACCCTTAAAAAAATACAGAGGTTGGGGGTGCCAACCACCCCACATAATGAAAAGTTAATTTATAACTTTTGACTCCTCCAAACTTAACTCCTAACAGCCTTCTGTTGACATTACTGATAACACAGTTAACACATATTTTGTATATTTTATGTATTATGTACTGTATGCTTACAATAAAGTAAGCTAGAGAAAAGAAAATGTTGCTGAGAAAATCGTAAGAGAAAATACATTTGCAGCACTGTACTGTATTTACAGAAAAAATCAACATATAAGTGTACTCATGGAGTTCAAACCTATGTAGTTCAAGAGTCAAATATATATTTGATAATAGCTGATATATTCAGAAAAAGTCCACCCAAGTCAATGTGCCACAACCATGAACTAAGGGTAGAATGATTATTTTGAAAAACAAAGATAAACTACAAAAATATAAGTACTGTGTCTTGGCCATGGATCTTTGGAACACACAGAAGTAAGTCCTGTTTCAGCACCCGAGAATTTTGGGATTTATCTTGAGAAAAAGCTTGAGATAGTTTGGATTTAAAAATCAACATTGAAAATAGCTCTATTTTTTTCATATAGTAACTGTGTCCATAAATGGTCATCAAGATTTAAAATACCATAAATATTTAATTGCTTCTATTGTCACACTTGCCATTTAACATGCACATTAAAAATGGGTAGAATAAATCATATATGGGCAGCAGCAATCTTTCTTAACATAAGACTGGTTTAACTAAGCCTACCACCAACATACCATCTGTTCTGCAACTCTTCTTAGATCAAGACACAATAGACTTAAGCATATGGACTGTAGGTTGTGAACATGAAAGGATTTTGTACATGTTAGCTTTCTTTTTTGGATTCTGTTTTGTTTTGCTTTTATTTGTTGGAATTTGTTTTGTTTTTCAACAATGTATGTTTTTATTTCTCTGGGGGTAATTTAAATATTATCCTAATTGAAGGATAAATGAAACCACATGCCTTTTAAGGATATTTAAGGATATTTGTTTCTTAATTTGAGATTTGGCAACAAATGATTAGAAGTAGCTAAAAGTTCCAAGCACGTTTTCCTTACTCCCAGCTCTTCAGAGTTAAATTTAATATGTTGAAAACCACTGCTATTGAAACAGAAGTTGTCCTTTTTGTTTGTATCCTTTTCCCTATTCCCCTTGCCTCCTGAGAGTTCATAGGTCAAGGGCAGAAATCATCTCTTGTACAGTATTGTCTTGTCTGCAATAAAATAGCAGTGATGATGAAGATACTATCTAACATAATCCTCTGCTTATTGTGTATCATGTTGCTCTAACTACCTTATAGATATTAATTCTAAGAACATGTACATTAGGCATTGGTATTATAAAAGCCCCATTTTGTATGAATGGGAAGAACAAGAGATAATAGCTCTTTGAGCCTGATTGAAAGATAGCCTAAAGTACTGAGACAAAACATATGAGTCTTATGTTCAACATAGTCTAAGATAAAATGGAACGTTAAGCCACTTTAAACAGTGAAATTTTGACCCTCAATATAAAGAAATATGTTACTGTTTTATTATCATATATAAAACTGTAAGTATTCTAATTTCAAATCAGGACTGGCATTATGCTTGACTTACATATAAATATACTGCACCTTCTCTTTGTCCCTCATTGAGCTAGACCTCATTGTATCCAAATGAAAGCAACTTAATTTTATAGATCTATATAAAGAAAAAAAAAAAGAGAGAAAAGATGAGACTCATTGTTGCACTGTTTTAGTCTGTCCAGTCAGGAAAAATCAAATTGATTACTGAGTTGTTCTATTCTCATAATTTTTTACCATGGTCAGACACAAAAGACTGCTTCTAAAGTATTTTTATCAATGTTTCCTATCATTTCAGTTGTAAATCTAGTCATGACACTTCCTTGCCACTAGTTTGTATGTCTGTAAACCTGAACAGCTTTCACAAAGTTGGTTCTGCCTATCAGTCAAATAAGACAAGAGAAAAACAAATTTCTGGAGACCCCAGACAGAAGAAGAGAAAGAATGAAACAGTGAAAAAGACATGCAACATCAAATTTAAAAGATGTGGAAAGCTTTCTTGTTTAGAACATCAGTTCCCGTCTGTCAGATTTAAACTAGTGCTTCTGCCTGAAAGACCTAATATGTTGTAGGACACCCCGAAGATAGAAAAGGGAGTATAAAGCATGAGAGTTTATATTGCTATAACAAGTATGAAAACACGGAAGGAAGGAAGGAAGGAAGGAAGGAAGGAAGGAAGGGAAAGAAAGAGAGGAAGGAAAAGAAAGGAAGGAAGGAAGGAAGCCCTTGAACCTCAGCTTGACTGGATTTAGAGTTTGGCTTACTTACTTTCTAGTTTCCTACTAGGAAACAGTTGTTTAATATCTGCTCCTTGGTTTCTGCCTCTGAAAAATGAGAATGATAATTATATGTGCCATGTAAAATTTGCCATGTAGATTAAATTAGTTAATACAGGAAGAATACTTAAAACTTTTTCTTTAATTTAATAAATGGTCAGTAAATACCACTTATTAGCAAGATTACTATTTTTTGAGGTTCAGACCAATATTTTTGGAAGAAATGATGAGTCATAAGAAGTGATAAGAACACAATAATGAAGTAAGGTGTGTGAGTTAAAGTAATCTGATGTCTAAATTCAAATTCTTAATCTTATACAATTTAGAAATTTATTGTGAATTTCATTTAGATTTAGAATAACCTTGAACTAAGGATTTCACTTAGAGTAGAATTTACATGGATTACAACTGAGGTTCATAGTTAAATTTAAAAAAATATTGTATTATCATTAGTGGGCTGAAAAATCTAACATAGAAAATAAGAATTTTTAATCAGTTATTTATGCTTTAATATCTGTAAAAGTTTTACTTTTAAAATAAATTAAGTAGAATATTTCTCTAATGGTAAGACTTAAATTAACTTAAAGATGTATTAGTTATCTAAAATAACCATTCTTTGAGCTGCCATATTTTCTTACATTCTTACATACCATATTTTTTGTTTGTGCAATGAAAATCTACATGAACATAATTAGGAGATCATAAGTAAATGATAATACCTACAAATATGCTAGTAAATGTTCTGTAAAGGAGAGAATAGAAGAATCATTACAAATCCCACAGAGATAGAACTTGAATATTTTTAAAAAGTTTTTTTTCTGGTTATAAAAAATATGTGAAATGTTAATATAATTTAAAAATCTTAATTAAAAAAACAAGAAAAAATGAGCAGACTAGTTTAGAATATCAGAGAAAGGGTTACTATCCTTACTATGCAACTTAACATTAAATCTAATAATCCACTTTAAAGATGCATATTTATATTACTAATAATATATGATTTTCAATAATTATCTTAGCCAAAGTATAAAAAGAGAATACTTTGTGACCGAGGTAAAACAAGTAAGCTCATGCCCTGCTGATGAAAAAGTTAAATAGATCCCCTCCAAACTGATTGGCAAAATTCATTAAAAATTTTAAATAATTATAATTTAGAACCACATATTCTTTAGTTATTGATGATCTTTTTAATAATTATAAATATGAATAATGATTTATACCAAGAAATATCTATTGCAATTTAATATACAGTAACAAAATTGAATGTTTTGAAGACTGAGAAAATCTTTTCAGTATGTATTACATTTTTCTTGTCAAATATTAGGGAACTCAGAAAAGAATGAAGGAGAAAACAGAAACTGCCAAAACCTCGCTCTTTAGGGCTAAACATTTAGGTCCATTCCACTTATATTTATATGTATAAATATATGTTATATATATCCTTTTTTTATCTTATTATATATATTCTATTATATATAAATATATTATACATTCTTTCAAAGTATTTTTAAAATGTTTTTCCAACTTTATTGAGATATAATTCATATAAAGAATACATGTTAATGAATACAATTTGTTGAGAATGGACTTGAAAAGACATTTGTCCAAAGACTAGCAAAGCCCCAGTATGCATATGAAAAGGTCTTCAACATCCCTAATCAAAACACGGTGAGGTAATTATACCTGTTAGAATGACTATTATAAAAAAAAACTAAAGATAACAAATGATAATGAGGATGTGGAGAAATTGAGATCCTTGTTACAGTGTTGGTGGTGATGTAAAATGGTGCAGACACTACATGTAACCATTACAGAAGTTAACAAACATATTAAAAATATAACTACCATATAATCCAATGTTCCCACTCCTGAGTATATATTCAAAATAATTGAAATGAATATCTTGAGGAGATAGATACACTCTCATGCTTATTGCAGCATTATCCACAATAGCCAAGATATGGAAACAACCTAAATGTCCATCCATAGATGAATAGATAAAGAAAAGGTGTATATATATAAAATGGGGGGGTTATTCAGTCTTCAAAAGTAATTTTTTATTGAAGTATAATTAATATAGTGCTACATTAGTTTCACGTGTATACTATAATGATTCAACAATTCTATACATTTCTCATGCTCATAAAGATAAGTTTACTCTTAATCCTCTTTGTCTATTTCTCCCAACTCCCTTCTGGCAACCACAAGTTTGTTGTCTATATTTAAGAGTCTACTTTTTGTTCATCTCTTTTTTTCTTTGTTCATTTGTTTTCTTTCTTAAATTCTATATATGAGTGAAATAGTATGTCAGTTTTCTTTTTCTGACTCAGATTAATCAGCATGCTATATCACATTAACAAGGGAAAGTATAAAAAAAACATGTGATTATCTTAATAGATGCAGAAAAAGCATTTGACAAAGTACAACATCCATTCATGATAAAAAGTCTCAACAAAGTAGCATTAGAGCGGACATACTTTAACTTAGTAAAGGTCATATATGAAAAACCCAAAGCCGTTGTAAAAATGGTTGCAATCTGAGAGCTTTTCCTACAAGATCAGGAATAAAACAAGAATGTCTACTCTCAATAATTTTATTCATCATAGTACTGGAAGTCCTAGGTATAGCAATCAGACAAGAAAAAGAAATAAACACATTCATATTGGTAAGGAAGAAGTAAAATTTTCACTATTTGCAGATAATGATACAGATGCAAATGCAGATGATATACTGAGAACCCTAAAGTCTCCACCAAAACATCACCAGAACTGATACATGAATTCAGTTACATTGCAAGATACAAAATTAATATGCCAATATCATCCCATTTTCATACACTAATAGTGAAGTAGCAGAAAGAGAATTAAGAAATCAATCCCATTTACAATGCACCAAAAATAATAAATTATCTATGAATAAATTTGATCAAGGAGGTAAAAGATCTGTTTTCAAAAACTACAAAACACTGATAAAGAAATTGAGGATGACACAAATGAAAAGATACTCCATGACCATGTGTTTAAAGAAATGATATTGTTAAAGTGCCCATATTGCCCAAAGCAATCTACATATTTAACACAATCCCTGTCAAAATATCAACAGCATTTTTCACAGAAGTAGAACATAAAATCTTTTTTTTTAAGATTTATTTATTTGACAGAGAGAGAGAGAGAGAGCACAAGTAGGCAGAGAGGCAGGCAGAGAGAGAGGGGGAGGCAGGTTCCGTGCTGAGCAGAGAGCCCGATGTGGGGCTTGATCCCAGGACCCTGAGACCGCGACCCAAGCTGAAGGCATAGGCTTCAACCCACTGAGCCACCCAGGCGCCCTAGAACATATAATCTTAAAATTTATGTGGAACCACAAGAGACCCCAAATACCTAAGGTAATCTTGAAAAAAAACAAAGCCAGAGTTATCACAGTCCCATATTTTAAGACACACTACAAAACTGTAGTAATCAAAGTAGTATGATACTGGTACAAAAACAGACACATAGATCAATGGAACATAATCAGTATTTTTAAAGTACAATTACAGTTGACCCTTGAATAATACAGGTTTGAACTGTGTGAGTCCACTTATATGCAGATTTTTTTATGGTATACTACATATATTTTCTCTTCGGATCCTCTTAATAACATTCTCTTTTCTCTAGTTTACTTGGTTGTAACAATATAATATATAATATCTCTACAGTAGGGAACCTGGGTGACTTAGATGGCCAAGGGTCTGCCTTCAGTTCATGTTATGACATCAGGGTTCTGGGATCAGGTCCCTCATCAGCTCAGCAGAGTCTGCTTCTTCCTCTCCCTCTGTCTCTCCCCCTGCTCATCTGCTCATTCTCTCTCTCTCTCTCTGTCTCAAATGAATAAACAAAATCTTCTAAAAATTAATAATACTTCTACAAAATATATAAGAATACAGTATATAATGCCTCTACGAAATATATAATATCTCTACAAAACTGATTGTTTATGTTATCAGTAAGGCTTCCAGTCAATAGCTTGCAGGCTATTAGTAGTTAAATTTTGGGTGAGTCAGAAGTTATACATATATTTTCAACTGCATGGGGGTCTGTAGCCCTAATGCCTGAGTTATTCAAGGGTCAACTGGTATCAAACTTTTCATTATATTTTTCTGTTAGCAATAGTATTTCAGTGGATATCTTTGTATTTTTTTGATGAGATTTTTTAGATAGACTAAAAATAATTTCTTGTTTAGAGAGTACAGTTTTTTAAACTTTTGATACACATTTGCAAGTGACTCCAGATTATCTTATTAATAGTCTACTTATATTGTTGCAAGCAATAATTAAATTTAATATAAGAAATGTCATCGTAAATATGCAGAGCTTGTAACAGCTCTGTTGAATAAGCAATTGTGAAAAGTTTTTCATATTAAGGTCTCCTGAGCAATTAAAACAGCATTATATTATGGATAATAGGAATGAGAGAAATGAAAAGGGAGTGGGTAAGCACCAAAAATGTCCCATTTAATTTTACAAGCTTTTATATGTCTGGGACACAAATAAAAACCTAAATCTGTCACTGTGTATGCTAAGCATCCTTCTTCATTCTTTGCACATAGATCCTTCTGTGAAGAAATCTCAGTATTAAATTTTAAGTCATCCTGTGTTTTTAAATCAAAATTCTTAATTCAAAGGAAAGCATCCAAAATGCAAAGAACACATATTTTTCACTACTTAAAAGCACAACTCTACCGCTCACGTTTTATGTTTTCCATGAAATATTCAATTAATACCATTCAAATCTGATTCTTTTAAAATAATTCTTACCAGGCAAGCAAAAATTTTAAATTATTTTAAAATCTTAACAGGAGTGAATAATTATCAAGTGCCTGGGCTATACTGTTTTTCCTACTTATCCCTCCCTCCGTCCATCCACCTATCCATCCATTCATAGATCCATCCATCCACACATATAATTTTGACATTTTTCAGCATGATTATAGAGCACTATCAATTTATTAAGTCAACAAAAATGTTGACTTATGTTTTATTTATGATATGTAGCATTGCTATTACTATTTAAAAAGTGAAAATTTGTACATGCTGAAGGTTTAATTTGTGGGAGTGTGATTGGATTTATTTTTAAATTGGCTTACACAAAAATATATTTTTTTTCTGTGATTACTATATCTTATAAAACCTCAGTAGCCTATAAAAGTAATTATTAATGCAAGACATTTTATTCAGGCTGCTATTGTAGAATTAATAATTATTAGCTCGACAAAGTGGAAAAGTGTTTTGCCTATGGCACTGTTATCTAACAGAAATAATGTAGCAAAAATATAGATGCTTTATTTGTGAATCAGTGATAAGGAGCAGGTTGTGAGATAGTAGATTTTAGTTCTGGCAAGAAAAATGAATTTGATTTACTAAATCTGAAGTTGGTATATTTGAAACATTCATTCTTTTCCATAATTGCATAACTCTGGAGCAAGTTATAATTGTTTGCATTGTTTGGTTGAAGTAAAATTAAACATAAGGCAAGGAACAAAGACTGCAAATCAATGCAAAGATGGCTTGAAATATTCTGTAAATGGGCATGATCTAACATTCCTAGAGTGAAGCCATTTTCCCTCATAGTTTCATGCAATGGATTCTTTCTATTTGACTTTTGATGCCATTTTCCTTCCTGTTGTAGGAGTTTTCTGGTTCCAAGGAATAGAAATCTTCATAAACATGTTCTATGAAACAAATGAGATAGAGGGAGGAAAGTTTTTCCACAGATAAAACATAATATCAGAGTACCCAAGAAGTTTTGTATGGCCTACCTAGTGGCCCATAAGGAGTGACAGTAATGAGTAAAAATGTTCAATGTGTGGTGTAGATAAGATAATCAAACATTTATGCTGTCAAATCTCAATCCTTCATGGCATCTTCCATGTAATATTCTGCCAAAAGAATGTATCTTTTTATATTCCAAGACTAATTTGCCAAATCTCAGGAAGAAGAAGGAAGGAGATAGGGGAAAAATACTCTGTCATACGTGATAAATTCAAATCCATGTCAATAAACATTTCTTAAACACTGAACATAGAAGTGCATACATCATTTTTTTATTTAATTTTATTTATTTATTTGACAGAGAGAGATCACAAGTAGGCAGAGAGGCAGGCAGAGACAGAGGGGGAAACAGGCTCCCTGCTGAGCAGAGAGCCCAATGCGGGGCTCGATCCCAGGACCCTAAGATCATGACCCGGGTAGAAGGCAGAGTCTTTAACCCACTGAGCCATCCAGGCACCGCAGAAGTGCATATATCTTTTTTAATCAGTTTTTTTTTATTCCTTACCTAGTAGTGAAATAACTAGAATATATGGTAGTTCTAATCTCTGTAGTGGCTTCACCAATTTACATTGCCACTAACATTCTGCAAGTATTTTCTTTTCTCCATAGCTTGCCAACACTTAATTCTTTTATTTTTTTAATTCCAGTGTAGTTAACAGTGTTGTATAAGTTTCAGTGTGTATAATATAGCTATTCAACAATCCCATTTATTACCCAATGCTCATCAAGACAAGTGTACTCTTAATCCCCTTCATCTATTTCACCCATCCTCCACTGAAGTCTCCTCTGGTAACACTCTGTTCTCTGTAGTTAAGAGTCTGTTATGTTAAGGTGTGATCCTTCTAAACCTACCTTGTTGACAGTTTTTATCATGAATGGATATCATATTTTGTCAAATATTTGTTTTTTCTGAATCTGTTAATATAATCATATGGCTCTTATCCTTTCTCTTATTAATGTACCACATGGATTGATTAGCAAATACTGTACCATCCTTGCATCCCAGGAATAAATTTTACTCAATTTAGTGAGTGATTCTTTTAAGGTATTGTAGGATTTGGTTTGGTAATATTTTATTGAGGATTTTAGCATCCATTTTCATCAGACATATTGGCCTGTAGTTCTCTTTTTGTTTGTAGTGTCTTTATCTGTTTTTGGAGTCAGGGTGACTCTGGACTCAGAATAAATTTCTTTCTATTTTTTTGGAAGAGTTTGAGGAGAATAATTATTAACTCTTTTATAAATGTTTGGTAGAATTCACCTGTGAAGCCATCCCTTTATGGGCTTCTGTTTCTTGGGAATTTTTTGATTATTGATTCAGTTTCATTGCTGGCAACCAGTCTGTTCAATTTTTTTCTATTTCTTCGTGCTTCAGTTTTGATTGGTATATGTTTTTAGGAATTTATCTACAGATTGTATCCTGTTTGTTGTAATAAAATTTTTCATAATATTCTCTTATAAACCTTTTTATTTCTGTTGTATCAAATGTCATTTCTTTTCTTTCACTTCTAATTTTGTCTATTTGAGTCCTCTTTCTCTCTCTCTTTTTTAAATGAGTCTGGCTAGAAATTTATCAATTTTGTTGATGTTTTTAAGGAATTAGTTCCTGGTTTCATTGATTTATTCTTTTGCTTTTTTAGTTTCTATATCATTTATTTCTGCTCTGTTCTTTATGACTTACTACCTCCTGTTGGTTTTGGGTATTTTTCCCTTTCTAGCTCTTTTAGGTTGTTTTGATATGTTTCTTGCTTCTTGAGGTAGGCCCATATTGCTATATATTTCCCTCTTAGAACTGCTTTTGTTGCATCCCAAAGATTGGACCAATGTGTTTCCATTTTCATTTGTCTCCACGTAATTTTTGATTTCTTCGATTTCTTGGTTGACACATTCATTGTTCATTGTTAAATAACATCCATGTTATTTAATAGGCTTAACCTACTGTTAAATCCATCTGTTTCAGTGTGTCATTCAGACACTGTGTCCTTGTTGATTTTCTGATTGGATTACCTATCCATTACTGTAAGTGATATGTTTAAGGTCCCTACTATTATTGCATTGCTATAAATTAGTTCTTTTGTGTTTGATATTAAATATTTCATATATTTGGGTGCTCCCATGTTTGGTGCATAAATATTTGCCACTGATATGTCTTCTTGTTCAATTGTCCCTTAATAATTACATAGTGTCCTTCTTTGTTTCTTGTTATAGTCTTTGTTTTAAAGTTTATTTTGATCCTTACAAGTATTGCTACTCCAGCTTTCTTTTCACATCCATTTGCATGACAAGTATCTCTCCATCTCCTCACTTTCAATCTGCACGTGTCTTTAGGTCTGAAATGGGTCTCTTGTAGACAGCATATGGATGAGTCTTGCTTTTTTAATATTTCCATCACCCTGTGTCTCTTGATTGGAATATTTAGTTTATTTATATTCAAAGCAGTTGTTGATACAGATGTATTTGTTGCCATTTTGCTATTTGTGTTCTCGCTGCTTTTGTAGATCATCTCTATTCCTTCCTTCCCTTGTTCTCTACTCTCACTGTAAGTTAGCTTTCTTTAGTGATATAATTGGATTCTTTTCCCTTTATTTTTACATATCTATTACTAATTTTGATCTGTGGTTACCATCAGGTCTGTATATAACATTTTCTGCATATAGCAATCTATATTAAGTTGATGACCACTTAAGTTTAAACCCATTCTTTACTCATCTCTTCCTCACATTTTAAATATATATCATATTTTACATCCTTTTATTTTGTGAGTCTCTTGACTAAGTTTTATAGATATACTTCTTTTTACTGCTTTTATGCTTCCTATTATTCTTACTTTTAATTATAGACTTTCCTTTCCTCTCATAGAGTCCCTTTAACATTTTTTGTAGGGCTTATTTAATGATCATGAACTCCTTTAGCTTTTGTTTGTCTGGAAAACTATCTTTCCTTCTATTCTGAATGATAGCCTTGCTTGGTACTGTTCTTGGCTGCAGATTCTTTTACTTTTGGCACTTTGAATATATCATGCCACTCTCTTGTGGCCTGCAGGATTTCTGCTTAAAAATTAGCTGATAGCCTTATGGGGTTTTTCTTGCCTATAACTGTCTCTTTCCTCTTGCTGCTTTAAAATTTTTCTCTATATCACTACTTTTTGCCGTTTTGATTACTATGAGTCTTGGCATGGACCTCCTTGGGTTGATTTTGTTCAGGGCTCTCTGTGCCTCCTGGATCTGGGTATGTTTCCTTCCCCAGATTTGGGAAGTTTTTAGCCATTATTTCTTCAGATACATTTTCTGCCTCCTTTTTTGTCTCTTCTTCCTCTGGGATCCCTATAATGTAAATGTTATTATGGTTGATGGAGTGGGTGAGTTTCTTAAGTCATTATTTTGCATAATTTTTTTCTCTCATCTGCTCAGCTTGATTACTTTTCATTATTCTGTCTTACTGGCTAGTAATTCATTCTTCCTCTAGTTTGCTTTTATTCCATTCAATGTATTTTTAATTTCAGTTATAGAATTCTTTGTATGTTTTCTTTGTTAAAGGTCTCACTGATGTTCTCCATTCCCTTCTCAAGCCCAGTGAGTATCTTTATGATTTTATTTTCTATATTCATGTCATTTAGGTTTCTTGCTATGGTTTTGTCCTCTTCTTTCATTTGGGATACATTTCTCTGTCTTGTCATTTGGTCTTACTTTCTGTGTCTGTCACCTGTCTGCTGCTCTTGAAAGTCATAGGTGGGGTGTGCACTTTCAACAAGCTGTTCATAGGAGGTGACTAGCCACAGCTGCTACAGGGACCACGGCCCCACAAAGTGTGCAGTTGGGACATACATTGTTGGCAAGATTTGCATGGTCTTCTGGGGAAGGCGACCCATAGCATTAGGAGTGAGGCAAGTCCAGATGGTGGCACTTGTGCACAGTGTAAGCAAGTATGTAGTAAATGTGGGCACCACACTGGTTCTTGCAGGTGCCCTCTGTTTATGCTGGGGAGTGAGGGAGGGAAATGGCACTTGCCAGCTTCTTTGTCCCTGAAGAAGTCTCCCAGTGAAATCTGTCCCACTAGGACATGCTCTTAGATGAGTGAATAGTTCTCTCTTCTGTATGCCCCAAGAATTTTTCAAATTCTAAACTTTATCTTTGCAGGCTGTTTGTGTCTTTAAGAACAGGATGCAGCTTCCTATTAAACCTCTGGTCTCTCCCAAAGCTGAGTCTGCTAATTTTTAAAGTTCAAGGCTTTAAGTTCCACTTTGTGAGTTCTAAGAACTCACAGAATTTGGCTTTTCTGGTTTCCAAAGTCAAATGCTATGGGTCATCCCTGTGTAGGCCCCCCAGTTGGAGGGTCTGTTTCTCTGCCCTCAGTGTCTGTGGCTCCCTGCTATGTGCAGGGATGGCCTGCATGTGCATCTAACTTCTCATCATGTATCCACCCTTCCTGCCCTCTTTGATGTGATCTCTTCTGTACATTTAGTTGTGGAGTTTGTTCTGTCAGTCTTCTGGGGTATTTTTCTGGATAATTTACACTGATGTGAGTGCTATGTGGTTGTATCCATGGGATGAGGTGAACTTAGGGTCCTACTCCACCATTTTCCTAAGAAGTCCCAACATTTGTTTTTCTTATCTTTTAGATAATAGGCATTCTAATAAGGTGATATATTATTGTAGTTTAGATTTGAATTTCCCTAATAATTAGTGATGTTGAATATATTTTTATGTTCTCATTGGAAATCTGTATGTCCTCTTTGGGTAAATTTCTATTCAAATCTTCTGCCTATTTTTAATCAAGTAGCTTTTTTATTGAGTTTTATGAGTTCTTTATATATTTTGGATGTTAATCTCTTATCAGATATGTGATTTGTAAGTATACCCTCCCACTCAGTAAGTTGCCTTTCATTTCGATGATGGTTTCTTTCACTGTGCAGAAGCTTTTTAGTTTGATGTCATACCATTTTCTTATTTTTGCTTTTGTTTACTTTGCCTTTGAAGTCAGAGACACAAAGATACTTGTTAAGACCAGTGTTGAGGATCTTATTGCCTATATTTTCTTTTAGGAATTTTATGGTTTCAAGTCTTGCATTCAGGTTTAGTTGTGAGTTAATTTTTATTTATGATGTAAGATAGTGACCTAGTGTCATTCTTTCGCATGTGGCTATCAAGTTTTTCCGACACCATTTATTGAAGAGACTATCCTTTCTCCATATTATTAGGACTTTTGGCAAAAATTAATTATCCATATGTGTGTGGGTTTAATTCTGGACTTTAGTCTGTCCAACTGATTTGTGTGTGTTTTTATGCCAATACTATACTGTTTTCATTACTATAGCTTTGTGGTATAGTTTGAAATCAGGGAGCATGGTTCTTTAGCTTTGTTCTTTCTCAAGATCGTTTTTGAGTCTTTGAAATCCTTTGTGGTTCCATGCAAATTTGAGAGTTATTTTTTATAGTTCTGTGAAATAGGGCAATGGAATTTTGCTATGGATTAATTTGAATCTCTAGATTGCTTTGGCTCTTATGGACATTTTAACAGTATTAATTCTTCCCGTCTGAGGATGGAATATTTTCCCATTTACTTTGTTTTCTTTAATTTCTCTCATCACTGTCTTACACTTTTCTGTGCATCTAGGTCTTTTGTCTCCTTGGTTAAACTTATCTCTAGATATTTTCTTATTTTTTGGAACAATTGTAAATGGGGTTGTTTTCTTAAATTTTCTTTCTAATGATGCTTTATTAGTGTATAGAAACATCACAAATTTATGTATGTTGATTTTGTATTCTGCTACTTTATTGAATTAATTCATTCTAACATTTTTTGATGGAGTCTTTTGAGTTTTCTATATAGTATCATGTCATCAACAAATAGGGACACTTTTTTTTTCCTCAATTTGTGGAAAATTTTTTTTAAATCTGATTACTGCAACTAGGTCTTCCAATACTGTGTTGAATAAAAGTGGTGAGACTAGGCATCCTTGTCTTATTCCTGATCTTAAAGGAGAGCCTTTTAGCTTTTCACTCTTGAGTTTGATATTAACCATGGGTTGATCATATATAGCTTTTGTTATGTTTAGATACATTCTGTCTATATACACTTTGTTGTGGATTTTATGGATATTGAATTTTGTGAAATGCCTTTTCTGCATCTACTTAGATGATCATGATTTTAATCCTTCACTTTGTTAATGTTAATGTGGTATATCACATTGATTGATTTGTATCCTTGCATCTGTGGAACAAATCTATTTTCAGGGGGGTATGCCACTGGCTCTAGGAAGTTACAGGGATAGTTCCAAAATCGAATATGTTGGCACCAACCTTAGCAAGCTAGGACAAGTTTGCAAATATGATGCCTGCCCATGTTTCCATCTCTGAAAAAAGAAAAAAAAATCCCGCATGGTTTTCTTCCTTTCCAGCAGGTACAATAAGATTAATAGAATCTGAAGTCCTTCACATATGACCTAGGTACTTTTCATATTGGTGTTTTGGTTGGTCCCCAGGTGAGTGAATCTGTGTACAAGCTCTTTAAGAGCAGATTCTGTTCCCTATAGTTTTGTGCTTTTCCTGGAAGCCTTTTGGTTTTCGAAGCCTACTGTTTAGGGAGCCTGTCTCTTTCATTCAAGGGTTGGGGTGCCTGATATGGAGTACAAACCACCCCACTCCTCAGGGACTATCCCATGCTTTTGAGATCTCCCTCAGATAGCACTACACCTGGGGTGGAGTGGTTTTTGGTGAGACAGTGTCCTGCCTCTTCTACCCATCTTGATACTATTCTTTTTGTCCTGTGTTGTGAAGGCTCTGTTTTTTCAGTTTTCTGACCCTTTTCAGAGGAAGTTATTCCACATATAGTTGTATATTAATTGTATCCTTGGGAGTGAGTGAGTTTAGGATACTCAGGTGTGGCCATCTTGAACCTCTCCTCCTGTTTTTGTAATTCTTATATTTGAGAGTTCAAGTTTATCATAAGTCTAATATCCTACTCTCAAAGTTTGGTATTGAATTCTTTTGGAACTTTAAAGCAATGCTTGCTTTTTAATTTTTACAAATTCTGGAGTCATAAAATTTTAAATGTGAACTTAGACTATAATTTGTTGATGCTTGAATACTTCACTCAAATATATATATATATATATATATATATATATATATACACTTTCAGATCAATTTGTAGTCTTCAAATGTACCTGACCCCTAAGATTTTGTTAACTTTTATATTGGATTACAAAACACTGAGATTCAGAATCCATTGAGATCTTTAATTTGCTAATGAAATGGAGGAGAAGTGAGCAAGCAGGAGAGGGAAAAAGAGAAATCGGAAATCTTGACTGTTCAATATTATAAGGGCCTGCAGAAATGGAATGTGGTGATAGGACATTGTAACTTTACAAAACAAATACGGACTACTTAGAGTTATAATAGAAGTGCAAAGTTATTGGAATTGAACTGACATATTATAAAATTAAATGTTCTTATTAAATGCCACTGGGAGCTTATCTCTTTAATTAAATATTTGGGTGTGTTTATTACATTTCATTGAGTTGTGAGGGAAAAAATTACTCAGAAAGATCTGAAATCCAAACTATCTGAGATTCACATGTTTTAAAAAGTTTATTTATTTATTTATTAAAGAGATTGAGAGCCTGAGTTGGTAAAAGGGCAGGGGGAGGGAGTGGCAGACTTCCTGCTGAGCAGGGAACTTGATAAGGGGCTTGATCCCAGGACTCCAGGATCATGACCTGAGTCAAAGGGAGACATTAACTGACTGAGCCACCCATGAGCCCCTGGAGCTTCATATTTCTTATTTGTAAATAGATGTGAGGATGTTTACCGCATATCATATAGTGGTAAAGACAAAGTAACACAAGACATGTTGGTAAACACTTGATAAAACAAAATAATACCGTCCTGGAATATAGTAAGTGCACAGTAAATGGTTGTGATTATTAGAATATAAACCTTTAGAGTAAATCTGGGCTATTGGATGTTTAACTGATTTGTCTAACAAGTGATAGAAGCAATCAGGCATTCCTTATGCACCAATTTAGGTTAACTGATTCACACATCAAAACCAACCTGTGCCTAGGAGAAGACTCACTAACCTACTTTTGTTAACTTTCATTTCTTGATTCTACAGGACATATTCAGATGAATAAGGAGAGTTGCTTTACTCTGTCCTATTCTGAAGCTTAATAATAAACTCATGTGCCTCTGTAGGCCCCACACTTTCTAAGCATCGATCACGCATATTTACTTATAATCCACCCAAACAATGTAGAAATGATCACAGATCCAAGTCTCTGCTCCCTCTCTTTCTTCAATCTTAAAACCCTGCTCTTATCCTGCCTATTCTCTATCTCACAAAATCCTGCCAGCCCCCAAACAAATGCCATTTTTTCAAATACATTTCCTGTACATTTAATCTGAATTACTAACTTTTCAAGTGATCCCAAACCCTATAATTATAGTAATGTATCAAAATGCCAGGTAAAAGAGGAATACAACAGTTTTCTTTGGTAATGAGAGAAGTAGCAACTTAAAAGTTTATAAGCACACATGTGTCTAATTCGTGCTTCTTGACTAGGGACAATTTTGTGCCCTAGAGGACAGATTACAAAGTCTGAAGACACTTTACTTGTCATCCCTGAAGGGGGAGAGGGTGCTACTGGCATCTAGTGGGTGGAGGCCAGATACACTGCTAAACATCCTATAATTGACAGTATAGACATCTAGAACAAAGACTTATTCTGTCAAAATATCAATAGTGTTGAGGTTAAGAAACCCTAGTTTGGAGCAGAGTACCAATACCTCATTTCTCTGACTCACTGCTAAGGGACTGAGTATAAAATTGTGCTGTTGAAATGGCAGCAGTTTTTTATCATTACAGCTGATCACAGGGAAGGCTTTCACAGAGTGATAGAGCATAGCGGCCACAGCAGAGAAAAGGCTCTGGTGGTAAACATTTTCTGTTCTCCTTTTCTGAGGCTGCTGTTAAAATGTAGGATAGCTTCCAAGGATTTGGACATATTATGGGAAAGAGATGCTCAAGACATAGCAATTTTTGGCTGTGATTCTAAAATTTTTTAGTGTGATTTTTTGGTGACATAATAATAAAGTTAGACACATTGGTTACAAGAATAACTGCTTCTAAGTAGCTACTATTTGTCAGGAATTTTATATGTGCTATTTAATATTCATAAGAACGCTGAAGTAGGTGCTACTATTTGCATTTCACAATACTCTGTTTATTCTCATATTTACCTATTTTCTTAATAAACTAATAGCTGTTCCTAAGAAAAATGTTACTTTATATAAATCCTTGTACTTTGTTCATCATCATCATCACCATCATCATCATCATCAAATGATTGTGGTCATCATCAAGCTGATACCAATGAAGCTGACTCTGCATCTTCCCATGCTTAAAGTGCAGTGAATTCTCTTTACAGTATTTTTTCTTATTCTCGGTGCCTCACCTTTATTAACTCAATTTAGTTTTCCCATTGCACTATGGAAGAGATAAATATAACAATAATAATAATAACAACAACAACAACAACATACAGAAATATTTCCTAAATCGCCCAGCTTCTAACATGGTAGGGCCAAATAAGTAATAAACAATCTGAGTTGAGAGCTCTGATTGAAATCACTCTGCAATAGAGAAATATTCTGTAATTGTTTATCAGTATTGATTAGATATGAATCATATAATCTACTTGGAGAACATCCAAAAGAGTCATGAAGTATACAATGATGCAGTCACACATGAGGAGGACTGACTGGCTGCCCAGGAAGGTCTCCGCTCTATTTCTTAACTTAATCCTTTAGCTTAAGTCCAGAATTCATATCAGACTAAGGCCGGCTAATCTGTGAGCAATGAGGGGCCCTCTTTTTCTGAGAGAGTTGTAGATCAATCTAGTTTGATGTAATAAACCAGAATAACAATACGATTTGCTTTTAGTGAGAAATAAAGGAAGGAAACCAATGCACATCTCTTCCTCCAAGTACTGAGTAGAAAATGACAGACTTTATATTTGAAGATTTCTTGGTGAGCATACAATTAAATTAGGGGTATAAATAATAGGGATTCCATATTTAATATTATCATATTAAATTGGCCTCAGAAATAGCTCATCACAATAGGTTATGATCAAATTTCATGGCAGGGGAACTATTCTGTTTGTAAGGTAATTTGTAATGTAATTCCATTTTGATACAGTGGTATTAAAGTTAGTTTATAACTAAACCTCTCATTCAATATATTTTCAAGCTGTTATAACTTTTATTTTTGGGAAGGGCTTGGTTGGAAAAGAAAGACTTAGTATGGCTGTTATTAGTGATATATGCTTATATTTAATTTTTAGTTGTTAATTCTCTAGTTATTATAGTTGTTATTTCTTCCATAAACAATACTATACTTAAATGCCACAATTATTGATAATTGAAGTATTTAAGTCATAGAACTAGGCACAGCATTTCTATAAAATAAGATAAACAGAGTACTGGGATTTACTTATTCTTATGTTATTGACCTATAGGAATGATTCATAGGTGGTATTTTAATTAATTTGTTCAACACTTTGCCATTTGTGGGTAGAAGTCCCATTTCAACTTTCAAAGTTAAAGTTGGGTATATTTTTTAGGTAATTTAATTTATCATTTGTCCATATCAGAAATTATACTTTGTTTTATAGGTATAATAATCAACAGGATGATGGTGATGATGATTAAATTTCAGATATTGCTTTATAATTTCACAATCTTCATATTAATCGGTTCTTTATGACTCTGTGACTACTTAAGTTGCTGCCTCAATTTCTCAGATGAGGGAAAATAAAATATGCTAATCTAAGTTTGATAATGTTCTCAAGATCAGTGGACTAATTAAGAGAGATTTTCAGGTTTTGAATTTAGGTTTTCTGACTCTAAAGCATACCAACTTTGGTGTTTCCTTTCTAATAAATGCATTAAAAAATAGCTATGTAGTACATCTACACGTGTACTACAAGTACATGTCCAATGCTTTCTGTATACTTTATGCAAAAAAAAAGTATTACTCACACATTTATGTAGTTTACAACTGTAAATGGATTAGAAAATTCAATGACATTAAAATTGATATCACCATGTTGAAGAAACTGCAGTCACATTATAGACTAAAGAAAGGAAAAGGAAAGTCAAATGTTTAAATATTTAAACACTTAAAATTAAAACATTAAATGTTTAAATGTTAAAAATATTTTATAACATTTATATATAAATGTTAAAAATATATTTATAAATGTTTAAATGTTAAAAATATTTTATACTACAAACATTGTTGTAGACTGAATATGTGTGCTATTCCAAAATTCAAATGTTGAAGCCTAATCTCCAATGTTATATTTGGAGGTGGGGATTTGGGGAGATAATTAGGTCATGCCACTGGAGTGTTCATGAGACACTAAATCTGCAGGCACTCTGATCTTGGACTTCTCAGTCTCCGAAACTGTGAGATATAAATTTCTGTTGTTTATAAGCCACCCAGTATTCTGATACAGCAGCCAGAACAGACAAGACACATATTCACATATAAATGTGTGTTTTTAAATACCAGATCTTCTTACAAAATATTCCATTGTGGGACTAGGTCATAGCGATGACATTTCCCTAATACAAAAATGTTTCCCAAGGTATTTTATGTTCAATAAATATTAATCTATGAGTTTATATATGCCAAATACTGAGTAGAAAAGTGTTCTGATTATAGCTGCTTGGCCACCTGAGTAGATCTAGGTTATTCCTTTCCTCAATTATACATAAAATATCTGGACATAATATAATAAAATAAAAAACATTTTTTAATATCCAGCTTCGTAACATGAATGGAAAATCTACAGGTTCCAGAAACAGCCTTACTATTAAAAGCCACATCCATAACCAGAACTTTAAGATATTGCCAAAGTAATCCAGAGATCTAGGAACTGGTGTCAACTCTTTCAGTCTTGAGGGGGAAAAAAAAAGTTTGGAAGCTTACTTAGGAATGAATGATACGATCTCAGATCCAACTGATTTTGAGAAGAAAGCTGGAAACTTTGAAAGTCTGTCCATTCAAAATGAGATGTTGGTGGCGTAGAAAATGTCAATCCAATGAACTGAAGAAGCAGTAAGCAAGTTTACTTTGTTGTAAAGCTCTCAGTGTGTGGGAAAAGGACCTTGGTGACAGATAAATTAAAAATCCATGTGGGGCACAGTTTAAGGGTTTTTTTTTTTTTTTTTTTTTGCATGTTCCACATGGGGTAGTAAACCCAAATAAAATTTTCACCCTGTCTTAAAATCCACTTCCTAAGAATCAGGCTCTGAGATCATTATGTGGAGAAAGTATACAGGGGTGTGCTTTCAGGAACACATATAACAGAGTGAGCAAAGACATGAAGAGAAATAAAGGCCTGCACTCTGAAAGGATGGCCCTTCAAAGTTGTCCTCAATAGTGGACAACACTGTGTCCCCATATTGACCAGAAAGAAGGCATAACCTTGGGACAGGTAGATAGTTTTAGCAGAGGGAAAGAACTAGGCTTGAGCTCTAAACAGAAATTCTCTTGGCTGCTGAAAGAATACTTGCCTTAGTCTTGAAAGTAATGTGGAGGAATTTGTATAGTACTTCACAGTGCTGTCATATGGCGGTCCACCACCGTTCTTCATATGGTGGTCTGATCTATGGGCTTTGTATGAAAGGTTAATCCCATTTGGAACTTTACAGAATGTTTGCTTTTTTTCTTGAGAAGCATTAAAGGAGAAAGAGGAAAATGACTATATAGCTCTTGTAGCTTTTTTTTTAAAAAAAAAAGATTTTATTCATTTATTTGACAGCAAGAAATCACAAGTAGGCAGAGGCAGGCAAAGAGAGAGGGGGAAGAAGGCTCCCTGCTGAGCAGAGAGCCCGATGACGGGCTCCATCCTAGGACCCTGAGATTATGACCTGAGCCAAAGGAAGAGGCCTTTACCCACTGAGCCGCTCAGGTGCTCCAGCTCTTGTAGCTTTTTATACAATAGCTGATCTCTGGACCACTATTGATATTTGTCATTCCCTCCTCTACTACCCCTTCCAGATTGTTCTCACTTTTAAGTAGCTCTTCTGAATGTCTTCAAAGCTACTATGCTTGGGTGACCTAAACACTCATCCCTAAATTCCTTTATACTATATAATTCTCCATCTGTCTACTGCATTTGTCCACTTAGCATCAAAAATAGACACAAAAATACCAAGAGATGTTAAATGCATTCTCCCCTGAAACTATTCTCAGCTTCATCTCCTGATATCATGGCCAATTACTCACACCCAAATGTCACTTCTTTTCTTGCATGATTGTCACATGGCACAAGGAACCAAAGTAACCAGGAAGAAGGCAGGGCTTGAAGTTCAGTGACTCTCTTGCTATATTTCCTGGTAAAAGAGTTTTCCTTCTTGGAACCAAGACCTCTAGATAAGCATGCCCTAGATTTTGGGGATAGGAAACATAAATTCCCAAATGGGTAACTAGAAATGATAATAAACAAATTCACTCCAAGTTGAGCCTTGGGTGCTCAGACATATATTTTACCTCAGAGTATACAGCATTACAAAATGATGATTGATTTAAACTGCATACTACCTCCTGAAGAACAGTGCTCCATTCGCCCAGGTATCCTCTCCAAGGAGACATATTAGTATTGTCTTCAATAGCCATTCTTTTTATCCAGATTCTGAGTAGTGTGGTAAATTCTATGTCCAGTGGTTCCTATGATGATATACTTCCATGTTGACATACATTTACCCTGAGGGAGAGGCAGTGGTGTAACAGTAGTGAAAACATGGGGTCTGGACCACCTGCTTCTGCAGCGTATTATGTCCTCTCATACTGGTTTTGCCTGCAACTGGGTATACTACTTTTTATGATGTATTACTTCTGGACCTATCTAAACCAATGATTTGGATTGTCTGAGAGATCTCAGCCTACGATGGTTGGTTCTGACAATGTAGTCATGTGGTATCTAATGACCATCTACTCTGTTTCTACCAGAACCTACTAGCATGCTGGCAGGTATTTTTAACAATAGAATATAATTCTCTATGGTAGATGATAGGAATTATTCTCACCATTCTAGTGGTCTGTATTGTTATTCTTCTATTGGAGATTTTCCTAAATTCCACTAAAGGATGACATCCCTTATCACTACATATGTATTTAATACTATATAGTTTCCTGGATCATAAGGCCTAAGCAGTTGGTTGCTTACATCATGACATGAACTTGATGCAGAGGCATTTCCTGCTCTGAGCTCATGTCAAAACGCAAACTCTCCATGTCATTTGGTAAAGGGGCCAAAACAATAGTTCAAGTGTAAGTATCTGGACTCCAGAACCTAAAGATGCCTATCAGTAATTTTGCTTCCTTTTAAATAGTTGGAATCATGAGAGACCTGAAATACACATTGTCCTTTATTTTTGAGAAGAAATCTTGGTAGGCCTTAGACCACTGGATCCTTAGAAACCTCACCAATGTAGCCTGTTATTAAATCTTCAGTGTTTATGTCATACCTTCTAGAGTGCTTTGTGCATTACAAGTCCATTAATGTACCCTCCCCTTCTCAATTCTGATTACATAATGTCATTGAAACTGGAATTTCTGTAGAATGTTTAGGTGATCCAGGTCCCCTGAAACTATACTATGATTGACAGGGGAGGAGGCAGCTACAGTTAGGCTACCATAAGCTTCTGCAAAGTTTACAATAATACAGTATAATCCTCAAGAATTCATCTGATGTTTTAAGAGTGCCAGAGAGATTCTTTGGTAAATGGTGAAGTAAATGGGGATGTAATGAGGGTCACTATCCTCATTTTATAGATATTTAAATATGTTATTAATTGCTGCCTTAGGATAAGATTTTTTTTTTTCCTAATAGTGACTATCTTAGCTGGGCAGGTCTAGGTGCCTCTGTGCTTGGACTCTTCTGTATGAGAGCTGTTATCCAAGGCCAAGGAACACATGTAGACTTCTTTTTTTTTTTTTTTAATTATTTATTTATTTATTTGAGAGAGAGAGAAAGTGAGAGAGAGCAGGTCAGAGGGAGAAGCAGACTCCCCAAGGAGCTGGGAGCCCAATGCGGGACTCAGTCCTGGAACTCCAGGATCATGACCTGAGCCGAAAACAGCTGCTCAACCAACTGAGCCACCCAGGCGCCCCACATGTAGACTTCTGTCGATAACTGTGTATACCCCCTCCAATTACATATTCTAGTATAACAACTGTCAAATGGGTCCATGGACTCAGTGGAAATATAGATATTTATAACAAGGCTAGAGTCAATTTATCACCTGTTGTACTGTAAAGGGGGTGTCATGATAGCACTTTTAGTCCATAAGTCTGTGTTTCCCAATGGTTCTTGAAATATCTGTGTATTTCCATTTCTCTAGTGTATTTTTATCCAAGAGAACAGCTGTAAGTCTCTTTGTGGGAGGGCAGATAAATCCTAACTATATGTACTTGTTGTGATATTGCAATTCCTTGCTAACTTGGCCTTACCATCAGTCAGTGCTATCCTAATTTTGAAAACTGGCTCTAATCCAGAATCTGAGAAAGAATAATTATTTTTTATTGCACCAGCTGCCCTCTACCTCCAGATCATCCATAATTTATTATTTTGATTATATAGATTGAAAAATAGCATTGCTGGCTGTCTCTATGACATTTTGATTTTAGTAACCATCTTCATATCTCTCCACACATCTGTCTCCACTGGTTGCCACTCTGACCTTGCTGTTCTTATTAATTATATATCACCACCTGGCTTCTGGTATGCTGGGATCTCATCACTTCCTCTTACTATCAGGAAATCAGTATCTGTAGCACCTTTATGTCTTTTAAGCCATGAAACACAGAAGACATTCACTATTGAGCTTCTCAAAATTGCTGGTGACCCTCTCAATAGGATATTCTTTATCACTTTTATAAATAGTGTCTTCCGGCCCTTCCTAAAGAACATAGTTTGCTAGGGCTTTTCTGACCTTCATGGTGTATCCATCTCAGCTTGTCACTTCTTGGAACCATTTTATTCTCACCTCCACCATTTTCCATTGTATTTCTTGCATTTTTACTTTATGTTGGGAAGGCCATTGCTTTTTCCAAGCTTCAAAGCATTAAATTAGCCTATCTAATTATCTATCTCCTTAGGACATACAGAATGGTAAATGTTACATTAAGGGAGAGTAATTGCATTTCAATACACTCTCTTAACCAAATTTATATTCCACCCCTTCATATTCTAGCTCTCAAGATCTTGTCCCATTTATAATCACCCAGCTCCTACCCATACACATCTTACAGTTCCTTCTGTTTATAATGCCTTCTTCATTTTATAGGTCAACACATCCCTGGCTCCATTACACTTGTAATTTAACCTTAGTTATAGGTCTGGCCAGTACTGAAGATGGCTGTAAATCCAGAAAGAAGTTACACTTGTCTTGCAAGATGGAAACCTCTGCATTGTCTTCAAGCAAGAGTGGAATGCTAATCTTATTAGGAACAAATGTGCTAATTCTGCTGGCCCAGAAAGCTTAGAAAATCTGAATTTTCAGGTTCTTGAGCACATCAACCCTTGTGTTTCCATCCCAAATCTGAAAATCCATTGTTTTTCAACCAGGTTACTAATTATGGCAATACCAACACCCAAGGCTTTAGAATTTCACATTGTATGGAGCCTAATTAAATCTGGTTCCTGGTTTTCCTGACTTCCATCTACAGAGATGAAAGTCTTTTGCTGCCAATGAGGCTATTGGATATCCACATTTTGCCTTATTCTTGAGTAATTACCTCACTCCTTGATGTCTTTATTGTATTGATGGCACGCAGTGAGAGTCTCATGATTTTATAGAATTTAGATTTAAATTTATTTAAACTTTCAAATGACTCAGAAGTCGCACCCATCAGCATACTGCCTTCCAGCAAGTATGGATGGGGGTTAGGGGTCCAGGGTTTTACATCCCTGCATTGGATGTGTGCTGTCCACGGTGAAGAAATTTAGATGATAGGCTCCTTTTGTTGGAAAGCTTCCTGGAGGTAAGGCAGAGAAATTTATTTGAAAATGTGTTCAGAACAGAAAAATTACATCACATAAGAAACAATAACAGTGATAAAGTGAAGAGATACAGGAAACACAAGTGATGGTGCCTCCAAAACTATAATCTGAATATATCTATAAATTTTGTAGGTTTAAAACTGTTTAAGAGATCATCAAACAAAGGCATATCATAGTAAAAGAATAAGACATGAAGAAAAAGAATCAAATTTTAAAAGGAAACAGACTATCTAAATGTGAAAAAAATATATAGTTGTTGCAATTAAAAACTTAATTGGTAAAATAAACATCTGAAAAGCAAATTGCTGACCTGGAAATAGACTTGAAGAAATTACCTTCGGGCCCCTGGGTGGCGCAGTTGGTTGAGCGACTGCCTTCGGCTCAGGTCATGATCCCGGAGTCCCGGAATCGAGTCCCACATCAGGCTCCCAGCTCCATGGGGAGTCCGCTTCTCACTCTGACCTTCTCCCTTCTCATGTTCTCTCTCACTCTCTCTCTTTCCTAATATAAATAAATAAATAAATAAATCTTTAAAAAAAAAAAAAGAAATTACCTTCAATTCAGCCGACAGAGATAAATTAAGATATCTTTAATCAGTAAAACAAAGTCATATCTTCTTAGATATTGTTACTGAGAGGGTATGACATGAAAGGCTAAGAAAAATAGTAAAAACAGAGACAAAATATATACAAGAGTATTGAAAATCAGACTAGTCTCTTTTATCATCCAAGGTAGAGGCTGCAGAAGAAAATGAATCCTAGTCATGAAACTGCTGATGTGATATTGGAAACTGAAAATTATACTCAGCTAAATATTATGAAATGTGATGAAAAATTTAAAATATGTTTGAAACAAATGGAAGAGTTTAATGCTTATAAGCCATTGCAGAGAGAATTAAATATGAACCTCAGAAAAAGAAAATTTGAAGTTAGAAATATGAACAGCAATGTTGAACAAAAAATAATTGTAAACATCTATTACACATAAATATTGCTATGTAATAGTAACAAATTTGAGAAGTTTTTTAAAAGTAGAACTTAATAATGGACAACAATATAAGGTTAAATATCTCTAAGGTATTTGTACAAGAGAGGAGGATAAAATATTAATTTTGTTTATTTGTGTTGAATCAAATATACACGTTAAAAATTTAAGAATGATGAGTAGAAATACAAAGCAAATGTATATACCCAAACCAGGAGAGAAGCCAAAAAGACACATAAACACATAATCAATACCATGAAAGAAAGAAAAGTAAGAGTGAGGCAAAGAAAAAGCATGGTAAAAAGAAAATTCAAAGTGATATAGTTGGGATTACTTCAAGCTATCGTGAATATAGAAATAATATTTTAAAAATTTCCTTTTCAAAACAAATTTCAGATTAGTTTTTTGTTGATGTTTAATCAGTAAAGCAAAATGATTCAGAAGTACAACTAAAATATGTCTCAGAAAGATTGAAGGTCAAAGGTATATAAAAAAGTAATTCTAGGCTAATTGAAAAGAGAAATTATTGCAAGACTGTTATCTCGTTATTAGTGAAAAAACATTGTTAGGGAAAAAGAATGTAATTACTTAATCATGAACTATTTATTAGATAGCCATGACACAGGACTTCATATACCTGATTTATGTTTATCTGTAGTTATGAAATATGACTGAGTTGAGTCCATTATGTGTATCCTAGTATGCACACTGAGTATGAGAGGATAAAACCTAATTAAAAACTTAAGTCTTTATTAAATTTATCAATATGAAATCAGCAATATAGAGTAGAGGGTTCTTGGGGGAAGGACCAGGATAAATTGAGGAGCATCAAATTTCAGCTTGTTCCTAAAATCCTTCTTTACTCCTACCCTCTGAAGGAACGGGGAGATGTAGACTTCCTCTGCTCCAGGCCAGCACACAGAAGTAGTGAGATGATGATTGCCCTCTAGAAAAACTATTGGTTAGACAATAGGAATGAAAATAAAACATATTAAAATCTTGCATTACATTTCATTACAATGGAAAAAATTCAATATTTCAGGCTCTTTTCCATTAGAATGATTTATTTTTTTCACCAGAGTTAAAATAAACAGGAAAAATAAATTCAATCTTCAAATATTCAGTTTATGACTTTTGTATCATGTTCTTGAGAAAATAAAATCCTATAAAGGGTTGTTCAGATATATATAGTATACAAACTTTGTTCAGATTTTTTCCAGCATTATATAATCTTTCCCCCTTTTATATTTAGAATGAAACAACAGAATGGTATTATTTTACTGTCATCATCTTTGATCTTTTTCAGACATCTGTGTGTAAGATTGTATATTTATAACCTCATTGCAGCTTGTTAATTTTACAACAAAGAGTGTAAATGCTAGAATTCATAGTAACCTGAAATTTGTAACTTGCCCTTAATAGAAAGAATTTAAGGTACCTAGAATCTGAATATACCTGAATATACCTTCATATAACTATATCATAATTTCAAAGAAGTAATTGAATTTCTATTTTTAAAAAGAGATTTAAAATTGTGAAGTCGTCAGTTACATTTATATCCCATTAATTGTTTAACATTTGCATGCTGAATAATGTACTTATTGCAAGTAAACATGTTTTAATTTTCCAAGTGATCCTAATAAATACAAATTCTCTAATTTCAAAAGTAAATAAAACAGATTTAGCTGTATATCTAACTATAGTTCCTTCAAGGAGGCCCAGGATCCCCACTGTTTGCTATTCATATTCTTGTATAATTTCCTTTCATATTGTATTCAGGTTGATCTGTGTGTTCAATAGTATATGCTTTGTACTACTGTATATATAGTGCATACTTTTATGATAGCATATTACTTGTGAACTTAGATTATAAAAAACTATGGTCTCCATCTTGGGGTTTCCCCTTCCCCACCCTTCCCTGCCCCACCTCTCCCTCCTTCCTTCTGGAGGAAGTAAGCTGCCATGTTGTAAAAAACTTTAATGAGACCCTCACAGGAGGAAGAACTAAACTCTCTGGTGAATAGCCATGAAGGAACATGTTGCCTTGCCAACAGACATGTAAGGGTGCTTACAAATTCTACCATCTCAAACCAGCCTTCAGATGACTGCAGCACTGACTGGTGCATAGTTTGACTAAAATATCATGAGAAACCCTGAGGCAGACTTCAGCTACTTCCACGTTCCTGGTGCTCAGACACTGAGACAAAATCAATGTTTTGTTTTAAGCTGCTAAATTGTGGGGTTATTTGTTATACAATAGTAGATAAAAATACATCCATTAAGCAACATTTTGATTAATAGGAATTCACACTAATTCATGTCTTTAAAAAATTAAAGTACTATTCAAATATTAAAACACTATAAAATAATAATTATTTAATGTGTCCAAATGAATGTGGTCCATAAATGTTTCCTATTCACAGGCAAATATATAGATAATAATGTTTTTACCTTTTACATACCTATAGAGTTATAAAAAAAGAACAAAAATTCAGTCGTTAGTATGAGAGATAGATATATTTATAAGAAGAAGCATATTGG
Organism: Nasua narica; assembly: GCA_028533885.1. Classification (NCBI taxonomy): domain Eukaryota; kingdom Metazoa; phylum Chordata; class Mammalia; order Carnivora; family Procyonidae; genus Nasua; species Nasua narica. Next base: position 21,190,097 of record CM052810.1, read on the forward strand.
GGCACCTGGGTGGCCCAGTCCTTTAAGCATCTGCATTTAGCTCAGGTCATGACCCCAGAATCCTGGGATCAAGCCCCATGTTAAGCTCCCTGCTCAGCAGGGAATCTGCTTCTCCCTCTGCCCCCCTCCCATGCTCTCTCTTTATCTCAAATAAATAAAATCTTTAAAAAAAAAAATAAGCATAGGGCGCCTGGGTGGCTCAGTGGGTTAAAGCCTCTGCCTTTGGCTCAGGTCATGATCTCAGGGTCCTGGGATCGAGCCCCACATCGGGTTCTCTGCTCAGCGGGGAGCCTGCTTCCCCCTCTCTCTCTCTCTCTGCCTGCCTCTGCCTACTTGTGATCTCTCTCTTCTCTGTCAAATAAATAAAATCTTAAAAAAAAAAAAGCATATATATTTTAAAACTGTATACAGCCTGAAATTAAAAGAAAAAAAAGGATTGTTAGCTGAAGTATACTTAATTGTAGAGATCCAAAGTGATTTTCAATCCCAAGAGTAGTTTACACCTTAAGAACAACAAATATAGCCCCTTCCTTTCCAGCAGGTATAAACTTATCTTCTGCCTCACATATCCAAAATATTTGTTAAAGAAAAAAGAATAAAAAAAAAAAAAGAATAAAGTTGGAACACTACTGATACTTCATGTAAGAAAAATAGAAATATGGAGGAAGAATTCAGCTCTAGCTTGTTTCAGCCAGAATCAAGTTTAAAATACAGGATGAATGGCCTCTCTTCTCCACATCAAATCAAGGGAGTCCAGCCCAGAGAGAGCTTCCCTTCCCACAGTAGCTCATAGGGCTTTGCTACCTGTGATGCTGAAAGGATATTTTTATCACCTAATCTCATATGAGGTAATTTTTTAGTTATCTGCTTTTCTAACTACATAGAGGAGTAAATTCTGGTAGGCTTTTTTTTTTAAGATTTATTTATTATGTATTTATTTATTTAACATATGGAAATATCTCTTTTTTTTATGTTCAGTTAGCCAACATATAGTACATCGAATAACTATAGTTAAATAAGCAAGATGAAAACTAAGAAATCAATCCTTTCTTCTTTGTACATACTTGGAGTAGGAAAAGCAATAGGTTAAACCCCTTGGGATGGAACTAGTGTCTGACCTCACAAGAAGAGACATCAATTTATGTAGTATATGGATGTGCATGTGTCCATGGTAATGAGTATTTCTAATTTCATTGGTTTTTTTCTCCTTTGTTCAAAGTACAAAGGAGCCTTCTCTATCAAAGCTATGAATTCAGGAAGAGGGATACTGAGCATTGCATCCAAATTCTTAGGGTAGCTTTTGAAAATTAAGCAAGGAAACTATCGCTGTATTATTTTCACCCATGAGCCTTCTTCTCCACTTAAACATATGGAACTAAAATTCATGTTTTAATTTTAGGTAATTTTCTGAGGAAAGGAGAACAACTAAATCAGAAAATATAAAATCAGTCATGATGGTATCATCAAAATCAAGTTTTCTAAGGGCAGAGATATAGGAACTCATTTAAAGGGTTCATATTCTGACTCACTAATAAAACTAAAGAGGAAAGGAAGATAAAGAGCTCTGTTAGAAATGATGTGAAAGCAAAGTACTGACAGAGAGGTATTTTTGGGCAAAAGCCATGAAAAGAGTGGTATTATTTTGTAGACAAATATAGAACTATACAGCTCTAAACTATGCAAAATTAAGAAATGAAAGATAACAATATTTTTAAATTTATTTATTTAAATTTATTGATTTGAGCAAAGGAATTTATTATGGATTACTCTTGAGGATTTGCTATGTGTTTTAGACTGCAGAATGATCAAGCCAGGTAATTGGGGAACTCACCAGAAATAGAAATTGGCTGCATATATTAAACATCACATCACTGTATTTTTAGGAAGCACTCCAAAAAAGCTCGTCAATCTTGTAGTACATGGGATCTTAAGCTTTGATAGTATTAGTCTGCTTTGCATGGAATTCTTGGCAATAAATAGCTATGGGTTATTGGGCAGTTTGTCAACCACATATCATATATATTTGTTCTCTGGAAAGGAAAACTTATTTCCCAATAGAGAAGTGAAATCTACTGCAGGGCCTCATTGTGGAATGAAATAGAACACTGTGGGACAAGATGTGTTTCTTATTTGCCCTCTGAGATGTCAATTTCTTTTTTGGATTGGCTGAGGGGTTTTTTCTTCTTTTTAATTGTATAGTGCTTCTTATTTCTAATCTAACATACTCTAAATTAAACTGGAAAATTTACTTTCTTCATATAGAGTGAGATTAAATTACTGTGAACTGCAGCAAGGGAGTAGGTGGCTGGAAAAATGCCAGAATTCAGGAAAAAGGAGTGTGAATGTGAACTCTGTGTTTTCCATTTTAGCCTTGCTCTCTTGCTGACAACATTGGAGAGGTGAGGTGAGCAAAAAGCAGCTGTAGAAGCAAGAAACCAAGCACCTGAGAACTGAAATGGATAAACAGCATTAGTTTTTAACTAAACAGATTAGAAAAGCAGAGTCATTCATAGAAAAGTATTAAATGATATGGAAATCATTTGAACTATAAAAAAGCTGAAGGTTCCGGAAAGCATAGTTGAATATAATACTGAAGATGGTTGAAAAATATAGCAGGCATAGAATTACACATTTAAAAAATACGAGATAAACTGTGCATGAAACATATGAAATATTTTCCTTTGTAATTTTACATTGTTATAGGAACACTATGTAAAACAGTATACCTTGCTTTCAAGCAAGCTATGTAATTAAGAATTTAATGTTTCAATGTGGGATACATAGCTCCATGTCCCTTATATTGACTTTCAGGTTATTCTCATACATTTCTCCCTAAAAATATTAGTGACTTCAATATACTTGGATGATTCTTCTAGAATCCGTTTATTGAACTCTCCTCCATCTTCACCTTTATCCTACTTCTGCCACTCACTGCTACTGTTGTTCTTGTCACTCTAAAAATTCAACCCTCCACTGTCTTGTTCTATGCAGCCCTCTTTCTGATCACTGCCTCCTTTCATTCCTGTGAGCTTCCTCTACCAGGATGCCATTAGTGTGCTTCTATCGGCATTTTGCTGTCACTCAACTCACTGATGTCCTTTCATCTGTCCTTAATCAATTTAAATACCATGATCAGTCATTATAAAACTAACACCTCAGCTTCCCTGCCTTTCTCATTCTTCGTCATACTCACTTAACCAAACCACGGCTCGTTTTAAATCCAACCCTCTGCCTACTTCTTCCTTGGACCCATGCAGCTCAATGTGGCTTTGGGAAAATATACAGCCACAAAATTCCATCTACTTTAAATTCCTGATTATAAACCTCAAAGGATTTTAATGCTGCCCTGTAGTCATTCTATCTTTCCCTAATCCAATCACTGACCTCCTAGATAACTCTGGCACCTGTTCCTGTCTTCTACACTTCCTATCCCATTCTCAACCTTAATGTTCTTCACAAAATGAAGTAATCAGAAGAAAACTTCCACAGGTTTCTCCAAAAACATCTAACTGCAGACACACTCCCACCCTGTTTGTCTTTTGCTATAGATTAGCTGTTCATATTCCTATCAATAGCTCATACTTCTTATACTTTTCATGTTGATCACACTTACTCAAGAACATTGTTCTAGTAATTCCTTTCCATCTTACTTATATTATCACGTTTTCCTTCTCTACTAAATTATTTCCTTATATAAAATGATGTTATTTCTCCAATTAAAAATAAACTTAACCTGACCCCACTACCACAGACATCTCATATACCATTTCCTTGGTTACCTTTACAGTAGAACAGTTTAAAGGATGTGTTTATATTTGCAGGCTCTTTTCTTCTCCCTCCAATTTTATTTTGAAACTATGCCATTCAATCTTCTATTTTCATCCCTTGACTGGAAATGCTTTTCACTGTCATCTGCAACTCTTAGTCACTGAATCCAATATTCAAGGCTCAGTAGTCTTATATAACATTGTCAATAACCCATTTTTCCCTTAACAAACTATCTTCCTTAGCTTTCCAGGGCATCCACTGTTATTGTCATTATTGTTTGTTTTTCATCTTGTTGCTTACTGTTTGTTATTGCTAAGTCTTCATGATGGTTTCTCTTCTCTCCAACTTCATAATGACCATAGCTCAGTTTGGGAACCTCATTTCTTATCTATCTATACTCACATTGTCTAATATCATCCAATCTTGGGATTTTAAATTCTATGATGTAAATAAATCCATGTGTTAATTCTCAAATATATATCTTCGACCTTAGTCTTCTCTTTCCAAACATATATACAGAAGCCTACTTGATATTTCCACTGCTAAAACTTAAATATATTTAAAATTGAACCATTAATGTTCAAACCATCCATCCCCAAAAGAAAAGAAAAAATATATTCCAGCCACATTTTTTACCATCCTTCTCAATTAATGGTAACTTAGTATTTCTGGTTGTTGCGGATTAAAACTTGGAGTTAATGTTAATTTCTCTCTCTTTGTTTCAAAACCAACCTGCCCATTTTTCCTGTTGGCTCTAATTTCAAATAAATTCTGACTTAGACAGTTTCTCCCTAACTACCCTGTTGCTACCCATTATGGCCTTTTACCTAGATTCTGCAATAACTTCCTAACTTGTCTCTATGGTTCCATTCCTGCCCCATACATCCCCCTTCAAGTTTTTTCTCAACATGCTTGTCAGATTGATCAGACAGATCATGTCATTCTCACTCTCAAGATGCTTTCATATATCCCTGTTGCTCTTTGGGAAAACTAGTTAAACCACACCAAGCCCTGAAAGCCTCTACGTTGTCTCCCTTTGTCTGTTTTGCTCTTCCTACTACTATCTCTCCCACCACTGGATCCACACTGATTTTTTTGGTAATTCCTCAAATGTTCCAGACAAATCCCCACTTGGAGACTTTGTGCTGATTTTTCCCTTTGCTTGGAACTTTTCCCCCCTGGATATCTATATCTTTATTCCACATATCCTTCAAGTCTCTGCTTAAGAGTCCTCCCCTCAATGAAGTCTGATATGACTACTCTATTTAATACTATAATCTCCCTCTTCCAAATTTCGCATACCTGGCCATGCTATTTTTCATTGCACTTATCATCATGTAATGTAACATGTCATTATTTATTTTTAGTTTTGTGTTTTTAATATTGTGATCCCTATAAATATGCTCTAGAAAGGCAGTACTTTTTCTATCTTTGCTCACAGATGTATTATAAGTTCCTTGAGCTATGTCTTCAAATTGTACATATTTAATATGTACTTGTAAGGAAAACAGAAAAAAAATATTTATTCAATAGTAGTAGGATTAATTTAGAATCAGAAAACATGGGTGGGTGCAACATCTAGTTAATTTCTCTTACCTATACTGGTTGTGTGACCAGAAGAAAATTAACCTCTCTGAACATGTAAAATGTAATAATAGCAGTATCTACTATATAAGGTAAGTGCAAGAATTGACTTATTTTTTTAAACACTGTGTAGGCACACAGTAATAATAACACGATCATTCATTAAACATGATAGCTATTTTTGTTACAATTACTTTAATAAAAATCAAACTACCTAGAATTCATTAAATAATTGTAAAAGTATGAATCTTGTATGAATCTGTTATATTGCCAAAAATCTATTTGGTAGGTGAAGTAAATTTTCAAAGTCTAAGACTGCACATTATTTATCATTGTATTTTGGAGATTAACATAGTAGGCACTAGTGAGTATTCAAACTGCCCAATAGAATTAAATAGAATTGGCTATAAAGAGGATCAATAAATAGATCATTTTCTCAATTTTAATAGTTTTACATAAAGTAGAAATTATTTTTGTTATTTATAAGCAAGGAAACAAATTCTCTCACCTCTACATCAATTGAATACCTATATATTTAAGGATTTTACTTCTGTCTAATTTCCAGTCAAAACTAAAAAGAATGAGCATCAATTAGGGATATGCTTAGATTGTTACTGAAATTTTTCGTAGGTGCAAAAGCAGCTTTTTACCCAGTAGAGAGATATCAAAAGATTAAAGAGATTGCATGCAAGAATCATATTTTCAGGAAACAGGATTTGCATCTTTCTGTTAATTTTTTTTGCTGTCTCTTAGAGGCCATTTGAGAAAACTTTAAGATCAGAGAGCGAAAACATTGTGCTGGCAGTAATCCGGATAAAGACAGCTGAAGAGCCACCTGCTTGTCTGAATGAATTTGTACCATTTTTTATGTGTGGAGATCCTTGCTTTCCTGCTACCTCTACACATCTTCAAGTTTGATAGGCTTCTAAGTACTTAGTCCTTTTATGGTGTCCAAGACTGACCTGGGCATTCTGGCTTGTTTCCATATATTTAAGTGATTCTTCTTCCTCTTTGACAATGCCTGTTCTGATATATTTCAAATATTTACTTTTTCTTCTTAGGATGTGTTTTTAGATTTAGGTCCAGTTACATATCTGAGCAAGGCGACCAGTCTACCATTTCCCTGACAAGATCTCTAACAGATTTAGTTCATGCCTGTTTCTCCTTTACCAGTCCCAATGTCTAAGTAGTAAAACCAGTGAGCCTTTGAAGGTCTTTTATAGACAATTAATCGTTGACTAACCACTTTTTCTTCCTCATACAGCTGCAATATTGCTATCCAATATTCAAGCATAGGCTTGTGGAAAATCTACTGTAATAATTTTTAATAGTTATAGATGATGAGCCCCTAACTATATAATCACATAATAACCCTTACAGTGGAAAATAAACTCATGTAAAGTAATAAATAACTGATTTTCTTCACATTTTACTTTAGAGGAGGGTTCCTTCCCAGAGAAGGCAATATGCCAACCAAATGTTATGAAATCCAGAATTTAATTTAAAACAAATCAACCAGGACAGCGCAATATAAAAAGCTGGGTTGATGTAAGTGACATTTTAAAGCCAGTTATTTGTCTCATTTCAGAGCTGATCAGCTGATCAAATTAGTCAATCTAAAATTAGCTCAGTAGGGGTGCCTGGGTGGCTCAGTGGGTTAAAGCCTCTGCCTTTGGCTCAGGTCATGATCTCAGGGTCCTGGAATCCAGCCCCGCATCAGGCTCTCTGCTCAGCGGGGAGTTTGCTTCCCCCTCTCTCTCTGCCTGCCTCTCTGCCTACTTGTGATCTCTCTCTCTCTGTCAAATAAATAAATGAAATCTTAAAAAACAAATAAAAATTTAAAAAATAAAGTTAGCTCAGTAGGTGTTAGAAATTGGCGTGCTCTCTCTCTGATAAAATTTATGATAGTTAATAAATGTAAAATGACTAAAATAGTTTATGGACAAATCCCAACCTTATATGAACAAGCATAAGAATCTAAGAAGAATCTAAGTAGGAAGAAAGATAAAATTATATCATAAAGAACTCTACATATAGAAATTAAATTGGAGAATTTCAGTTTGCCATTTCCCAATAATCAAAATCAGAGAATCCTCCTTCTTGAATATTGTTGGGCATGTATGTGTCTGTCAAGAGTTTCATAAAGATTGTGTTCAGATAGCCAAAACAGCAAGGAGATAGGATTTCTTCAGTTTAGAATATAGGTTTTATGAAATATTTTGTGCCTCTTAATATGTATTTACTTAATAAATGTATGTATGATGGAATTTGGTCTGAGAATTATGAGTTGATAGGTTGTAGGGACATACTTAATTTCATCTATTATAAAGAATTTTAATTATTTGCAAATAAATGACACTAAGAGTTATACTAACTAAAGAGTTAGTTTATAACATTTAATCAGAGAAGGTAAAGTTGAGTAAAAATGATTTTCAAAAAAGAGGTAAGAAATCTAAGCTTGAGGAGGAGTAGTACCTGCATAAAGAAAATTTATAATTAGATAAATAATCATAGTCCACATGAAAAAAATTGTTTCATCAAGTGATAGTTTAGATGAATGTAATCTTCTATTCAGTACAATTCAGTGGGTTTCCAATTAATCTAATTTAGAATTAGATTAGGAAAATTTTTATTTTTTTGTCACTAGCTAAGATTGAGAAAGCTAGATTCGCTAAAGGACAAGAGTCTTGAATTAAAATTATAGATGTATATAATTAGAAATGTTAAGCTTAGCATGCCATAATGACAGGAAAATGGAGTATTTGAAAGCCTGGTGCATTATGCTCATTTATTTTCCCTAATCACAGGAGTCATTTGAAGGGTAAGTCATCTGTTCTTCCGGCAAAAAGATCAGAAAATTGCCCTCCCTTCCCTCTGTTAAGATTTTTTCCTTCTTTTCCAAAAACAGAGCAATCTAGAAATCTTCTGGTAGGGAAAAAATCCTATTAAAAAGGAGTACTGGGAAACTATCTTCAGAAATGTTTAAGAGGAAGGATTTGTGAAGAGAAGTGGCAAATGTAATGAGAATAATTCTCTTTGTGCTTCCTTTAATGTGCTACATATTGTCACAACCACAGATAGTTCTGATCTCTTTTTTCCAAGTTTCTTGAACAGACAGAGCAAAAGTCTTAGTTTCACGATTCGGTACCAAAGAAGTATGTATGTGTATGTATGTGTGTGTGTGTGTGTGTGTGTGTGTGTGTGTAATGAGTCAATTTCGGATTTCCTTGAAAAGAAGAAAAAAGAGCTAAGCCAAGAACGTAAAAATATAATCAAAAGATGAATAAAAGTCTGAGACTATTTTATAGCCTTTAAACCTACTATGAAAAATATCTGAGTTGTATGTAACAGTCATTAGGAATGATTTAGGAGAAAAAACATAATCCACCGACAAGTATATGCATCTTATTTTATATTACATTAGATTCTGTCAAAACATACTACATATATAGTCACTGCTCCCCCAGAGTCTTGTAATAGTTTATGTCAAAATTCTTTCATATTAAGAGAATTCCATCATACTTTATAGTCATTATATTATTCAATGCAGTTTCTGTTTTTTTTCTTATTTTTTATAGTTTCAACTCCATATTTTCCTAATTATCCAATTTTTAATTTTTTTCTATTCTAGAAGAGCTTGGACAAATTAAATTTCAGAAAAAAATAATATATACTTATAAATGACCTTGTTCATGCTGTTAAATACAGTTAACCCTTGAACAAAATCTGTTTGAACGTCATTTGTCCACTTACGCAGACTTTTTTCAATAAATACAGTACAATACTATAAAGTATTTTCTGTTCATTATGATTTTCTTAACTTTTTTTTTCTCTAGCTTACTCTATCATAAGAATGCAGTACTAAACATGTTAATCTATAATTCTGTTGTTTGTAAGTCTTCTGGTCAACTGTGGGCTATTAGTAGTTAAGTGTTGGGGCAGTTGAAAGTTCTACCTGGATTCCTGACTGCATAGGGGTTGTTCCCTACCCTCAGTTTGTTCAAGATTCACTGTATCTATAGATTTTCCAACCTACACGCAATTAGTGGTTTCAGTCTTGACTGCTTATTACATCAACTTATTATATCAAAAGAGTAGGTTTATTCTTTAACTGTACATTATTTATTTTTCTACTATCAAATTAAAAATGTAATCTATTCTGTCCCAAAGATATAATCCAGTTTTACCTTATACAGATATTTTTATATAATTTTCTTTTTTCAGGATGTTCTCATATTTGTACTGGTCTAATCACTGATTTTGTATTATAAATTGAGGAAAGCTGTGAAATAATGAAAAAAAATTTACATACTCTCTTAGAACCTCAGTTTCCTTGCCTGAAGTATAGTCATTCTGATGAGCAGACTCAGAATGTACACGTTGATCATAGCTTTAGATCTATAAAAAGTTTTCGAGACTTGGCTGTGTTCTTATTAAGCCAAGAGCACACTGTTTTAGTTAGATTTTTCATCCACATTGTTGTATATAATATGATCTGGCAGCAAGACTCTGCTTTGGAATAGGGAAAAGAAAAACAGATTGAAAACTAAAGGTCTAAGTATTGTGATATCTGTGCCTTTGCCTCTCACATTTGTTTTATGGTCCTTATATATACAGTGAATTACATTGTATTTCTATGCATAATGCAAAGTTTGTATCAAATATTTTGTGAGCATTAAGAATACTTTACCTACAGTTGAGTATGATTTATATAGTACTAGCACTTATGTAGCATTTACTAAATGTTGGACTCAGTACTAAATTTATATTTCAAATATGTCGTGTTATTATTTTACCAGTTTGACATACAAGAAAACTGAAGCACCTAGATGTTATAGGAATTTCTCACAGTCCTTCAATCTGGAAGTGACTGAAAGGAGGAGAGTTAACTTCCAGACTCTCTAGTTCTAGACTCCACCTTTTAAATAATGAAAAGATTGTGAGTTCTGAAGAAGTGAAAAAACAAAAAACAAAAACCAGCCTGAATCTGAAAGAATTAAAAAAAAAAACCTTCTCAGGCCTGAGACAGTAAACATCAGCTCTGCAGTTAATCAGACTGTAACAACAGACATTGATAAAGCCAGATGTAACATTAACAGGAAATAATGCTTCCCTCATTGCTGCTGTATAGTGTCAAAATGACTTCCCTTCTTTGAGTGACTGTCATCCTGCTTTGCCATTTTCACCTTGTGAATCAAGGGCAGTGAGACACTTACGTGTTAGCTTCCATCACCTCAGTCAGCAGGGCTCAAATCTACTTATCTTACTTCCACCTTAGAAATTGCAGGCAGTCCAGAGTTGATCCTTCCTGTACTCACCGTGCCTTAGAATCAATCATGGCAAATTCAGAAGTTACCAGAAATCTTTCCTACTCCAACAACACTCGAACATGGACACCTCATAGGCCTGTAGTGTGTTGTCTACCCTGTTGCAACACATCAATGAGCCTATTTTACTACTCTACCTGTTGGTATCTAGGGATCTTACTCAGATGGGCTTTATAACCTGATGTCTAATCTATAGACATCTCACAAATATAATGTGTTTTGTTTTGTTTTCTTTTGTAAAGTTTCCCTCACCTCCCTGAGGTTTCATATATTCTGGATTCGCTTTGGTTTTCTGATCCGTGCCTTAAAATCTGCTTAGTGTTAGTACTGACTGAAAATTCATTGTGGTTTATAACTAACACTTATATTCCTCTATTGGTAAATACGAGCAAGTTATTTAACCTTGTTAAGATGCAGTTGCTTCTCTGTAAAAGAGGAATAATCATTTCTCAAAGGATTTTGTAAGTATTAAGTGAAATAGAACAAGTAAATAGACTGTCAGAGCCTAATTTATGACACACAATGAGTACATATTATTATTATTATTATTACTGCTAATATATAACATTTTTACTTTTACATTGTTCTAAAACTGATTTGAAAGGGGACTGTTAAACAGATACAGAGATTTTTTTGTAGATACATAGATATTCTTGTGGAGTCCCGTGGGCTGAAAAGGGGACTTGACTGTGCAGGTGAGGCTTTTGTTTCTCCCAGTGCTTCAACTGGAACAACTTAATTTTCATTTATATCATCTATTGAGGGTCAAACATAATTCATTAAAAATGGCTCTGCTTCATACAAAGGTTTTTAAAACAAGGAAGAAATATACTATTTAAAATGTTGAATCAATGCAAAAAGACTATAATATCTATAAAATTTGACTATATCTATAAAATTTTGCAAACAATATATAAATTTGGGGGATAATTTTTGAAAATAAAGGTTAAAGTTCCATTAATATGGCTTAAGTAACAAATCAGCTTTAAATTGATATTTTCAATACCTTAAGGTTAATAATTGTCTTGGAATGTATGATATATACTGAAGAATAGACATGAAAGGCATTGATATTTCCAGAATTACTTTTCTTTTTTTTTTTTTTCAGAATTACTTTTCTTTATTTTTACATTGAACTTACTCAAAGGGGAGGAAGGCAAGAAATGGAAAGAAAGGAGGGAGAGACAGAAGTTGCTAATCTTTTGGATTTAGTCACTATGCAAATATAATGCTGTAAAAAACCTGCAGTGAGTCTTTTTGGCCATGGATTTAGCAATGTAAGCATAGAGCCAGCAGAACTAAAGGGGCTCTTTATAACTGTCCATCCTGAAAACACATGTGAAAAATAAGCTCAATTTGAACAAGGTTGGACACTAATTAAACCTTGCATCTGCCCCAATCCTTGCCTTAAAGCATCTTATAATATGCTTATCATGCAGTCAAACTAAAAAAAACCAACACATGATTTGGTACAACTTTGTTAAGCCATTTATTCTAAAAGTGGCCAAGTCAAGTTATGGCTTGGCATAAAGAAATATAATAGATAAGATGCCATTTGACACATGACACCCTGCCATCAACACCCTAAAAACGACCTGGTATGTTGAAATTAGTCACGAAGAAATAGATTCTAAAATTTCTTTCCTTTCAACATTCAGCAGATTAGAATGTTCATTTCATTCTTTGTGGCTAGCTTTTGGGCTTACGTAGTTACATGTATTCTCGTTAAATGTTGTCAGTGTAAAGGAGTCAGAATTTTCTTTGAGGACTACATTTTCAAACAAAATAAAATTGGTGGATTTTGTGCTTTGGTGAGCACCTGTAATATTTGTTAATGTATCTGATTTTGTGGCTCCGGAGATGAAAGTACCACCACACATCATCAAAATCATTACTTACAACATTTGTATATAATGTCATAAAATCTCAGTTAACGCTGCTGGAATGTCTTGTTTACTACTCTGAATGTCAACAGCTTCGTTAGCGCCAAGGCTTTGAATTATTTTCTGTATCAAGGATGTTGCTTTTTATAAAATGGGAGGAAAATGTGTCATTTTTATCTCTGTGTAGAAATTTGTTACATTTCCAGAGTGAAGTCTTAAAGAACTTGATCGAACTTCAAGTAAAAGTTTTTATTCTTTATTTTGAAAAGAAAAAGAAATTCCCTTCGTAGAACAATTTGACCAGATGGATTTCTTTTATGGCAAGGTTTAATTAGAAGATAGTTTACTTAGAGCCATGAATTTCAAATTGTAGTGTGCATCAGAATCACCTGAAGGGCTTGTTAACCAACAGAGTTTTGGGTCCTATCCCCAGAGTTCAGTAAGTCTGGGGTGAAACCCAAGAATTAGCACTTTGATACCCCTGACTTAAGCAATGTTTTGATTACATAAATAATTTACTCTTTATTTAAGACTGTTTTCAGGATAATGGATGGTGCTGATGAACTATGAGCTCTTTTGACTAAAATGCTACTTTGAAAGAAGAGATTAAATAAATTACATAAACTTTCCAGTGTTATGGATAACTTGAAGGTGATACAGTCTTATTAATCACTTTAGCCAGCAAAGATTTGCAAACACCTAAAAAAGCTTCATTTTTTTTTACATTACATTAAAATAAAAATGTGGAGTTACAGAAAAGAGGCATACCTAACCATAAGTGGCCTCACCATTGACCTAAGGGCGAAGAACATCATGGCAATTAAGCAACATGATTTTGACTTGGAATCTTGCTGAATTCTAGAAATAGTATCCTCATTTTGCAAGGTGAACAGAATGAGATCTCATTGATTACATTTGCTGCCCAATATGTTTGTAAACAAGTATTTTCAGCAGTACTGATAAAAATAAAGTTTTTCTGATTAAACTAAAAAAGATGCTATGCATACTGCCATTTAACTCTTTATTCAGTTCAAATAAAATCTCTTTGGAATAATTTTGGGCAAAATTATATTTGTATTTGTCAATTTTGATTTCCAGGCATTTTTTCAAGAGCTGATATTTAATTTTCTATTTAAACATAAGCTCAGGAGACCAGTAAATCTTTGTGTAGTTCATTCTTTGTATATACATATTTTAATAATTTATTCATAGTTAATAGAGACTTAAAAATTTGAAATATGAACAGTCATATCCATTTCATTTTTCCAATACTTCTTTAAATCTCCTAGATTACCTCAATGGCAATTGGTCCAAAAGCTATCCTTCTGTCTTTCTTATTCTTCCCACTTCAGAATTTTTTTCACAAAATCCTCAGATGTTTATGGCATCCAGCTCCTAGATGCCAGACACATACAAAACAGCTCTTCATACCCTTTCTGTCAGTACACACACATCTCAAAGATACTGCAGGCTCAGTTCTAGACCACTGTATTAAAGTGTATATTGAAATAAAGTGACTCAAATGAAATTTTTTGTTTGCCAGTGCATACAAAAGTTATGTTTACACCATAGTATAGTCTATTAAGTGTGCAATAGTATTGTCTGCAGAAACAAGGTACATATCTTAATTGAAAGATATTTTATTGCTAAAAAATACTATTATCTGAACCTTTAGTGAGTCATAATCTTTTTGCAGGTGGAGGGTCTTGACTCAATCTTGATGGCTGCTGAGTGACCAGGGTGGTGGTTGCTGAAGGCTGGGGTGGTTGTGGCAATTTCTTAAAATAAGACAGTAATGCAGTTCACTGCATAGCTTGAGTTTTTCTTTCACTAATGATTTCTGTGTAGCATATGATGCTGTTTGATAGCGTTTTACCCACAGTACGACATCTTTCAAAATTGGGGTCATTCTTCTCAAACCCTGTCACTGCTTTATTAACCAACTTATATTCTAAATCTTTTGTTGTCATTTCAGCAATCTTCACAGCATCTTCACCAGGAGATTCTATCTTGTAAAACCACTTCCCTTGCTCATTCATAAGAAGCAACTCCTCATCCATTAAAGTTGTATCATGAAATTGCAGCAATTCAGTCACTCATCAGGCTCCACTGCCAATGCTAGTTCTCTTGCTGTTTCCACCACATCTGCCATCACTTCCTTCACTGAATTCCTGAACCCCTCAAAGTCACATGTGAGGGTAGGAATCAATTTTTTCCAAACTCCTGTGAATGTTGACATTTTGACCTCTTCCCATGAATCACAAATATTCTTAATGACATCTAGAATGATGAATCCCTTCCAGAAGCTTTTCAATTTACTTTGAAATTCAGATCCATCAGAGTAATCACTGCCTATGGAAGCTATAGCCTTAGGAAGTATATTTCTTAAATAATAAGACTTGAAAATTGAAATTCCTCTTTGATTCATATTCTGTAGACTGGATATTGTGTTAGCAGGCATGAAAGAAACATTAATTCATTGTACATCTCTATCAGAGCTCTTGGGTGACCAGGTACATTGTCAATGAGCAGTAATATTTTGCAAGAAATCTTTACCTTTTTTTTCTTTTTTTTCTGAGTAGTAGGTCTCAACAATTGACTTAAAAAATTCAGCAAACTATGTTGTAGAATTACGTGTGGTCTTCCAGGCTTTGTTATGCCATTTATGGACCACAGGCAGAGTGAATTTAGTATAATTCTTAAGGGCACTACCATTTTCAGAATGATCAATGAGAATGGCTTCAGCTTAAAGGCACCAGCTGCATTAACCCCTAAATAGAGAATCAGCTTTCCTTTGAAGCTGGCATTGACTGAAGAGAAGCAGTGACTTTTTGTCTTTAGTAATGAAAGTTCTAGATGGCATCTTCTTCCAAAAGAAGACTGTTTTGTGTACATTCGAAAATCTGTTGTCCAATATTATCCATTGTGTGTGTGTGTGTATACACCCCACATCTTCTTTATTCATTCATCCATTGATAGACACAGGTTGTTTGCATTTCTTGCCTATTATAAATAATGTTGTAATAATCACAAAGGTGCATATACCTTTTCACATCAGTTTTTCTCTGATTTCTTAGGTGAATACCAGTTGTAGATTATTGTATCCTATGGTGTTTCTATTTTTAAATTTTTGAAGAACCTCTGTACTGCTTTCCACAATGACTGTACTAATTTACACTTTCATCCATAGTGCATGAAAGTTTCTTTTTCTCCAAGTCCTTGCCAATACTTGTTTTTTCTTGTCTTTTTGATTCTAACCAGTCTGACAAGTATAATGTCATTTGATTTTGATTTGCATTTCCTTGATGATTAGTGATGTTGAGAATCTCTTCAAGTATATATTGTTCATTTGTATGTCTTCTTTGGAAAATTGTCTATTTAGGTCCTCTGCCCTTTTTTTTTTAAAGATTTTATTTATGTATTTGACAGACAGAAAGAGATCACAAGTAGGCAAAGAGGCACACAGAGGGAAAAGGGGAAGCAGGCTCCCTGCTGAGCAGAGGGCTGATGTAGGGCTCGATCCCAGGACCCTGAGATTATGACCTGAGCCAAAGGCAAAGGCTTAACCCACTGAGCAACCCAGCCACCCCTCCTCTGCCCATTTTTATTCATATTACTTGCTTTTTTGGTTTTGAGTTGTATCCATTCTTTATGTATTTTGGATATTAACCGCTTTTAAATATATTATTTGCAAACATCTTCTCCCATTCGTTAGATTGATATACACACACACAAACACACACACAGGAATATTGCAAGGCAATGAACAAAGGATGAGATATTGCCATTTGCAACATCATGAATCGATCTAGAGGGTAGAATGCTAAGTGAAGTAAGTCAGACATAAAGATAAATGCCACATGATTTCACTCATATGTAGAATCTAAAATAACAAGACAAATGAATAAACAAACAAAAAGCAGATTCAGACCTATAAATATAGAGAACAAACTTGTGGTTTCCAGAGGAAAGGGACAGGGAGGAATGGGGAAAATGGATGAAGGGGAGTGGAGTATATAGGCTTCTAGTTATGGAATGAATAAATCATGGGAATAAAAATACCACATAGAGGGTATAGTGACTGGTATTGTAATAGCATCATATGATGGCAGATAGTAGCTACACTTGTGCGCATAGCATAATGTATAGAGATGTATCACTAGGTTGTACACCTGAAGCTAATGTAATATTATGTCAACTATACTCAAGGAAATATTTTTAAAAGTCTGTTTATGGCGCCTGGGTGGCTAAGACATTAAGCGTCTGCCTTTGGCTCAGGTCATAATCCCAGCATCCTGGGATCCAGCCCCATATTAGGGCTCTCTGCTCAGCAGGGAGCCTGCTTCTCCTCTCCAGCTCCCCCGTGCTTGTGTTCCCTCGGTATCTCTCTCTATCATAAACAAATAAAATCTTAAAAAAAAAGTCTGTTGTTTAGTGCAGCCTTCACTAATTATCTTAGCTAGTTTTTCTGTATAGTTTGCTGCAGCTTCTACATCAGCACTCACTGCTTCACCTTATACTTTTATGTTAATGGAGATGGCTTTTTCCCTTAAACCTCATGAACTTACCTTTGCTAGCTTCAAACTTTTCTTCTTTAGCTCCCTCACCTCTCTCTGTCCTCACATAATTGAAGAGAGTTAGGTCCTTGTTCTGGATTAGGCTTTGGCTTAAGGTAATGTTGTGACTGGTTTATCCAGACCACTAAAATGTTCTCCATATCACCAGTAAGGTTGTTTTGCTATCTTACCATTTATGTGTTCAGTGGAGTAGCACTTTTAATTTCCTTCAAGAACTTTTCTTTTGCATTCTCAACTTGGCTGTTTGGCACAAGAGGCTTAGCTTTCAGCCTGTCTTGGCTTTCGACATGCCTTCCTCACTAAGCTTAATCATTTCTAGCTTTTGATTTAAACTGAGAGACTTCTGACTCTTCCTTTCACTTAAACTTGTAGAGGCCATTTTAGGATTACTAATTGGCCTAATTTCAATACTGTTGGATCTCAGGAAATAGGCCTGAGAAGAGAGAGGGACATGGAGGAACTGTGTGTCTGAACTATCAGAGCACATACATTTAAGTTTTATATAAGTATTTTATATAGGCATGATTAGTGGTGCCCCAAAATAATTACAGTTACACAAAGACCGCTGATTATAGATCATCATAACATATATAATAATAAATAAAATTTTGAAATATTGTGAGATTTACCAAATTGTCATATTGTCATACAGAGACAAAAAGTGAACAAATGCTGTTGGGTAAATGGTGCCAATATATTTGTTGGAGGCAGGGTTCCCACAAGCCAATTTATAAAAACTGCAATTTCTGTGAAGGGCAATAAAATGAGGTATGTCTGTATTCCTCATAAGCCATGAAGAAACCACTGAAGACTGTTCTTGAAAGCCAGGGGTCTGGGTCTTATCACTGCTGAGGTAATACATTGGTGTCTAAATCTCAGCATAGAGTGCAGTGTTTCTTCTTAGATAGATGATTCTACTTCCTCAATATTATGGTTGCCCAGTGCCTGGCATCTTATAGTTGCAGCCCTTAGCCCTCACTGTTTTTAGTTCACATACTCTTCTCAAGGTGGAAAATAGCTGTGAGAGAGTTGGGCAAGACTGGTTCTAGCAATTTCTATCTCACACATCAGAACTTCTTTTGACCTTCCCAGGGATAAAGTAATATCTCTCCAAGAACCTAAAACATAAGTTATCTTATTTTTCCCTCTTGGGAATTCAACAACCTATAGCTTTCCATCTAATGTCGGCTGAATAACTGTCCTTAGAGATTTCTATATAATGTCCTGACCTTATAAGGAATGTTACCTTCACTGATCCAAAGGTGATTTTTATCCTGATTTATTATGTGGCACTTTAGTAAACTAAAAACAAAAAAGCAGAAATTATATATCTTGTAGACAAATGTAAAGTTAATTTTCAGGTCAAGTGCATGTATTCATGTGCATTTTTAAAGGGGAAGGTGCTCATACTCTTTTTCTCATGTTTTCAAAAAGATTCATGACCAAAAACAAATCTATAACTAGTTGATTAGAAGGACTTAAGTTTAGGAATAGAACATACAAGGATAGTTTTTAGAAAGAGAAGTCAGCACAGAGAATGGCAAGGATGTATCAGAGATACAGGAAAAGAACAAGAACAAATGACATTGTGAAGTCAGAGAAGTGAGTTGAATGCTGAAGCATCCAGTTAGACCAAGAATTCACTGATAGCTGCTGTTGGGAGCATTTCCAGAGTGTTGCTCTTAAGGTTGTCACTTTCAGTGTAAGTTACCTCTGGCAATATTGTCAATGAACACAGCCTCCAGGGACAATCTCTAGCAGGAGCAGCAGTGGAGGAAGGTGACAACTTAAAGGAAGCAGTGGGAGGTGCAGAAACTTTCACTTGCTCCTCAAGGCTAATAAATAATTGAGAACCCAGCCTGACCACTCAGGAACATTTATCTGGCCTTATTCTGCCTTGTCGCTTCCACACGTTTTCATTCATCATGTGCTACTACCGCACCACACCAGTGCTTCTCAGAGTATTCATGGTTAAAAAGGAGAGGAGGCTTTCCCCCAAAATTTATCGTGGCCAATCTTTTTGTAAAATATAGTAAAAATACAGTAACAGTGAAATTAAAAAAAAAACATAAAATAGTAACATTTTTTATTATCAGAAAACCAGAAGCTTCTGTACTATAGGATTCCATTTATAGAGAATGCTTGAAAGGACAAGATTATACAAATGGAGAAAAAATTAGTGGT
Organism: Nasua narica; assembly: GCA_028533885.1. Lineage (NCBI taxonomy): Eukaryota > Metazoa > Chordata > Mammalia > Carnivora > Procyonidae > Nasua > Nasua narica. Next base: position 21,209,420 of record CM052810.1, read on the forward strand.
TTCCAGGGGTTAAAGAGAGAGCAGGAATAAGAGGAGGATGGGTGTGGATCTAAAAGGGCAACCTGTGAGAATCTTGTTCAATGGATATGTCTGTATTTTGAATGTCAATTTCAATATCATGGTAACAAGATTGCAGTAGAGTTTTGAAGTTATTGGGTTGAATTTGGTATTGCATACATAGGATCTTGCTATACGGTTTCCTACAACTGCATGAAAACTGATAGTTATCTCAAATAAAATCTTTATTTAGTTAAAAAAATAGACATAACTACTTTGTCAAAATGCTGCAAAGGTTTTTAAGTGCTCTCATCTTCCATTTTTATCTCATTGAATGATAACAGTCTGTGGAGCGCACTGGTCCACAGACCACTCACAGGGTAGCACTAAGCAACACTTCCTTTTTTTCTGTGTTTCAGTTCATATTCCTTCGGCACAGCCTTCCTCTAACTATTCTTCTGAAAACAGACTGTTCTTTTATGCCATTCTAACTTTTCAGCCTCATTACCCACCTCTTTACCTTAAACTGTCCTCAATATATGATGGTTTCTCTTTTTAGGATAACTGTTCCTCCTGCTTAGACTCTTCTCCCGTAAATCAGATCTGCTTTCCAAAATCCACATCTCATTTACACGCAGGATGACTCCCTTTATTCACCAAGTTTCTCTAGATTCCACCACTCTGAGTTAATATTTCCCATTGCAGTTTTCTGTGATTCCCTTTATCCGCTACAATTTATTTAAAAATAACTATTCATGCATTTTACTTTCTCCTCACTTTAATGAAAAAGTATGAAGAACATTGTACCCAGGAGTCACACAGTAGTTGTTTAAATAGGTTAAACCAAGTAATAATTATAACCCTCTAGTTGGTGTCTAAGCAGGTCCCTGTCTGATTGAACATGTTCCCTAAGTTAGCATGGGAAGCAGTAGCTGGTGACTTCAACTCAGGGGATCTTTGGAATGTGTTGTATTTCAAGCTGATTCTTCTTTGATAGTTCAGAGGCGAAGATAACAAATGCCCATGAAGGATCATGAATGGGGTGGAAATCCTAAAAACTTGGTAGTTTAAGGGCTTGAGACAACTAACATGACTTGATAGTAATTGAATATCTTAGGTATCAGAGTTCTGATTGAGAATATAACTCAGGAGAGCATGCCACATTGATCTAAGGGAGCTATAGAAAAGAGTAAGTTGTTGATGAAAGCAATTACAGTGAAAAATCCAACTGCTGATTAGGCAACTTCATTTTTAATTTCTATTATATACCCATGCATATAATCAATATGATAACTGTAGCAATATAATTGAAAATAATATCACAATCATTACTTTAGCAAATGCCTTTTATTGATTTTAGGATTTAGTCACTTGTGGTCCAAAAGCTTTCCTATTTCCATAAAATCTATGGAATGCTTTGACTTATTTATATTTACTAAATATTTACAAAACATTTATTAAAAGTAGCAACTGAAGGGTTAGAGTTTCAGCAGTGAACACATGCTCCAACTTGGCTCTGTTTTCTGTATTACATTTAACTGAGTTCAAATTTCCATTTTTGTGATTAGTGCACAGTGCCAGACTAAAGGCTATGCAAGTTGTCCTTCATCTTCTATAATAAATTTAGCTCCCCATGAAGATATATAATTAAATGGGGCAGTGCAGTCTGATTATCTGTCACATATAAATGAGTCACCCTGCTACCTTCAAATACTAGTTCTCTTTGTCTACAATGAATTAAAATACTTCAGTCCTAGACGCAAAAGTGATAAAATCTCCATTCACTTAGCACATATTTATTGAATGCCTGCTGTGTGCCAAGCAATTTCATATTTGAAGAGCAGTTTTGAGATAAATTTTACATAATTTTTTCAACTGATCCTCAGAACAGCTCTCTAATCTATAGAAGCAGAAATACTGGACTGAGGGTGCCTGAGTGGCTCAGTTGGTTAAGCATCCAACTCTCAATTTCGGCCCACATCATGACCTCAGGGTTGTGAGACTGAGCCCCAGATCAGGCTCCATGTTCAAAGAGGAGTTTGTTTGGGATTCTCTCTGTCCCTCTCCTTGACCCTTCCCCTGCCCTGCTCTCTCTCTAAAAGGAAGGAAGAGAAGAAAGGAGGAAGGGAAAAAGGGAGGAAGGGAGGCAGGGAAGGAGGAAAGAAGGAAAGAAATGAAATACTAGAATCAATTTACAGGTGAGGAAACAGTGCTTTAGGGAGGAAAAGTGATTTCATAGGGGTCACATGGTTTTTAAATGGTATAGTTATGAATACAACTTGCAACACCTGACTCATCACCATTTGGTACTTTCATATAGTGTCCTTGGTTTCCAAGAATAAGATGCTGCTAAGAAAAATAAATTCTTGCATATCTGATAAATGTACACCTAATGCTTTGTAATTAACCCTTTGAGTGTCCCTCATATAAGTTTCTTCATTTTACAATGAAAACTATCAAATCTAAGAAAATATTCCAGGATGAAAAAGTGATTACTCCAAAGCCCATGTATTTGTCATCATAGTAGTGTCCTTTACTAAATGTAGTAAAGGTGGATACCCTCTCCTGGAATGTAAGCTACAATGGGGCAGAACCTCTGTCTGTTTTATTTATTGCTCTATCTCCAACCCTAGAATAGTAGTTGACACATGGTATGCAGTTAATAAATATTTGTCGAGTGCATGAAACACTTTGAAGTCTATTTTCTTCTTGATCCTTACGTGATTGCATATATATCTGTGATACTAGAGGTAATTGTCTCAGAATGGTAATTTTAAATTTAATAGGTGGCTAAGTGAAGCTAAAGCAGGATAATGATGATCCTATGACCTCCTGTTAGTTCACATTGTAGCTCAGCCACAGTTAGCACCTGGTGTTTCAACAGCCATCTTTAAATAGAACAACAAATACCCACCAGTGGCACAGAGAAAACTGAAAGCATACATTCCTTTAATCACAGGTCAGGACTTTGCAGATATGCAGAATAAAAGACAGCATTATCAAAGTTTCTAGCCTAATACTGGACACAGAAGATGCTTAATAAACATCAAGTGAATCTCTGTTTGACTTTGTGTTTCTGTAGACATGAACTTATATGTGGAGAACTCAGGTGTGTCTTATCTAATTCATATGAAGGTAAGACTAAAAGTTTTTATGACTTAATATGTGTATTCAATAATATTTAAGGGACTTCTTTAATATAGTTGTTGGGCTAAGAGGATTTGGACATAGGGAAATCTTGGTTCAAAGTTTGACTTTTTCAACTATATATATATATATATTTTTTTTTTTTTAATTAGTCAAGTTACTCAGTCATTCCAAGCTTGAATTTCCTTATCTTCAAATTGAGGATAATAATGGTAACAATTTCTAAGGTGGCAGTTTGTACTAATTGGGATACCTTGCATTTGGGGGCCACAGGGAGTGTTGGGTCAATATAAGAGGGCAGGTCCAAACCTGCAGGTGATGGCTTAGGTGTTTCTATTTGTGTAAATCAGATACCAGTGAGGCCCACTTTGCTCCTGTAGATCTATATATGTTACTGGCTGGAATCCAAGTTCTACAAGCCATAGATATTCAAAGTCCTTTTCAAGGTTTTTGAGGATTCTAAAGAATCACATTTCATAGTTACCTGTGCATCTAGAGTGCTGTTCTCCTGCTTTTATCTTTTTAAACTAAATGTTTTTATTGACTGAAATCAGAAAATAAGGCTCTTCCTAAAATTCTACCCATTCACCAAAATATCGACTCATACAAGATATTAATTAAAAGACTTTACCAAAGATGTTGAAGTCAAAGGAAAGGAATCACACTAAAGCAGTAAAACAAAGCCAAATTGTATATTATATAATCTTGTTTTAATTTTTTAATTTTTGTTCTTATTTTTAGCTACCAAACCACTTGATCTTTAACATCACATGGTTACCTAGTCTCCCAAGATCTCATTCACCCATCATCCTTCAATTTTGTATCCTCCTCTCCCCCACACACCTCTAAAAAACTTCTCATTACTCAAGCAAAAGAGTTTTACTATGTATTCACTTCAAAAATTTCTGTTATCACGATTTCAGGGTCTCACATTTTTTACTCCATGAAACTTAAGACCCAGCCTCTAATAAAAGGCAGTTCCTGTCCATAGAGGAATATTGTACAATGTTACAATAATGTATTTCTCACTTGACTATACTCTAGACTGCCAATGCCTCTTGTCATGAGAAGGACCAAATGTCTTTCATTTGTTTTCTTATTGCTACTACTGCCAGCTACCACTACTAATGAGCCACATGAAATACTGACTCTATGTTTTATACTGAATGACTCTTCCAGACCAAAATTGATTTCTGCTAGTCATGATTTTTTCCTCCAAATGACAATTAGGATTAAATTAAAAATATGTGTATGGTGTGTATGTATGTGTGCACGTGTACATGTGTGTCTTGTGGGCTCCTGAACTATCCTCATTTTTAATATTTCTAATGATTGAGTCTTTCTAAAAGTGCTCTTCACCTCCTATAAATGTACCTTTTCTTTTAAGCATTCCTGGCCTCATCACTAGCTGCTGCATTCTTTTCCTTGGCATCATATTCCATCTTCTGGTAAAGCTTTTCATTCTTGAAAGGCTTGAACACTCTCCCACTGTTGCTCTCTCCCTCATAACTCCTGATTTCCCAGGAGAAGCTTCCATGTAAACATCACCTTTAGCTGTGTGCTGCATTCCCTTGGCTAGTGTAAGGATCTTTTTTTTCATCATGCTATACAGAAGACTCTTTAAAATCACTAATCACTAATAATACATTCCTTATTTTAACCATGTCCTACTATCCTACGTATAGTCCAATTCCTTAATTATTCATTGGGACTGCCAATCAACTGACTGACAATCTTTTAAATATCTGTTATCAATCTTCTATTTTCAGTTCTCTTCCTCCAGCATAGTTTTCATGATTTTATTTGGAACTACTCTCTGAAAAATACCTTAAACTTTCTACTTTCCTATAGAATCCATATGGTTAAACACTAACATTAGAATATATTAGGATAGGTAACTTGTTTTAACTGTTGTATTAGTTAAGTTAGAACAATTCCCTTTTAAAAACAACACCTGACCTCAGTGGCTTATCACAACTATATTTATTACTGTCTTATCTCTGTTTAATGCAGTTTGTTGAAATAAGAAGAATGGGACTTTCCTTTATGTAGTCATTCAGAGGCTCATCAGACTCCTTCCATCTAAGTTGCTATGATCATGTGGCAAGAAGGCATATCTTTTCTTACCTGCTTAGGACCCAGAATAATGTATCACATCTTTGCACATTTAATTTGTGAGAACTAGTTACATGGCCCCTATCTGATACAGAAACTATGGAAAATGCAGTTTGTCTATGTGTCCAGAAACAGAAAAAACGTTTGCTCAGCAATGATAGGCTATGGCATGATAGTAATATCCTGCCCAAGAAGCTGAGTACTAATAATTAAAAACAAAAAAGCAAAACAGTAGTGACAACAAGTGGTATGTATATACACAGTCCTATAAATCCTCTATCCTGCCTAGCAGTTTTGCCACATTTCTCTAGTTAGTTCACACTTCTTTATTATTCAATTATCTTCTAATTTCTGGCCTCCTTTTTGCTTCTCTTGCTTTATCATAGAGAAAAGAGAAACCTCCAGGTAGAAATTTTATCTGTCTCTTGCCACCATATCTAAGCACATTCCTGTATCTAAGTCTTCCTTTCTCACATTTGGTTCTGTTGCATAGAAAGAATTGCCCATCTTCCATTTCAAAGACAATCTTCCAATGTACAAAGTCCCGCATTGTTATACATTTTGGTAAACAGACATTCCCATTAACATTCATTCATGCCAGCGACTCCCATCTGTAGGTGTCTGTACAACTCTCTCCTTCTCTCTTTTCTTTTCTCCCCTCCAAAGTGTCTTGAGAGGGTTATGTGTATTGTTCCTGCTTCTTGATACCTCCAGTACTCTTCTGCCCACACTTGGAAGTTGGTATTTCCAAGACTCTGTTGACTTTTGTGATAAAATCCAACAGCAACTTTTAATTACATTTGTTATTTTACACTTTAACAACTTCCAGTATACTTGAACATTCAATCCTATTTTAAACACTTTCCTGAACTCTTCTCATATTATGCTCCCTTTTCCCACTGAACTTTTGGTTCCATTTTTAGGTCACCCTTCTTTGCTGGAACTTTATGTACTGCAGCTCTTCATATTCACCTTTAGTTTCTGTCCAGCTTTCCCCTTAAAAGCAACTCAAACTGACTTTGTTCCAACAGTGAATTCATGATTTCCTCTTTTTCCTCCAATCTACACTTCCTCCATACTCTCCCATATAAGTATCTCAGTTACTCAACTCTGAAATCTGGGAATCATGAAGATTTCTCCTTCTCCATCAGCCACCAAATCAAATCAGTTTTTTGATTTGTTCACTATAAAGTGATATTTCTGGTTCCATAGAAGCCACCATAATTTTTTTGCAATGGCACTCCAAAGATATGAGATCCCTCTAATTTTCTTGAATCTATTATTTATTGCCATTTTTTATCCTCAAAAACATTTGGAATGGTCTTCTTTAGTCACTAATCAGATGATATCTTTCTCTTTTAAAACTCTTTACTTTTAAATTAAAGAGCATACCTATTTATTGTGGTCTGGAAGACCTTTAATTTATTCTATCTTCTTCTTCCCATTTATGTTTGTCCATACTCCCTTCTCACCTCATTACTTGAGTCAAAATATTCTTATTTGGTGCCTCAAATGTATTCAGCTCCTTCTAGCCATGGGAGTTTCAGAACATTTAGTTCCACTTGCTCCAATTTTCACCTAGAAAATTGATCTTTTTTTTCAGTTCTCAGTTAAATTTTCACTTTCCAAGGAAAAATATGGCACCCTTTACTTTGTATTTCATTAATTGATTCAAAAAAATTTCTCAGAACCAGTATCATATACTTGCATTTAGTCATACTTTAAAAACCCATGTATATCATGTGATTCAGAGCTGCTAATAACTAGTTACCTACTATGAGCTTAGGCTATTGTGTCCCCTCTGTTCAAACAACCTATTCTTGAACAGTAAAATAGGTAATACTAATAAAATAAAAATTCTATATGTATCTCCATTTCTGTTGTTACTATACTCTGTTCTTCCATCTAATGCCTTTATATTGTTCTCACTACTCCAGATTAAACAAGAAAGTATTTCTTATTGAATATTTTACATTTGCCAATTAACAGGTTACATCAATGTTGGAAATGTATTACATTATAACACTTTAAACTACAATTACTTTATAAAATGTATTCTTTTCCTCTTAAGGTAGTTCCTGTGAAATGGAGTTTGAAGGAAATGAAATAACAACACTAAATTTGCTGGTCTGATTATTCTCATATAAAAGGAAGTCTCTTGAGAGAACAATGGGAAAGTTCAGTAGCATTTGCTACAGATTATGTGATAGCAGTTATTTCTTTACTTCAAGCCCTTTTAGTGCATTTGGCCATCAATAGCAGATAAAATCTACTGAGTACTCAGTCTGTTCCACATGTGACTTCATTTCATGATAAAAGAACCTCAGGGATAGGTACTTTTATTGCCATCTAATGAATAAACTAATAGCTAAAAAGAATATCTACCTTGTTTAAAGTCACACAGCTACTAAATTGGGCTCAGATGTTAATCTAGACTATGAGAGTGTAAGACCTTTACTTCTAATCAATAAGCTATATGATATTTTGTTTTACTGTATAGAATACTCAGATATAATCTGGATAATCTGCAAAGGGCTAATTTTACCTGATTTTCTTTATGCACTTAGCTTAATTTAATTTAATTTTTTTTAAGATTTTATTTATTTATTTGTCCGAGAGAGAGAGAGAGAGAGAGGGCAAGAGAGAGCACAAACAGGGGGCGCAACAGGCAGAGGGAGAAGCAGGGTGTCCACGGAGCAAGGAGCCTGATGCAGAACTTAATCCCAGGACCCTAGGATCATGACCTGAGTTGAAGGCAGACGCTCAACCAACTGAGCCACCCAGGCATCCCTAGCTTAATTTTAATTATAAAATTAAGAGGAAATCCAAACCCTAGGGATCTACAGTATCTAGAAAAAGGGTTTTTACTTGGAATTTTATAAAAGTAATTTTAGGATTCATTGATATACCATAAACTTATTCTCAAAAAAAGGAAGTTTACAAATTTATTATATATTGTAAGGGAGCACTCTAAGGTTTATGAAGTTGCTTGTGATGTCAGTATCCAGGGTGGCCTCATTAAGAATCCCCTCCAGACCTTGGCTATGACTCATATTTACATATCCTACCTACACAAACATTTTTTGCTATTTTGTTTTCTGGCCTGTATTATTCATCCCAGATAGTTATTAAAATTGTCTATCTCTCTAACCTAAAAATTCTGTAGAGGTTCAGGATGTTATATACTGTCTAGGAGTTCAAAGTTTCTGTGGAGAGAGGGAGTGTATAATATCCTTCTGGTGGAAAAAACAATTTCAATGTAAAAAACTAAAATATATTCCACTATTTATACCATGCCCTTTATTTTTAATCATGTGGAAAATTGTTAAAGTTATAGCCTCCAATTTTTTCTTCCCTGAATTATACTTCCTTGGATAGGTCCTCCATCAACATATCCTAGTTTCGTTTGTTTGTTTTGTTTTGTTTTTAACAAAAAACATTTATTTCTCACAGTTCTGGTGGCTGGGAAGTCTAAGATCAGGGTAGAACCTGTAGATTTGATGTCTAATAAAGACTCTTTCTGGTTCTTAGACCACCATCTTGCTGTGTTCTCTCATGGCAGGAGAGGAAAGGGAGCACTCCATGATTTCTTTCATAAGGGCACTAATCCCATTCATTAGGTTTCTACTTTCATGACCTAGTCATCTCCCAAGTACCCCACTTCCAATACTATCACATTGGTGATTAGGTTTAAACATGAATTTTGGAAAGGGACATAAATATTCAGTCTCTAATATTTTTTTCTATAGTCCTTGGATAAGTTTTCACTCATCCTATTCTTGATGAGGTGGCTTGCTTTGGCCAAGGGGCCCGGGGATAGCAAATGTGACACAGGGACTTGACAAATGTTTATGCATCAGGACTTGATTTGTCTTGTTGCTCTTGTACTTTAAATTGACCATGAGCAAGCCCATGCTAGCCTGCAAGATGGCACATGACCCAGTTTCTCCTGCATCAGTAGTTAATCATTAGTCAAATGGAGAAGCAGAGCCACTTTGTTGGAGGCTGCTGATGACAGGTACAAAGGTGAACCCAGGAAAGGCCAACAGAAACAGTGCTCCTCTAAGCATAGCCTGCTTGTTGATCAACAGAATTTTGAGCTAAATAAATAGTGGTGTTTTTGTTTAGTTTGGTGCTGTTAGTTTTGGTATTTTGTTATACAGTAAAAGGTTACTGATGCAAGTATTCTCTCAGCTACAGAGTTTACCCTACAGAGTTTACTGCTTAATCACTATTGGCCCTATACATATACTTATGCCACTATATTTTCAAGTTAGTAATATTCATTTTATAGGCATCATAGCTGGAGGAGGACTAGTACTTAGACAAAAAGGAATAAAGAAAAATACATTAAAATTGGGTGCTCTGTCAGTGCCAAGCATTATATTATGTGCCTATATCCATATTATTAAATGTATGTATTTCTTTGAGATAGCTCACATATCAGCAGGAGTGCAAGAATCAATTATCTTGGTATGTGAAAAGAATGTGTCTTTTTTGTGGATTCTTCAGTTAAGAGACTTACCTCTCAGTGCTTGTAATGATCAGCCCATATAGTAGATACATGTCTAGATGCATAAGCAGAGACAGGAAAGCTAGAAAGAGGTAAATTTCATCAGAGACTCACCATCCTAATTTTTAGAAAAATTGTGGAGTTACTATTCCTTACTGCTGAAATATCCCTGGATTTGTAAGTATATACAAAAGGATAGGTGACATTTAAGTATTTATTTTAGGCTTTAAACACAATGACTATGTTGTAATTGAATATACCCTAATGATAATTTCCAAGGTAATAATTCTCTTTTTTTAAAAAAAGATCTTATTTATTTATTTGACAGAGAGAAAGAGATCACAAGTAGGCAGAGAGGCAGGCAGAGGGAGAGGGGAAAGCAGGCTCCCCACTGAGCAGAGAGCCTGATGCAGGGCTCCATCCCAGGACCCTGAGATCATGACCTGAGCTGAAGGCAGAGGCTTAACCCACTGAGCCACCCAGGTGCCCCAATAATTCTCTTTTGAAGAATTCTATGACTTGCATTAAATTAAAACCTGATTATTTCAGAGATTATGTACACCATGATGCATAGAAATACTTCTCTTCCATGTCATCCACCCTAGGAAATAAAGTCTTACAATGGGCTAAAATTTCACAAATATACTTGCATTCAATATGTTCCCTTAAAGTCATGCATACCATAGGAAGTTTTTCTTTCATTCATCACCCTGTTGTGGGAGGTTTTTCAACTGTATGCCAGACACTTCCCTAAGCAGAAGGAATAGCAGCTAAAATAGAAAAGTTGTTAGTTGTATTCTTAAATAAACAGAATAATGAATCTCTGTAAATCATAATAACCTTAGGAAACTGAAAACAAACATTTCATACGTTTTGATATTTTAATAACATTCTTTTTTTCCTTAAGCAGGAGAAGTGAAAGTTTCCCATTATAAAACAACTGATATATGTTTTGTTATATACCCATATTGTATAACATTAAAGGAGTAAATCCTGTAATATTAAATTATTTAATTTGATGAATTAGATGTGAGGTTATATATTGGTTATAAATGGAAAGGAGGGGATTAGTTGATAATTAATGTAAAAAATTGGGCTGTCCACACTTTTTAATAGAGAATGAGAATAACTTCTAAATTGATGAAATGAGATTTGTTAATGTACCAGAAAGTATGAGTTTTTAGTCTATTAGCATAAATCAAAGGTTATCCTTTTAAAATTTATTCAAAATATAACAGTGCTAAAAATTACCTTTAGCAAGTAGATGAGATACTTTAAATTGCTTAGCATCTACACATATGAAAACAAAATATTACTGAATATTCGAAGTTAATTATGGAGGCAGATATACTTTTACATTGCTTGCACTGTATAGCCCTGATTAATTTCTTCCTTCTTAAGATACGTAAAATTTTTTTCAGAATTTGATTTTTTCCCAAGAAGCATATTGTATAAACAGATTATCTCTGTTTCTTTATATCAGCTACTCTCTAGAAAGTTGCACGTTTGTCAGGTACAAAATTTCAATCAGGTGAATTCTCACTTGCCAGTATTTTTGTAATGAAACTTATTTTTCATGTGTTGAGGTTAAATTAAAAGATGGGACTACATTCTAAAATATTCTTTTCTGATACAAGATTATTAAAAGCTGAAATACAGGGGGGGGAAGTGTCAGCATTATTACTTATTATCAAATTCATTAAATTTGTATTTTTTGCAAATTTATCGAATTTTTTACAAATTTATCAAATTGATACAAATTATCAAAATTGTATAGCCTATGTGTGACTTTGAAAAAGTTTCTGCATAACAAACCTATGTAACTTCATTTCATGATACATAAATATCAAGTTTAAATAATTATTTTATAGGAATCTTGGTAGAATAATATGTATTAACATTACAATATAAAAGGTGATGATTTTTTTCTATCACATGGCAACTAAAAGAACATAGAATTAGAAATCATGACTGTGGCATGATTTTAGACTTGAAAGACAGGTTTAAATCTGACTGTTGATTCTCAAGAGAATAAAGATGATGTGGCAGTTTACCCATTTGTGGATAAGAACAAGTGAGATGATTGAGAGGAATGACAATTATTGTTTTGACCAAATAGGTAAATATATGTGTAATGGAGTCTTAACTTTTCAAAGAATGTGAGTTTTGATATCATAGATAATGAAGAGATGGCTACTGACTATGGTTATATTGCTGCTCAGCATGGGTTATTCTGGCATCATCATACAGAATCAAATGAAAACATGGAAGAGCCAAAAGAGTTTTTCATGCATGAGAAGATAAGGGCCTGGAATAAGTCAGAAGTATGGAAATATGAACAATGGCTTAAATCTTTAAGACTTAGGGAGAAGTAACCACTTGATCTAGTAAGTGAATAGAAGAGATTGAGCTGAATAGAAAACAGGGTTAAAAGGGTAGCTGAATAGAAAACAAAACAAAGCCAAAGATATAAAGCACCCACTAAGTGGTGCAGGTTGTTAATGGAAACAGAGAAATTCTGAAGAATCATTTCTGAAATCGGAAAGATAATAAATGTATTTCTTTTTTTTTTTAATAAATGTATTTCTAAGCAGAGAAGTTACTAGGTAACAAGAAAAAAAAAACAAAAACAAAAACAGAAGGATGCTGTCCTGGAGATGCAAATACGGGAGTTTTATCCAGTAACTAATATCACCAGAGGTGCCTGTTAAAGCAAAACAGAGAGATGTCAGACACTGACAAAGGGAAGAAAGGAAACTAAATAAGGAAAAATGCGAACAGTATCACAGAAGTCAAGAAAGATGATTTGAGAAGGATAATAGTTAGGAATAACAAATTTTTTTTTAAAGATTTCATTTATTTGACCGAGAGACATAGTAAACAGTGAGAGGGAACATAAGCAGGGGGAGTGGGAGAGGGAGAAACATGCTTTCCGCTGAGCAAGGAGCCCGATGCAGGGCTCGATCCCAGGACCCCCGGATCATGACCTGAGCCGAAAGCAGCCGCTTAACGACTGAGCCACCCAGGTGCCCCAGGAATAACAAATTTTAAAGATGAAATTAAATAAGGCAGTATCTAGTAGGAGAAAATTATAGGCAAAGTTATAGAACAGTTTAAATGTGGTTATTAGGAAGGAAATCAAATTCTAAAGAGGGAGGGAATAGTGAATGAGAAATTGAAGTCGACAGTAAAAAAAAAATCTTAAACTCAGATATAAAATATAAGAGAAATAACACAATATTTTGATAAATGAAAGCTATTCTAATCCTTCATCTTATTTCCCAATATAAAAAAAAATAACTGGCAAATATTTTCTACTGTTATAAAATGGGGGGGAAAGGGGTGTCTGGTTGGCTCAGTTGTTAAGCATCTGCCTTCGGCTCAGGTCATAATCCCAGGACCTGGGATTGAGCCCCGTATAGGGCTCCCTGCTTTGAGGGAAGGCTGCTTTTCCCTCCCCAACTCCCCCTGCTTGTGTTCCCTCTCTAACTGTGTCTCTCTGTCAAGTAAATAAAATCTTTAAAAAAAAGTGGGGGAAAATTTTTTGGAAAGTGTGGGGAATTTTAAGAGGAAATAATGGAGAATACTGTAGAAAAGGAAGAGAGGGAAGAAGAGGAGAAAGAATCAGGGAGATGTCAAGTAAGGGAAGAGATACTGACTGAGTAAACTTTCACTTATTAATAATGTCTACAGTCAAATCAAAGTAAGGACTGAAATCTGCTTGGGCTTAACAGGAGACAAATTACAGAGATGAAGAGTAAGGCTATATAGCAATCACTTGAAAGGACAGTTGTGACCTTCTGGTTTTGGCTAGAGGAGAATTATCACTATTAATTCTGATGCAGCAGTGAGTTAGAGCTAATGGATTCGTAGACTTCCTATAGCATTATTTTTAACATATGCATAAAAAACATTAAAATGCTGAATTTGTTTAGAACTGAGGTTCAGATGATGGCAGAGACAGAGGTCTGTTGTCCTAAAATGGGGGACAAGGCATCGAGGAGTAAATAAGGAGAGATTACATTTATCTTGGGTAGGAGAAGTGCCAGAAAGAAGAATTTCATATATAGAGTGACAGTGGAAAAGTGAGAATTATTAGAATAGAAAATTTGGAGAAAATAACATTCATGGCAAAAACTGTGCAGGAAGCTTCGGGCCATAAGGGAAAGACTTATTTGAGGGTGACCCAGGGAAAAAGAAAAAAGTTACATAGCAGAAATTCATGTGGGGATAGAAAAAAGAAGAAAAAATGAAAGAAATATTGCATAAACAAATATGCCCTAGTAAGTAAGTATAAACAATTATGTTCATATGCCTTTGTAGGCGATAATATACAAGTGTATACAAATTGATGTTCTCTGGGGTTAGACTTATTAAATACTACAGACTTTTGAAGACGCCATACTGCTATTAGCTACCATAGCTTTTGTCCTATAAAAAGGACAAAGGACAAAAGAACTATATCAAGACTTTTTCCAGGGATAATTTGCTTCATTTGGAAGTTTGGAAAACAAAGACCAATAAATATTCAAATTTTTAACTCAATAACTGGTGCCTTTTAGCACATGTATCTGTAAAACTATAAACAGCATTATTTAGAAATGCAACTAGATCAAAGTTTATTCAGAAATATTCTGGTTACTCCTTATCAATATATTTTTCTACTGTGAAAATAGTTATTTTCTAACTCAAAAACTGTAGAAATTTTCATCAACTAGTTCTATTAAATTAATTATTATAAGTGTATATACCAACAACAGTTTATAACATACATGGTTTTAATAATGTGACAGATATGGTCACTTGCCTGCCTAATACTGAGTCTTATTTTTCTTTTCCAAAAGCATTTCTCAGCCTTTTAGAATTCTGTATAGGATATGAAGTGTAGTGAATATATAAAATATATTTCTTTGGAGGATAGCTTCGCAAAAACCTATTGCTTCAGGGGTGCTTAGGTGGCTCAGTCAGTTAAGTGTCTGCCTTTGGTTTAGGTCATGATCTCAGGGTTCTGGGATCAAGCCCCACATTGGGCTCCCCGCTCAGGGGAAGTCTGCTTCTCCCTCTCCCACTCCCCCGCTTGTGCTCTCTCCCTCTCTCTGTCAAATAAATAAATAAAATCCTAAAAAAAAAAAAAGTATACATTGTATGCAATGCTGATTCTATCAATGTAATGTATCATTATATCAATGTTTATAATATTAATGTATAACTATAATGTATCAAAGTGGTAGATCTCTCATATTTCAGCTAATAAGCATATTTTCCCTCTGCACTTCTTCATAATTGATATTTAATATTCTTGTTCAGAATCAATTATATTTGTGAAGACTTCTAAATCCAAATATTGTGACACGAAACAGCCTATCAATCAAACATTTTAACAACTTTAAAAGAAACCACTAAAACTGAAGAACAATCTGGCCAGCATTCTCAAAAGAAAAGTTATATTCTCTGACGTTTTCAAAGGTTTCTCTACCTAAACTACTGGAAAGCACTGTATTTTGTGGCAGAGTCAGTGGGCAAGATTTAATAGGAAGACTAATTTAAAAAAAGAGGCAGCAATCTTATGTATTGGGTATTAAAACTGTATTAGACGGAAAAGATACTAAATTTCTCTTTTCGAACACCTCAGCACAGAATAAGCTCTGAAAATCATTTGCATAAACAGGGGCTCTTAGATCCTTCTTGAAGGGCCTTCTTTGACTCCAGAAAGCCATTGATACTTCCTACACATTAGAGTCAGAATGTTAGGAGATAAACCCATCTACTGAGGAGTTTCCTGGTGCATCTACTATAATTGGATGACCGTTTTCTTACCATGGACAGTCTTATGAATACTGAATCAGGTACATACAAAAAAGTGTAATATACCTGGAGAAAATTTTGTTGGGTTATTTCTGGAACTCTTTTGGTTTGCTTAGAGTTTAAGGTGAAATCCATGACTTTGACAATTATATAAATTCTATCATGCTTAGCTGATGCAGAACATGGTTTAAAGCCATTTTCTAAAGGTTTTAGGTACTTTAAAGTGAATAGAGCCTTTACTTCACAGCATGACTTCCTTATTCAAGAATAAAATAGAACTTGCAGAGCAGCAATAAAAATGATACCAAATAAAAGCCTGTGCTTTGTTGAGTGGGGTAAGAGCCCAGAGCAATATTTTAATTCAAGCAGAAAAGCAAAAGTTTCACATTATTGGTCTGACACACCACTTCATGCTCAAAGAGACACATCTCTCCTGTGATGAATATATGCATAGCAAAGAAGCATCTCTCTTATGTCCCACCCTCGGAGACTTTGAACATATATAGGTTCTCTAATAAAAGAGAGAAAGGGAGGCATGGATTTGGATAAGATAAATTCTACAAATACCAAAATGATACTCCTTTTAGTTACCAGTAAATAAACCCATGGGGGCTCAGATATTAGTGTGTCTTCATAGGTTTTACCTCAATGGTTCTATTTCTGTCATATTACTTGGCAGGGGATTGGAGACCTGGGATTGTTACTTGCAAAATATTTATTTCTTGAGTGTTGACAAAGAATTTTCTACTAAACTGGCATAATTTCATACTGGAGCATAAGAAAAGTTTCACTTACAGCCAAGCCAGACTCCAGCCTTAAATAATTACCTAAAATATTAAGAAAAATATCTGAGGGAGAGGAAAATTTTGGGAATTAACCTTTTGATACATGCAGCATTGCAATTCAAATATTAGAATAATTTCATAGTATAAACAGCTTCCTGAAAGTCAGAAAAATTTGGGAAAGTTTAAAACTAGTGTATCTCAATAGAAGTTTTTGTGGCCATATCTCTAGAATTATTGACAAGACCAATGTCATGAATTCTCCCCTATGTTTTCTTCCAGATATTTTAGTTTCAGGTCTTACAATTAATTCTTTAATCCATCCTGTCATGATGGCTATTATTTAAAAAAAAAAAAGTGTTGGCAAGGATGAGGAGAAATTGGAATTCTTGCTTCATTTTTAAATTATTGCTAAACCAAAACAGTCCCAGAGCAGTTGACGTGCAGTTAATATCCCTGTATATGGATAGTTGTGCCTACAATCAGAAATCTTGGATTTATTTGGGCTGAGACTGGGTTTTGTATATTTTCTTTTAATACCTGAATTTATATTCTATTCCAAATTATGAAAGCTGAGCAATTTAGACAGCATGGAGAGACCATGGATGGTCACGGCTAAAATTAGTCAAACCAGAGGATTTTCTTTTTCAGTGTCTTTGATTGATCACATATACTATTTAACTTTCTGCCTTAAAAGTGGAGTCAAAAGGTGATCCCCAAACCTTCTCGTCATGTGCTATATAAATGAGTCCTGAAAGTTAGCCCTTCCACATCCACATGAATAACACTCAAATATATAATCCTAGCCCTATTTTCTAGCTTTTTAAAAAATCATCTTTAGAGGTCTACTTTGTAATCGATACAATTCAACAATATTAAGTATAAATTTTGATACATTTGACAGTTACATACAGTTACACAATTTTGTAATCACCACCAAAATTATGAAGTAGGACATTTCCATCACCAAAAATGTTCATTTCTGTCCCTTTGCAGTAAATAACTGTCTATACATCCCCCTGATTTCCATTTTGTAACCATAGGTTTATAGCATAAAAATGAAACTCTCCAATATGTGGTTTTCTGTACTTGTCTCTTGTCTCTTAGCATCATGCTTCTTAGATTTGTGTGGGGGTGCATCTGTGGTCTGCTCCATTTTGTTGCAGAGTTGTATTCCACTGAATGGATAAACGAGAATTTGTTTATTCATGCACAAACCAATAGTCACTTGAGTCGTTTCAAGGTCTTGCTTATTATAAATAAAGCTGTGGTGACTATTTGAGTAAAAGTCTTTGTGTGGGCATAGGTTTTTATTTCACTTTATACTTAGGAGTAGAATTACTAGGTCATATGGTAGGTATATGCTTAATTTTATTAAAAAAAAAATTGCCCTCTGTTTTCCAAAGTAGTTGTACTATTTTGATTTCTGACTAGTAAAGTATGAATTCCAGTTTCTCTACATTCTCTCCAACACTTTTTATTTTCTGTGTTTTTCAGTATAGCCACTTTAGTAGGGTACAGTGGTGTATCATTGTAATTTTAATTTGTATATCCCTAATTGTTAATTATGTTGGGCTCGTATCTTCTTTGGTGCATCCCATGAACAAATCCTTTATGATTTATTTTTTTATTGTATTGTAAGCATCGTTGCATCAGCAATCAGACAATAAAAAGAAATAAAACTATTTTAAACCAAATGTAATTAACAAAGAAAAAGACAATGTTGAGCATCACAAATTTTATAAGCCTATGAAACACAAAGACATTTTAGCATGTCTTCTAACCTTGTCCCTAATCATAATTCCTGTGAATTTGGACAAAAGTGATTGGATTGGCATAGGATCTGGGAATGGATAAGGAAAGTATAGTATAGATAGTGAAGTTTTAAGTATCCTGAAATGGAAACTCAAGAAAAGAAAACTGGGCAATCAGAACTTGTCATTCCCCAGGAAAATTGTTTTAAGATAGAGAAGGAAGCTACAACCTTTGTGAGGTTGATATATCCCTGACTGGGTGGAGAAGGTTTTGTTATGGGACATTCAAGATGGCTTTAGAAAAAAAACGATAATATAGGGCACCTGTATGGCTCAGTTGCTTAAGCGTCTGCCTTTGGCCCAGGTCATGATCCCAGGGTCCTGGGATCAAATCCAGCATTAGGTTCCTTGCTCAGCAGGGAGCCTGCTTCTCCTTCTGCCTGTGCTTGTGCCCTCTCTCTCTCTCTCTCTCTTTCTTTCTCTGACAAATAAGTTAATAAAAACTTAAAAACTAATATAATAACAAAATAGGAGAGCCCATGTTTGCTATCATATAGCATGAAGCCTTAGGTCTATTACCTCCTTTCTTACAATTCAGATTGCAAACATATTGATTGAAAGCAACATCCAGACCTCAAATTACAGCTCTGAAGAAAAGAAATACAGATCATAGGTAAAATGGAAGAGCAGAAATAAATTTTTGAAAAGGGGCAAGGGGAAAGTGAGGACAAAGGTGAAGAGAGAGAGAAATAGAGGGGCATAACAGAAAAATCAGATGAAAATAGAATGAGATTATAATAGGCAAAAGAAATAAAGCAAAGCAATAGGGAACAAAACTTAAAGCATAATATAAAAAACTTTTTGAAAAGTGATTCAATATGTTATAAAAATAATTAACACATAAATTTATTAGAATAAGTGCTCAGACATTAAAGGATAAAATTACATAGAGAATTTAAGAGCCAAGGTAACAAACATGAATCAAAACTGTAATTTAAACAGAAACAGCAAGAAACAGAAATGACTCAGCTGAAAATCAAATTTTGGCATTCATGTAGGTTCGGTTTGTAATAATTATAAGGAATGAAGAAACAAAATATATAGCAAGATTGGAAATAGGGGATACAGAGTTTTTTAAATCAATATATTAATAATTATTGGCCATGATACAGCAGAATATATAAACTACTCAGATATATAAGCAGAAAAATTTACATTAATATGAAAAAATATTTATTGTTTTTAAGGTTACATCATATAAGAAGAAAACTGTTACCAAATGATTTGTTCAGGATATGTTCTCTTTAAATTATGAAATTTCAGGGTGCCTAGGAGGCTCAGTTAAACATCTGCCTTTGGCTCAAGTCATGATCCCAAGGACTAGGGTCTACCCCTTGTTGGGCTCCCTGCTCAGTGGGGAGTCTGCTTGTCCCTCTCCCTCTGCCCGTCACCCCTGCCTGTGCACTTTCTCTCTCTCTCAAATAAATAAATTTTTAAAAAATCTTGGGAAAAATAGGGGCGCCTGGGTGGCTCAGTGGGTTAAGCCTCTGCCTTCAGCTTAGATCATGATGATCCCAGGGTCCTGGGATCAAGCCCTACATTGGGCTCTCTGCTCAGCAGGGAGCCTGTTCCCCTTCTCTCTCTGCCTGCCTTTCTGCCTACTTGTGATCTCTCTCCCCTCTGTCAAATAAATAAATAAAATCTTTTTAAAAAATAAATAAAAATCTTAGGATAAATAAATAAATAAATAAATAATGAAAGTTAAAAAATGAAGACTACATCAACCAGCCTGGCAGAAAAATAACAACACCTATATGGGGGAGGGGGTGAAGATATCCATTTAAGACTTCTCTACAAATTCTCAGCCAGAAAATACTGGTATAATTTTGTAAAATGATTTGAGGAAACTTTGACACTTACAAAATTATACTGATTGAGGTTAATCATTTGATAAATATTTCTACAAACATTTTACAAAAATTATTCTGCCTTCATGTTGTATAATAGAAATGAACTCACTAACTCCCTTGGGTTTGACAGAGACCCTGTAGCTAGTTGTGGCCAGTCAATTGAGAGCAAAAGTGCCTATTGCAGTCTGAGATGAGTGCTCCATTCAGACCCTTCTGCAGAGCATTATCTAACAGAAACTTCCATGATGAGGGACAAAAGTGTGTCTTCCTCTACAGTAGTTCTTAGTCACATGTGGCTGTTGCGGGTAGTATGACAGAGGAACTGAATTTTAAATTTTATTGAATTTAACTATCTTAAAATTGATATTCGCATATGGCTAGTGATTTTCCTTTTGGACGTTAGAGCCCAGAACATTCTTTTCCTTATGTTGTACTGATCAGCCTCAATTTATTAGCCTATGGGCTCAGAAATGAGTAGGATGGAAAGAACCCATGCCTGATCTGTGATGGGCATTTAGCGGGAGAGGTGACAGAAGTGTGTTGTTTTCAGTAACTGAGATTGTTTTTGTTTGTTTGTTTGAATAATATAACCTCTCCTAATTTAAATGCCCAGGTAAGATTATTTTAATTTAACAAACATTCACATAATTGGAAGAACTCACTTCATTTAAATAATATATCCTTCTTGAAAAAACCATGTCTTGAATGCTAAATCAAACTAAGAACTCAAGAATGTGTAAGATTGATAAAGTCCTTCTGATAGGCACTAAACCAACTAGCATGGGAATTAGATTTTTACCATAAACAATTAAAGCACATAGGTACAAGGAATATAATGACAATAAGTCTTTTTCAAAACTCCCATATTCCACATTTTCCATCTTATGCTACTTTTCCGGTTTTTGCCTTACTGTTGCTGATACTTCAAATCTTTTATTCTTGGGCACCTGGGTGGCTCAGTTGGTTGAGCGACTGCCTTCGGCTCAGGTCATGATCCTTGAGTTCCAGGATCGAGTCCCACATTGGGCTCCTAGCTCCACTTCTTCTAGTCTGCTTCTTCCTCTAACCTTCTCTCCTCTCATGCTCTCTCTCACTTTCTCTGTCTCTCTAATAAATAAATAAAATCTTTAAAAAAAAAATCTTTTATTCTCTACATTTACATTTGCCACCATCTTTCACTTGTTTCTACTGCTAATCATTCATTTTCAATATAAGCAGTCCTGTGCTTGTTGTTTTCTCAGAAAATCGCTAATGTTTTTGTCCTTAATTCCCATCTCTTGCATCTCAGTTAGACCTCATTCACTTACTCTCTCCGTAATGGTCTGACATAGAAAGTGGATCTATAATTATTTGTCATGTGGATTAATGTTAAATGATAAACACTAACAGCCTCCTGCTTTCAGTAGTTCTTGTCACTGTTTTATTTTTCACAGCCTGAAAATAGGCTTCAAATCTCCTTAATATAAGAGCTGTTTGTCAGCGCTCACACAGATCACATTTCTCTGCAAGAACTTAGAATTCACCTATTTTAATCTCATCCTTCTCTGTCATCCCTGAATGAGCCTCTCTATTCTACCAGTTTTATGAGATAATCATTTTTATCCTCATTTAACCTATAAGAAGACAGGAGATTAGTGTCTCAATACTTGTCACAGACTAGTGCCTGGTAAAACCAGCCTTTAAGTCCAGGTGAGCCAACCGTAGAAACTCCCAATAAGCAAATTGCTATTGAAGACTATAAATGAATAAGAGCTAAATTTGCTTTATAGAGCTCTCCCTCAAGGTAGGAAATCACAAAACACAGGCCCAAAAAAAAAACCAAAAAACAAAAAAAACAAATTAGAAACAAGAAATAGGACACTTGTAATTCGGACAACAACAGAACTACCTTTCACTGCAAAAATGTAGAAGTGCTGAACACAATGTTACAAGAAAACAGTGCACCCAGCTACATACAGGAAATGTTTTTAGAAGCAAAAAGAAACCTGAAAGTTGACAGGAGCAAATCTCTAAGCAAATAGAACATTGTCCCTGCTTGTTCAAGACAGAAATAGATCTACATTGCTGGGTGATTGGATTTATTTCGATTTTAGTTTTTATAAATTTCAATTTTGATATAGTTTTAGATGAATAGAAATGTTGCCCAAAAAAGTAAAAATTTACAAATATAAAAATATAAGTATTTTCCAATTATCAACATTTTTGGTTATTTGATTTACATTTTCTATTTATCTATGCACACATGTAAATGTGTGAAAGTGTATGCATATGTTTGTTTTTTCTGAAACATTTGAGAATAAGTTACAGTTTTCATGATCTTTTATCCATAAATATGTTAGTGTGTGTTTCTTAAAAACAGGATATTCTCTTTTATGACTGAAGTACAAGTACCAAAATTTGGAAATTTAACATTGATGACATTGATAACAACATCTATAGTCCCAAGTCAGACTTTACCAATTATCCTAATAATGTCCTTTTCAACCTATAATGGTTCTGTAGCCATTTTTGTTCTTTCTTGAACTTGACATTTTTAGGAGTACTAGCAGATGATTTTGTAATCTGTGCCTCAATTTAAATTTGTCTGATGTTTTCTTGTTACAGTTCAGTCAAACATAATTTAAAATTTCTTTTTGGCAAGAATATTGTAGATGTGAAGTGATCTTGATGTATCATTAACAGGAAGCTTATGATGTCAGTTTGCCTCATTATTGGTGATATTCAATTTGATCACTTAATTAAGTTTATGAAAGCCATGTTCTTCCCCTGTAAATTTACTGTTTTCCCTTTCCAATTCATCATTTGTGCAGTTACACTTTTGGGGTTCTGTAATATCTTGTTCATCAAGTTTTCCTATTTTTAGCATCTATCCACTAATAATTTTTTTCTTAATCAACTATAATTATGTTGGGGAAGAATAGGATTTTTAAACCCATCATTTTTGCTGTATTTATTAGTTCCAAATTTCTTAATAAGGAAAAGGTCTTCTACCTCATTTATGTATATATATATATGTATATATGTACTTATTTTTATTATTGACTGATTGAATTTTAATATTCTCTCAGGGATAGGGCATGAGGTTTTGGGATTGTGCAAGATTTTGGCATTGGAACTGAAAATATATTTGAGACTCTCCAAGCACTGGATCTTTAACTTTAGGGAAACCAGAAAATCTGAATGTTAGTTAGGGAAAATGGCCAAAAAATTTTCTCTACTCAGGACTCTGTGTAAATAAACTTTCTGTAACAAATAATAAGAATTAAAAATATGCATGCTTATGCTAGTTACAGATTTGGGAATTTTGTATAATCTGCATTGTACAGAAAAACTCAAACTTTAAAAGTAACATGTAATTTTTACTAGTTTAATGAAATGCCTGGATTCCCTAGAATATGCCATTGGACAACACACTTTCATAATTATGACGGTACAGTGTTCCTAAAGAAAAATAATAAAAATTGCTAAAACATTAACAGTAAACAAACATAATGGAATCAGAAACTAAACAACAGGAGTGTTAATAAGTCCCAAGAACACCTTATAATAAATAAATGTTTGAAGTAACTAAAGAAAGAAAGAATGGAAATGATGAACAAAACATTTTACAGCATGAGAAATGTAAGCAATATGAAAGAGAGCTTCAAAAAATGAAAAAACAGAGCCATTTGAAATAAAATGGCAAATGACTGATTGGGAAACACATTATACACCTAGCAGACAACTGGAAGATAGATCAGAGGACATTAACCTTAATGAGCACAGATTGAAAAATGATGTTAAAATGTGAAAGAGAATTTAAGAGATAAGAAAAAAAGAATTAGCAAAAGAGATCAGAGCTACAGGGAGAAAGAAAGGTTTTACACCTTCAGGTTAAACTAGAAATAGATGTATAACTTCGTGAAATAAAACAAATGTGGACTTAGGTAAGGAGGGGCTTTAATGGAAAGAATGATGGCAATGGAGGAAAGGGATGAAAAGGCAAAGGGGGATTACCGTAATAGAGAGGATGTTCTGACCATGCAGTCTACAAGCGGTTCCTTTCTCCGACAGGGAGGATTAAACAAGACTAGAAAGAACCAGGTGTGAGGGCGTAGGTGGCATGATCAGAGACAATTGGTCAGGGGAAGTTTTATGGGTAGCCAGTTCCCAAGATAGACTATTGAGGTGGGGCTGGATGCCGAATCAGGCTGAGCAGGGGTCAGAATTCCCTGGGAGGAGAGAAGATTTGTCAAAGTTTAGTCTAGTCAGGAGTTTTGTCCAAATTGGTCAGTAGATACAAACTGTTTAATCATTTATGAATCAAAGAATGTGGTTTGGAGGATATGTGTTTGGTTTTATCATAGGAAAACAAGGGAAAAGTCTTTGAGTCTTTCTAAATCATACTGGGAACATAAAGGATAGTGGCATTTCTTTAATCATCATTAGTGTCCAAGATCATAGGACATTCAATATTGTAAATTTTTAAACCAGTATAAGAAAAAAAGATGAAATGCAGAAATACACAGTAGTTTATGCTTAAGGGCATTGTGAGAAAAAAAAGGCAAAATATAATGCAAAATTTCCTGTTCAATAAACTTTTATCTAATGGAGGTGGTGTACTAGGTAACACTGAAAATACATGAATAGAATAGACAATGCTGATAACTTCAAAGGCCATCTCATGTGGGATTTTTTTGAGTTCTATTGCATAACTCCCATAATGTAGACATAAATTAAAAACTTGTGTAGCCCAGAGGGAAAAATAGTTTTCTTAGATGTAGGACACAGAAATACTTCCTGAATGAGTTGTGTTTTACTCATTTACTCAAAGCTTTGTTCTTTTCAAATTGCTTTTACATATGTAATCTCACTTGAAAATCACAAAACATCAAGACTTAATCATAACAGGCATGGTTTTCCTCATTTTACAATTAGGAAAATATGTCCAATTAATGATAGAATTAATTCACCAGACTCCAGTTTGGTTGACTGCTAACATAGTAACTTTTTTCCTCCTGTCCTGTTTTTTTTTTTTAAAGATTTTTTTATTTATTTATTACAGAGCGAGAGGCTGAGAATGAGAGGGGAGAAGGTCAGAGAGAGAAGCAGACTTCCTGCAGAGCCAGGAGTCCGATATGGGACTCGATTCCGGGACTCCGGGATCATGACCTGAGCCGAAGGCAGTTGCTCAACCAACTGAGCCACCCAGGCGCCCTCCTCACAGGGCAGTCAGGAGATTAGTGAGTGCATGAAAGAAGTAGATCTTACTTAGGATGGAAAGGAAAGTTAAGAGGAAGAAGAGAATAAAGAAATAAAAATAGAAAAATAAAAAAGCAATGACTTGCTAACATGAATTATTTATAAAAGTAACCATTCTCTAAAACAATATACTGAGTGAAAGAATGGCATTGTTTTACATTTTTGCAAATCTCTATAACATCTGGCTCAATGATAGATAAATTCTCATATCTTGCTGCGGCTGAGGTCGAAGAGGTTGCTGCCTGTGTTCTCCTCAAGGATTTTGATGGATTCCTGTCTCACATTGAGGTCTTTCTTCCATTTTGAGTCTGTTGTTGTGTGTGGTGTAAGGAAATGGCCCAGTTTCATTATGCATGTGGCTGTCCAACTTTCCCAACACCATTTGTTGAAGAGAATGGTGTTTTTTTTTTCATTGAATATTCTTTCCTGCTTTGTTGAAGATTAGTTGACCATACAGTTGGGGGGTCCATTTCTGGGCTCTCTATTCTGTTCCATTGATCTGTCTGTTTTTGTGCCAGTACCATACTGTCTTGATGATTACAGCTTTGTAATAGAGCTTGGAGTCTGGAATTGTGATGCTGCCAACTTTGGTTTTCTTTTTCAACATTCCTCTGGCTATTTGCAGTCTTTTCTGGTTCCCTATAAATTTTAGGATTATTTGTTCCATTTCTTTGAAATAAATTAATGGTATTTTGATAGGGATTGAATTAAATGTGTAGATTGCTTTAGGTAGCATTGATATTTTCACAATATTTGTTCTTCCAATCCATGAGCACGGAATGTTTTTCCATTTCTTTGTGTCTTCCTCAATTTCTTTCATGAGCATTTTATAGTTTTATTAGTACAGATTCTTTGCCTCTTTGGTTAGGTTTATTCCTAGATATCTTATGGTTTTGGGTGCAATTGTAAATGGGATCAGCTCCTTAATTTCCCTTTCTTCTGTCTTGCTGTTGGTGTATAGAAATCCAACTGAACAACCAGAATATTTTTAAAAGTCATGTATCCAGTGGTTGAGATTTAAGAAAATTAGTAATTTTTTATTACTTCATGAACATTCTTAATGGAAACTGGCACAATTGCATGGCACTGAAGAATACAAGGACTACTCATACAGTTAGATTTTACTGCCTTGATTTTTACAAAAGCACCAGTGGATTTACCCACTATTGTTTTTGTGTCAGTGCAAATGTCAAAATAATGAAAAGGGAAAATAATGTCTTTGCATTGTTTAAAAAATCTTTTTGACTTAAATGTCCCTAAAATGTCTGGGGAGTCCCAGGGCCTGGGAAAAACTGTCCTAACTATTCCAATAGACTGTATACCCCTGTATACCATTGGGTATTAGCCACTTATTGCTAATAAGTGTCTTTATTCAAGACAGACTTTCACTACATTTGTCTAATACTTAACCATTGCATATGTTGTTCCAACTTTCTAATACTCTGTCTACTGACCTTTTATATTGTTTTCTACTCATAAATTAATTCTTAAGCCAAAGGCTACATCTTCAGGAGATCCCCTTTGATGGCCATACCTTCTATTCCTCTTCATGTTTACAAGCATTTTTCTATGACTTTACTATCTTTTTATCCCAACATTTGGAATAAGATTTGGGTACATAAGGTAACAGATTTGTGTTAAGAACCATTTATTTAACTAGTTGCTCTATTTTAATAAATATATAATTTTTATACAATTTAACTAATAACACTTATTTTGGCACTGAACAAAAAAACAAACAAACAAAAAAAGGGTATCGCTCTCTCTCTCTAGTCACCCCTTTTAAGATTATTTCAATTTATTCTCTTAAATCCCATATTTATTCCTAAAAATATTATAGTTTCCAACTGACCAGAAGTAATACTTTCTTTATAACTAGAAGAAACATTTTTATTGCTATTTCTGTTGGTTTATTTGTTCAATAGATGGGGGAACAATTTTTAAATGTACTTGACACTTGTGACAAAATTTTGATGTAGAGGGTAATGAATTTTGGGCTGGGAAAAAATAGAAATTACATCCTCCTATACAAAATATTATAATAAAATAGACATTTTCCTTAGCTGTTAAAATAATTTGCTTCTTCCAGCGTATAAGAGAAAAAAGCTTACTCTAGTAGTGGTGGGTATAAGTTATGATTTGCTTCAATGTTACTATTAAGTTGATATTTTCTTCCATTTCATTTACTTTATTTTTAACTGAAAGGTAAATGGATGGATGGATCAAGTAACACAAAAAAGAATTGAAAACAGAAGTTCTAGCCATATTAAAAAATGGTTTGTGACTGTCACAAACTGCTAGGGAAAAAAGACCATAGTCTGACACATTACATCCTACACAGTAATTTGCATTCATTATAATGGCATATAGGTCCTAAGCTCTATTGGATCTGAATAAGAGGAGTGATATCTCACCACTCACTCTTGTTGGATGGCAATTGTCCTATTCCAATGAGACTGGAAGTAAAGCCATTGTTTGTTAGATAAGGAAAGACAAAGCAAATCAACATCTGCGATCTTACCTCAGTCGTGTGTGGCTTGTTAGAGAAGAAATAATGCTGCTAGTGCTCTACAATTCCCATCTCTGCTCCAAAAGGAACAGTGATTTTTTTTTGCTGTACAAAAATAGTTGCTCTTAGTCTTGTCATACAAAACCATTTAACACAGCTGATTTGGTATTATGTCACTAAAATTTCAAATAGAATAACTGTATTCTCATGCCAGCATCAGACCGCATTGTGAATTTCTTTTTTAGCTTTTATTGTTTTGCACTCATGAAAGAAGGGTGGGAAGAAGAGGAAATATGTATGTACACACACACACACTCCAAATACTTCTAAATAATTCAGAAAGCTAAAAGTCTTGTGTTTGCTAGAAAACAAGCAACTCTAACACTTACATACTCTATTTTCTCTGCTTTACTTTATCAGATAAAACCAAACCGGACACTATGAGTTATATTTTATGTGCACTGCATAGGGAATTAGCCCTGCAATTTCCAGGGACAACAACAAAAATTGTATGCTGTATTTCTATTGTGTGATGCAAAATGAGTCTTAAATATTTCCAAGTAAGCTGGTTTAGGGAAACTGAAATATTTCTTAAGAGATTAAAAGGGATAAGACATTGTTTTGGGTCATTTCATAACAGTCTTCTGTTAGGACCTTTGTCTTACAGAATGATTCTTTTTTTCTATTTGTAGTTTCAAACTCAAAATAATTATTGCAAATACGTAGTTATATGCCCAAAGAGAACAAATAAATTTCCCTTTATGATGTTAAAGCAATTAGAATGAATTAAATGCTGACAATGTGCAAGCTTTTTTTTCTTTATAATTTGATGTTTAGAAGACATTTGTATGTGCTTTTTATAAGCATTGTAATTTTCCTGTTTTTTAAAAAATTAAATCTAAAATTGCCTATTTTGAAGGAAATAAAAGTAGGTAACATAAATTGATTGCCTATAAGGCACTAAATTTTACATTAGGGAGGTGTTGTATGAAATAAGCATATTTCCTTCATTTCACAGTTGAAGAATTAAGTTCAGAAGAGTAAATGATTTGCCTGTTACTGACCATGGTAAAGCTGGGTCTGCTCTGACCTCAAAGTACCTATTAAATGAAAGACTTACCCAGTCTTTTCTCTCTTTGGAATCCAGTTAGTGATTCATAAATGCTCTCTCTGCATTACCAAAGTATTCCTGAAGTAAAGAATGAAAAGGACAATGAAGATAATTATAAATTACCAAAAAAATAGTCATAATAAGAAATCTAACACAATGGGGTAAGGTTTAGCAATAGGATTAAGAATTTAAAACAAAACAAAACAAAAATTACTGCTGGTATAGTATTTAAAACCACATGTAACTATTACAGAGGGGAGAAGGAAAGAGAGAGAGAAAATAATATATGCAAATATTTTACTTAGTATATACAAGTGTATAAGTGTATAATACATATATAAGATTACAAGTTAGACTTCAAAAGACTACTGGAGAATGTTCTCTCCTTTTGTTTAATTTTGTAGACTTTACAAGTTGTGTGATTTGGCAGCCTTCCAGGTTTAGATATTGTTAGGCTTTATTTAACAACATATATTTCTCTGTAACAACTGCTGCTTTACTTGTTACAATTTTGCATCTCTTTTTGCCCTAATTAAATATATATATATATATATATATATATATATACTTCATTCTAAAAATTCCTTTTTAAATGAAACATTAAAATAACATGGCTTTTAAAAATATTTTTTTCCAAATGTATTCACATTTAAAGAGCAATCCTTAGTAATCTGAGTATCACATACTTAGTGCCACTTTGCATGTAATGTTAATGATCCCAAATAACTTTATGATGTCAGGTTGTAGCATTACCAATCAGACCTAGTTTTGATTATGTCTTTTTCCATTTTTACCATAATTTCTGAGTTTAAGCTTGACTTTGATCTCAAGTCAACTGCAGACAACAAGAATAGATAAAGAGCTATCGCAGGTACTAAGGACTATCTGAGGATGAAGAGAAGGACAAACTTTATACAAGTCATGAATTTACTTAGAATCCACCTTGTTTAAAAGCAGCATCATTTATCACTGTCCTAATAACCAGACAATATAGAAACTTCTTCAGTGCTGAAAAACATTTTTTTAATATAGACACTAATTTCTGTAAAACCATACATTGAATAACGATAATCTAAAACTTAAGACTTAGGTATAATAAAATAGATAATTAATTTATATAAATGATAAATAAAATAAAAACTCTTGAATTTTGCCTAAATCAAGTGACTGTGAAAGTATTT
Source organism: Nasua narica (assembly GCA_028533885.1). Taxonomy (NCBI): domain Eukaryota; kingdom Metazoa; phylum Chordata; class Mammalia; order Carnivora; family Procyonidae; genus Nasua; species Nasua narica. The sequence continues at coordinate 21,239,485 of CM052810.1, forward strand.
GAAAAGGCATAAAAATTATGAAATATGTTGCTCTATAATGATCTTTCAGAATTGCTCTAAATAAAATTAAGTAACTCATATTAAATAGCTGTAAAATGAATTGTTGGATTTTAGAAAAATGAGGCAAGTGTTTCCTTAGAATGTTAAGTATATTGTGTTTCAAAATAAAATAGTGGCATTTTTCAATAATACTTTGTGTCTCCTACTGAGAATAAAACTTTTATTTGAATTATATTCAACTATGATAATTAGTTTAATACTAGTATCTTAAATACCTACAAATTCTCTTGCACTGTTGGTGGGAATACAAACTGGTGAAGCCACTCTAGAAAACAGCATGGAGTTTCCTCAAAAAGTTAACAAAACAAAACAAAAACTACCCTATGATCCAGCAATTGTACTACTAGGTATTTACCCAGAGAGTACAGAAATACTAATTCAAAGGATTGTATGCACTCTGATGTTTATAAGCAGCATTATCTATAATAGCCAAATGATAGAAACAGCCCAAGTGTCCATTGGCTGATGAATGGATAAAGAAAAAGAAAATCTTGCCATTTGCAATGACATGGCTAGAGCTAGAGATTATTATGCTAAACAAAATAAGTCAGTGAGAGAAAGAGAAATACCATATGATTTCATTCATCTATGGAATTTAAGAAACAAAACAAATGAGCATAGGGGAAGAAAAGAGAGCAAGGGGCAAACCAAGAAACAGACTCGATATAGAGAACAAACTGGTGGTTACCAGAGGGGAGGTGGTTACCACAAACTGGGTGACGTGATGGGAGTAAGGACCAGCTGTTGTATGGAAGTGTTGTATATCTGAAACTAAGATTACAATGTATGTTAATTAATTGGAATTTAAATAAAAACTTTTAAAAAACCCTACAAATTCCGTGAATATTAACATAAATAAGATAGTTGCTGAATGGTCTATATTATAAATAAGCAGAAAATATATATTATTGACTTACATTAGAAAAAAATGGATACAATAATTCTAGAATATTGGACCATTTGTTAATTTAACAAAGATATGCCTACACAGAAGTGCTGGATTTTGTCTGTTGTTACTTAAATTCTTCCCTCTGAAGCTCTGATATGGGGGCCAAAGTGAAAGCAAACACAAAGTAAAATGAAATATGTTATTGAAATAAATGCATTTTGTCTTTCTCTTAGAGTTCAAATGTATTCATATTTATGTTGCTACCATACACAAAGTGTAATTTCAAACTATTTTCACCTAATTAGGGTGACCAAAGATATAATCATTTAAAGATGTTCTATTTTGACATTTATTAAATTATTATGTTTAATTCTGCGCTAAACTCAATTTAAAAAATTAATAAGTTCGCTGAAGTAGGATACTCATGCAGTAGGCAAAAAATAACCCCAAAAACACATGTAGAAAAAAACAGCAGTAACAACAAAAACCCCCCAAAACCAGGAAATACGAATTAAAAAATATTAAAAAAAAATCCTCTCAACAATAATGACAAAAATAAAATCCCTAAAAATCAGCATAATAATAGATACATGAGACTTATATTAAGGAAATTAAAATATTTTTTTGGAATGCAAAATAAGTCTTTTACATAGTAAGAACAGAACAACATGTTCCTCTTACAGCAGAACTACAGCAAACAGGAAAGCTTCCCCAGATAAAAATCACTCAAGCAAAGCAGAGAGACATTTATTCAAATTGCATGAAGAATGATGATAAAGTATCCATTCTCCTGAACAGTATGATATACAATAGGAATAACCTAGTCTTTGTCCTTAGGAATTGTCAATTGCAAATTAAATATATTTTTAAAAATATCTTTAAAGCTCTCCCTTTTTTCTCATCAGAAAACAGATTAGAATTATAAGACTTACTGAGGATGTTTTGATGTAAACCATTCATCATTTATGATGATATCACAACTTGGGCAAGAATTTTTAACTGAAAACTCAGGAGAATGTCTTTTGGAAAGAAAAAAAAATCTGTCAGGCTTGAAAGGATGAGCCTACATTATGTGGCAATTCCTACTGCAAACACAAGCTTCTAGAATGTACAGTAAATGGTCTGCATTATATTTCTCTTTCATTATAATATTAAGCTTTATATTATGTAAATATAAATGTAGAAATAGAAGTAGAAATATATAATTATCCTCAATAGTTGCCCAACTACTTTTATTCTAATTGTGTTGAATTTATGGGTATTATATCACTTTATTTAAGAGACGCATGTCCATGGGGGTGAGGCTGTGAATGATGACTCAATGTGATGAGGTGTGTTAACTGTGCTAGCTACTGCTTCAAAGAGCCTGGAGAATCCAGGAGGGCTCTCAGGTTCTGTGAGTTTTGCATTAATAGGACATTCCTGCTACAATTGAAAGGTGGTGCAAATCCTGGAAAAGTCTACCAAAGAGAGTAAGGAAAGGAAATTTAATTGAGCAGTTCCCCCCAACCTCCTATTTTTGGTTGGTTAAGGTTGATCCTGCCCTGTCATGCTCTTCATCTGGCCCTGACTGGTCACCTAGGAAGTTAGATTCCATGAGCCCCAGTGCGTTGTTTCATCTAAATCAAATATGGAAGGGCACGCTGTGGTAGGTGCTAATCCTGAGAGAGAAAGTAGAAGGCAATCTCAGCACATATGAGAAAGCATACCATGTTTATGTTTAAAATAGAATTTGTCTCAATATTGTAAATAAAATCATTAAATAGATACCATTTCTATATCATTATTTTTCCAGATATAAACCTGAAATTTTGCAGAAGCATTATCAATTGCTAAAAACAAAGTAAAACAAGCTCCCTCTGGTGAAATATTTTCTGTTTCATCGAAATAATGACCAGTTTAATCATATTAAATATGTCAATAGCATTCTATATTTGTACTCCATTGTATGAATTCTGATTGAAAAATATTTAATAATATGAAAGTGAAAAAAGCCAGATTTTAGAGTTTATTAGGGAATTATACTTTCAGATAAAATTTTATGAACATTTTTATCTCACTCTTCTCTTTGTCCATCTATCTGTCTCTCTCTGTATGTCCCTCTCTTTCTCAGTCCTCTGTCTCATATTTGTGTTTGTATGTCTATATATATATTGACTTTGCATTTGTCAGATTTAAAAAAAAATTCTCATGGTTCCACCTATAATCTCTTTCAAATATCTAAAATACTAAAGTACTCATATCACTAAATTGAAAAAAGGTCTGTGACTCTCTGGTGATTTTTACATACTTTAACAGAAAGAACATTGTCCTGGAAAATGAGATAATCAATGCTTGTCCCCACTCTCCTCTTTATTTCAATGGCTCATTTTGAATAGATATCTTAACTTCTGCTAGAAAATGGCTCAAGATAAAATAAGTACATTTATTTTCTTCAGGATGCAAGGTTGTATTTAACTGTATTTTGCCTTGATGTAAACAGGATCCATTTCCAGTTCAGGTCTGAGATCCTAAATGAAATTTAGAAAAGGTCAGATATAAACTTCTCAGATGCCAAGTTTATTCTACTGATTGATACTAATAAGAATCAATTTCATGGGACGCCTGGGTGGCTCAGTTGGTTGAGCGACTGCCTTCGGCTCAGGTCATGGTCCCGGAGTCCCGCTTTAAAACTGTAAAAAACTGTAAAACTGTAAAAAAAAAAAAAAAAAAAAATCAATTTCACTTCAGGTAGTGATGAAAAGTATGAAACCTCAAATATACATAATAATTAATTGGCTAAGTGCTGTGGATACATAATTTCACAAAAACTACAGTTCTTTATCCTTTTTCTTCTTGTAAAATATATTTTATTCAAATGAGCATTAGCGGTACATAGAATCTAGTGAATATTTGTCTTCACATCTACAGGATATATTGTGGGAGAATAACTAGATATGAGTGGATTTATCTCTGCTTTGGTCCCAAGTTCTCCAAACTTTTGGTCATGTAACCATTCCTCAAAAAAAAAAAAAATCAGCAGTTCCAACTTTATGTAGTTACACACTTATTTATATATTTTATTATATATCAAGTAAATGATAAACCATAAAATACATACATCTTCATATAAATAATTAGAAATTATATTTGTTTTCTGTATTTCATTAAACCATTTCACACAAAACCTTGAATCACACACTCTATTTAGACATTAGTGCTCCAGAGTGGTTATAAACCCCATATATTTATATGTTCATTCATCAAATCTGTAAATATTTCCTGAGAACTTATGGGAAAAGCATAATGATGAACACCAATTACCCATATATTCTAATACTTTTATAAGAATGTGATTTTGGGGGCACCTGGGTGGTAAGTTGGTTGAGCATCTGACTCTTGATTTCATTTCGGTTCATGATCTCAGAGTCATGAGAGCAAGCCCCACATTGATCACTCAGCAAGGAACTTGCTTGAGAATTATCTCCCTTGCCCCTCCCCCTGCTCTTGCATGAGTGCTCTCTCTCTTTCTCTCTCTCTCTCTAAAATAAATCTTAAAAGAAGAGGAATATGATTCTCATATTATATTCTCTGTTGTTACATTGTGTGAGCAAGAAAGACTCTCAAGTCCTCTGACACTCAAGTAATCTATTCTGTCACATCTTGGTACTTCCCCACTCAGTTTTAAAAACAAATGCAACAATGACAAACTGAGAAGACCATGTTGACTGGAGGCCCAGATGTCACAGGGACAGATATCTTGGTCACCCCACCAGACTAATGTATAAGAACAATATTAAAATCTACCATTTTAACAGATGAAGAAATGGAAGTTAAATAACTTACCTCAAATTACATTGGAATAAGTACAAGTCGTGGGAGATATACCCAAATGGTTGTATCCTAGAATATCTGTCCTGAACCACTATCCAGCTTCCAGAGGATGCTTTGACATCTGCCTGTGATGCATAGTACATGTGACTAACCAGTTATCTCATTCCTGGAACTCATTGCCCAATGTGAGTTCTACATTTGGATTATTTGGATTTTTAACTCACATTGCCCAATGTGAGTTCTACATCTGGATTAATTCTACTTAAAAAAAAATAGAGCCAAAACAAATGAACAAACAAACAGCAAAACAACTGCCTTAAATGTTCTAAAAGCTAAATAATTCCTAACAGTAAATGTCTTCCTGGATATGCAATCATGGGCTTTTCACTGACTGACATATTTGACAACCAACTGAACTTCTATCATGGCCCAGGGGCTGTTAGCAATCTAATTTTCACTCTGAAAGGAAAACAGATTCCACCAAAGACAAGAGGAAATGAACCATAATGATTCTTCCTACATGAGAATTTCCCTATGATTAGTATGCACATATTTTAGAAAAATATCACTGGATAGAATAGGTTTTCTGAACAATAGAAACATATTATTTTTCTCTAGGAGCAAATTGTATCCATGAGGATTATATTTCTATAATAAGAATAGGGTACATAAAGACTGAAACATCAGTTTATCTGAGTGTTATTTATACCAAGGTTTCCAGTGTGCCTGGAGGCCCAGTTTTGCCATGTATCAAACTTGAGAAGATAATCTAATGCACTTTGGGTAGAAAGCTTTACTAAAAGGGCAGATGGTCAGAATTCTCAGAAGGCATAGACCCGGGCATGCAGGGCACACTCTTGCAAGCAATAAAGACTCATTGCCAATGAAACCAGATGTCCCAGCATCTGTGTGTGCTTCCACCAAATGACAAAGATGAGGAAATGACAGTGTTAAACTCTCAGATTCTATGGTTCTGCAGCAAACAATGCTAGAATTATGACTTTAGGCCTCTTCCTTTTGAATCCTGCTTTTTAATGCCTATTACCATAGGTCTCAAGGAAGACAGGGATATTCAGGAAATTCTTTAAAATGCCCTGTGAGCCAATTTATAAGATTTTTCCTACAGTAGGAGAGGTGGTATAAGGCCTAGAATAGACTATTCTACCGTTTTTGTATCTATCTACTTATATCTATCTATCTATCTATCTACCTACCTACCTATCTATCTATCTGCCTATGACAGAAATGCTCAATACAATTAATACATTATAGTTCTAATCTTCGGTTCACCAGGCCTGGGGAGATCCAGGAGCTCTACAGAGGAACCCTTGAATAAGCCCTGGGTGCTCAGAAGCGTAGCAGAATACCAGGGAAACTCTGAAATTCTGTCTTTAACCAGCCTCCCATGTTGTTCTTGCCCAATGCCTAGGCTATCTCAAAATAAGCAAAATCAGTGGAGATAATGGAGTTTCCCACTCGAAATCAGTGATCAATGATGAGTCATTCTTCACAGCCCAGAAATTCATACCGTAGCCATCTGGTATCATTCACCGAATAGGATATGGCCTTTAGAATGGGGTTCGGAGGCTGGGATCTGGAGCTTAGAATTTCAAGTTAGAACAAAATGTTGACTAGAATACAAAAGAACGGCAAACATTCATTTGAAGGAATAAAGTCATTAATTTAGAATCAGACTAACAAAAAGATTATTTTATGCTAAAACCTAGTGAAATTAATAGAATTTCTAAATAACTTCCCCACTGAGGCTAGAATCTAGTATGTCCTAGTAAGCCAAGATATGACTAAACTTGTTTTTTATCATCAATTGGCACCATCTTAGAAGTTATAGAATGTAGAGATCAGACAAAAATAAGCCAAAACAAAAATAACAGGATCTGGTAAAGTTCTAACCCATTTTGTACTTTCTCCTCAGTACTCATTTGAAGAGTCCCATCTTTTCATTCCTTTTATGTCCTTACAACCCTTGTACCCAATCCTACAGATTCTAAGTAAAGTCCTAGAGATAAGTTACAAAAAAATATCTGACCTAGCAAAATACATAGGGTCAGACAGTGGTTTTCAACAGTCATTATTCTGGGTAGTGACTTTGGCCCTGGACTGTGGGACAGATGAGGATGACAGAGAAGAGCCACAGTGATGGCAAAAAAACTAAAATCTCAATCCTTGAGAAAAGGATTGAAAGCCCCACTTCATTCAGACTACCCCATTACGGCATAATTATTGCTTCAGAAATTATTGTGTTAATTTTTATTCGGGTTGTGTTGGGAAGGTCTGTTTTGACATTGACATACCAGTTAACAGTCACTCAATAAACATGCACTGAACCCAAGTTTTTTGGTAGCAGATAGTGAGACAACAAAGTAGTATGAGGTATAATTAGTGTGCACATTTTATACTTCCTCTACATTTTTTTCATGTTTATTTTACGTTTTTTGCATCAAGCTAAAATGTCATTGAGTTAGTATGACATTCAATTTTGCATCCTTCAAATGCTAGGACAATATTTTTGTCTATGGTCTATGTATTTGTGTAGATAAATCATGAATAGATGTACAGATGATTAGAAAATGGATGGATGGGGGCACCTGGGTGGCTCAGTGGGTTGCAGCCTCTGCCTTCGGCTCGGGTTACGGTCTCAGGGTCCTGGAATCGAGCCCCACATCGGGCTCTCTGCTCGGCAGGAAGCCTGCTTCCCCCTCTCTCTGCCTGCCTCTCTGCCTACTTCTGTCCTCTCTCTGTCAAATAAATAAATAAAAATCTTAAAAAAAAAGAAAATGGATGAATGGCTAGATAGATGATTGATAGATAGATAGATAGATAGATAGATAGATAGATGATAGATAGATAATAGATAGATACCACAAGTAAAAATAATAACATATCACAGGAAAAAAATTAAAACAAGATGATTAATATAGACACTGCCTAAAAACCGTATGTTAAAGAACTTTGCCAAGATAACAGCTGCATTCATTTCTTAAGAGTTTTTCACAGTTACCAGGATTACACTAATATTCTATTAAGACCACTGTTTCATTTCTCTTAAGCCACCTGAAATGATATTAAAAATTAGATCTATGGATTAGTGGTCCAAGGACACTATGTTATCAAATAATTATTCTATTCACCTAACAACAATGTGTCAGTTTATATCAGTCTAGATTTTCATTATACACACACACACACACTTAAAATCAGTGTATTTACTGTGATTTAAAAAATATCTCCAGTTTTACAAATGCTCATTTATCAAATTGTCAATTAATGTCATATTACTACATTTTTCAAAACCATCCATGCAGAGTAGCTTCCTGATTTTTGTGGATACTCCAGAATGATTTAGCTATTAAAGTAAATTATGGATGATTTATTTATTTTCTACACAAAAGTGGAACTATCCATTTTGAAAGAGAGCATAAGAAAATCACTAACTTTTTCAGTGAAAGAGTTTTAGGGGCAACCTGGGTAGCTCAGTTCATTAAGCGTCCAACTCTTGGTTTCAGTTCAAGTCATGACCTCAGGGTCGTGAGATGAAGCCCCCAGGTGTGGGGCTCAGGGCAGAGTCCTTCCTCCCCCACTCTCCTTCTGCCCCTCCTCCTGCTTATGCTCTCTCTCTCTCTCTCTAATATAAATAAATAAAATCATTAAAAAATATTTAACTAGGACTTACTTGTCATTTAATATATTTTGAATTATATAGGAAAAGAACTGCCTAAGAATCTTAGATACATTAATATTATGGTTGCTTTTATAGATCAATAAAATTATTATTGCTAATATATTTTTAAGTTAAAATATTATTTAAAAAAGTAAGTCTGCTAGGAACTGATATAATGGCATTTTATTTTTCAAGTCAAGCATATTAAGTGTAAAGCACAGTGATAATCATTAAAGCAAGAACTCTGGAAGTTATCTATCTGACTTAAAGTCCTAGATGGCTCACTTTCTAGCCATGTGACATTGAATAGAGCACTTGCCATCTTAGTATCTCAGTTTTTATATCTGTAAAATCTGAAAAATAGTAAGGTTATTTTGAGGATTAAAGGAATTAATATGTATATATCATAGTATTAGGAAGTTTAGAAAGAATTATTCTGACTGTTACAGGGCAGAAGGACTCTAAACTCTGACTTAGATAGGCATTAGTATAAGTAACATAAAATCTCAAACTAGTGTCATTAAATGTAATAAGTGCATAGTTGGTGCTCAGTATATGTCAGACTTGGCACACTGGATAGAGTACTATTCAGGTTCTTTTCTTTTCTGTAAGTGTTGGTTTAAAGTGTTAAAAAGGAAAATAAAATGCTAATAAAGATTTTTTTAAATAAAAAGCCAACTTCAATATTAGTATAAGCTGTATTACTTTGATTTTCTTAACCTTTCTAAGTCTTGATTTCTTCACCTGCAAACAGGGATAATAATGCACCTTTCCTTGTAGGAATTCTGTGAGAAGTAAATAATAGGCTTAAAGCCCTGAGCAGAGAGCCTGATATATGTAAAGTTTCCAAATAAAACCTATTTTTATTATAAGCATAGTTGCATAACATGCTATTTTCCTAAACATGGCATAAAACTATTATAAGATATGAGTTATGTGACTTTTGAGAGCTCAGAATAATCTCTTTATGTTAAAGTACTAATACCCTGGTTATTACTCTTAGCTCTAAATGAGATATGATTTTCCCTGTAACTACTGCAGATGTTCAGCCAAAGGCCTAGAGTATCTACAAGGTCAGCATATTGGTATACTTAGAATCTTTAGGAAAACCGAGTGAGTTTCTTTTGATAATGTAAAGAATGCCTCTATGGCAAAATCTGTTCAGTACAAGAATGTATACACATATGTACATAAGCACACATGTATGTTTTTACTTACTAAATGTGCATATCTATTTTTATATTGACTAAAACGCAAGGAACATTATATACTTTATATAAAATTATATTGTAGCTTTATGTTTCTTTATGATTTAAATAGGCAATACACGAATAAAAATTATTTACCCCTACTGCCTCTTCTTAAAATAAGACCATGTTAAAAGAGAAAATTTCAACGAAAGGTATTAAATATTGTGCATGTAAGTATTTGGCAACATCTAGATATCTGATTATTTCCATTCCTTATTTATTTATATTCTTATGTACCTTCTTATTTTTCCTCTAGAGAAATTTGCATCGTAAAATGAGGGAAAATCAAATATGTCATTTTTAACTAAATAATGAAGGAGAGCTACAGCATACAGAAATTTGTTTTTGTCATTAAATGATTTGTACAATAATATTCTTCTTGTTTTTCTGTAATTGGCAATCAAGATCACATACTTTTTCTTCACACATGAACAAAACACAGGAATTTATTCATCCTTCCATTCTAAACACAGATCTTTATAAATAATAAAATGAATTTTAATGCTATAAGATATACTATAATATTTAACAGGGGTTTTTTTAAAGATTTTATTTATTTGAGAGAGAGAGAGCATGAGAGAGAGAATGAGTGGGAGTGGTGAGGGAGAAGCAGAGTCCCCACTGAGTGAGGATCCTGAAGTGGGTCTCAATCCCATGACCTAGCTGTAGGCAGATGCCTAACTGACTGAGCTACCCAGGCACCCCAATATTTGACACTTTTTAAAGATAACACAAAGTTCTTCTGGATGCTCTGGCCTTTTTCCAAGTGGCTTGTTTAAGATATTAGTCAAAGTGACTAATATGTATTTAGATCATGCTCAAAAAACCTTCTGCTGTAGGACACAGAATATACTATTCTTATTCTTGAGAAGATATTAATAATATCTCAATCTATCTCTATATTCTTATAATATTTTACTGATCCTCTTAGCTTCTTCATAAGGTGGATAGAATATAGACTAAACAAATAAAGACATTGTGGTTCAGAGAGATGAAATAACTTAGGTGTCCAAGTTCACACAGGAGCCAGGAGGCAGTCTAAAGATATGAACTTATTCAGGTCCACAATCCCAGAACTCCGTTCATTATAGCAAATGCTATCTGTTTATTGGTGATAAACTGACTGGTTTGTGGAGGACTGTACTGATAGCCAAAATTCATATATAATAACTTATAATGTAATTTATTTCCTGAATATTGTACTTATGTAAAGAAAAAGCATCTTGCTAAGAATATGACACTTATACTAATAGTGAGAAATCCTACCATTTCAACCAAATGTCTTCTGTAAACAAATTTAAAAAATGATTTTAAGTTGGCTAAGAGATTTAGATTAAGAGAAATAATATTTTAAACATAAAGAAGATTCTAAAATGTTTTATCAAACAAGGCTGGGGGAATGAAAAAAGGAGTTTCGGTTGAGTTCTCTTGTACTAGACACAAGGACTCCAGAGAAACTTCATTCTGTTTTTTTAAAATCTTTCATGTTGCTCTTGGGTATACAAATAATCTTGTGTGAAAGGAATTTGTTTCTACTGAATAGAAAGAAATGAATAGGATAAGAAAATTACCTTTTCCTTTGGATATAAAATCAGTACTGGTATCACTTACCAGGTAGAAGAAAATAAAGCTACAGGTGTTTGCCCAAAAGTCTGATCTTTGGACGTAAGCAATGAAATCATACTTATAAGAACACAAGAATATAGTGAAACCAAACTAGAGCAGCCTTCCTCATAAAGCAAAGTGGTAACTCAGAAAGTAAGTAAAAACCTTTAGAAGCTCAAATTTGAAGCAAAGCATGATGGGGAAGTTCTGAGACCTATGCTCAACATTCTCATAAACCATATTTGCAAGCAGCTATTTTGGATATTCAAGTACAATCACAAGTGTATCAGATAGTATTCTTTATATGGCCATTTAACTTTTTTTTTTTTTTTAATGAGGAAGTCTGAAGTTCCAGGGAAACGCCAGCCACAGCCTGAGTACCTGAAAAGTCACTGAAGCCAGAACATAAAGTAGATTGGCAAGACTACTTTTCGTTACAATGACTTAGTCAGAAAGCCAAGAGTGACTTTATTCTGCACACAGGCTCTTTTCTAATCTGCAGGCTGCTGGATCATTAAGTATTGTTTCAAAAGTTTAACAAACAACATGCAAGAAAGAGAAAATTTCCATTTTCCTCTATATTGAATATAAAGAAATGAAGCAAAAATTATTTTCTAAAAACTTAAATATCAATCTTAATCATCATTTATTTATATGTTATGTATGAATCTATAAAAATTTTACATAATAAAATAGTATGGAGAGATGTTTTACTTTTGAATGTAAGGGAAAATAAAGCAATATTTAGCTAGAATTTTAAAGAACAAAATAAAGAAAAACCAAAAAATTTTGTAAAGCAAACTTGAACAATTCAGTACCTTCCAAGGAAAGACCACTAGGACACACACAAAGCCGTACAAATTTAGGGCATTTACTTATTGCATAAGGAGAGACAACACTACATGGAGAACCCTGGAGTAAGAAAGTGTTAGGAGGGAATTGTAATTTGATTTGGCTTGCATAGGTAATTTGGAGGAGGATTCAAGGAAGCAGGGATTTTGTCTTGTCTGGGTGGAAATAATTCAGTAATTAAATGTGTTATTTTTTTTTTTTTTTAAATCTAGGAAGCAGGAAAATTGAGCATGCTAATCTGTAACTGGTAGAGAAACAGCAGTCACATTTCCTGGCAAAAGGAGGGGATTTGGTCCTTTTTGTGGTGTGCACAATGTTCTTGTTTTAGTAGGTTTATAGCTATGATTATGGAGTGCCTTTCTTATGTACTTGATCCTGGGCACATAATGACCTTACAGAGAAACAACAGAGCCTAGCTGTGAGCGCCATGCCAACTCCCAGGGGTAAGCTATCTGGGCTGCTTTTTTTCTGTCTTAAGGACTACTCCAAAATGTGAAACTACAGAGAAAAAGTACAAAAAAGATGAAAACAATGAGAAGGAATTATGGCTATTGAGGGATCAGAACAGAGATTTATCTTCTAGTAAAGAAAACTGGAGTGAAAACAATTATCAAACTTATATTAAGGCAAAATTTATGGCCCTAAAAGAATAATAAAATCAGCATTTAAAAGGTTATGCTTACAAACAAAAATTGTTTGAAAGTACATGAAGTTTTTACTTAACTAGGTATTAGAATTGCATAAACAAAGACCTCTTTATAGCTACAAAAGAGGGAAAGATATAAATAGCTTTCATTATCTACTCTGCAAAATAACAATCAGAAAAATGAACCTCATCACAGAAGATTAGGAATGTGTTCAATATATGGCTCAAAAAGGGAAGAATATTGATAGAATATTTGAAATATCATATTAACTAGATCAGTACATATTTATGCCAACATTACCAGATTAATATTCATATGTAATAACTTATAATATAATTTATTTCCTGAATATTGTACTTATGTAAAGAAAAAGCATCTTGCTAAGAATATGACACTTATACTAATAGGGAGAAATCCTACCATTTCAACCAAATGTCTTCTGTAAACAAATTTAAAAAACAATTTTAAGTTGGCTAAGAGATTTAGATTAAGAGAAATAATATTTTAAACATAAAGGAGATTCTAAAATAAAATGGGAAAACTAGCTTCAAAATTGAGAATACACATAAATTTACCACAGAATATAGGTGACCTTTTAATGAATGGTAACAGGAGAAAGATATAATAATGACAGATTAGTTAAATATTTGGGGAAATTATAATACCTATGATTCCTATATATTATTTACAACAAAGTAAAATTCAGGTGAATTAAAAACTTAAATGTGAAGAAATAAATTGAAAAAAAGGAGTAAATGTTAGTCAATGTATATCTGATTATGGTACACAGATCTTTTTAAGCATTAAAAAGCATTAAATGAGTAGTGGGAACTAGGAAAATAGAAAAAACTTGATTACAATATTTGTGTGAAACTTTTATACATTTCTTTTTTTTTAATTTAAGTAGCCAACATACAGTACATCATTAATTTCATATGTAATGTTCAGTGATTAATCAGTTGCATATAACACCCAGTGCTTATCACATCACGTGCTCTTTTTTTTTTTCACGTGCTCTTCTTAATGCCCATCACCCAGCTATCCCATCCCTCTACTCATTTCCCCTCCAGCAAGCCTCAATTTGTTTACTATAGTTAAGAGTCTCTTATGGTTGGTTTGTCTCCCTCTCTGATTTCTTCCCAGTTTTCCCTCCTTTCCCCTATGATCCTCCATGCTGTTTCTTATATTCCACATATGATTGAAACCATATAATTGTCTTTCTCTGATTGATTTATTTTGTTCAGCATAATACCCTCCAGTTCCATCCATGTCGATGTAAACAGCAAGTATTCATCTTTTCTGGTAATACGTCTATGTTTCAAAGAGCATAGTCAAGGAAATATTTTAAAAGTCAATATAATCTGATAAAAATATCCACGAAATATAAAACTAACAAAAAGATGCTGTTAACATCCACATTTAATGTAAATGACTTTTTAAATTATTTGTACTATAAAATTATAAAAAGACAAAAGCGAGTAGCACTCTCAAGCAGTAATACAAATATCACCTAACCCATAAAAAAAATCAACATCAATAGATGTAAAAAAACGCAAATTAAATCATCATCAAGAGAGAATCTAGGATTAGTGCACTTGGCTGCTCAGTTGGTAGAGTATGTGACCCCTGATCTCAGTGTCATGAGTTCAAGCTCTATGCTGTGTATAGAGCGTACTTTAAAAAATAAATTTAAAAAAATATATCCGGAAAAAAAATATATATATATCCGGGATGTATTTGATTGTAGTAAAATAGGCACTCAGTAGATTAAATGTACTTGGGAATAAACTTTTAGATAAGTGTAGCAATAAGTATCAAATTATTAAACATAGTTTTCCTCTTTCATCCCACATTTTCATTTCTTAAGATTTAGTCTAAGGAAATAATCAGATATGTCCACAGACATAAATGTAGAAGAAACTGGAAAGCAGACCTGTGTACAATAGCCAAATGATGTAAATTACTGAAATTGCCAAAAATAGGTGCTTTTGGAAATAAACCAGCACACATGAACATGACACAAAAATTTTAAATTATCTCATATAAAAATGTAATGAAATCAGAGACAAAGGTATTACAGTTAATTTTTTTTAGAAATGACAAGGTGCATGGGCACCTGGGTGGCTTAGTCGATTAAGCAACCATCTCTTCATTTTGGCTCAGGTGATGATCCTCAGGATCATGAGATGGAGCCCTGCACAGGGCTCCATGCTCAGTATGGAGTCTACTTGGGATTCTCTCTCTTCCTCTTCATCTGCCCTTCCTCCTGCTCATGTTCTCTCCCAGCTCCTCTGAATAAATAAATAAGACATTTTTTAAAAAATTGCGAGGTGCAAGAGAATGTAATGTTAATGTACAGAAACAACCCATACATAATATACTTGAATTACAGATATACTTACCTAGTCCTCGAACAATACTTGATGAGATCAAATGAAATGTTCTTAGTAGTTTTCACCACTGCAGAATTTTAGATCATTTTAAATTATTTTTGTTAATTAAATGTGCCTTCTGCATTTTAAACATTTGAATATAACAGGTATTTTTGTAAGTGGAAAAGATTCAGGCTGCTACAACAAAATGTCAGACTGAGTAGCTTATAAAAGATGAAAATTTATTTCTCAGAGTTCTGGAGGCTAGAAGTCTGAGATCAGTGTGACTGAATGATCAGGTTCTGTGTCCGGGTATAGACCTATTCCTGGTTCATAAACAGTGGTCTTCTTGCGGTTACTTCATAGGGCCATAGAAGCATGGAAGCTTTCTGGGACTATTTTTTTAAGGGCATTGATCCCATTCATGAGAGCTCCTCCTTCATGACTAATCACTTCCCAAAGGCCACAACTCCTAATACCACCACACTGGGCAATAGATTTCAAACAGAATTTTGAGATGACACAAATATTGAGCCCATAGCAAGCTGCTATTCATTTTTGGAGGCTGGTTGAGGAAAAGAACTGTAGATTGTCTCTTAGGACTCAAGGTAATATAAACAGTGCTTTTTCTCTGTATTTTTATGTACGATAATAGGGATTTAACACATAATATCATTTCAGTAGCAAATATCACAAACAGTAGTTTTACCCCTATGTTACCCATGTTTATTTGAGAAGAAATGTGTATATTCTGTATCAATTATTTTGTGGACATTAGCAAATTAGTTATCTTAAACAGAAAAACTGAAAAGGTGGGCGCCTGGGTGACTCAGTCAGTTAGGCCTCTGCTTTCGGCTCAGGTCATGATCCAGGGGTCCTGGGATTGAGTCCCACATCGGGCTCCCTGCTCGGTGGGAGGCCTGCTTCTCCCTCTCCCTCTGCCTGCTGCTCCCATTGCTTGTGTTCTCTCAATATCAGATAAATAAATAAAATATTTAAAAAAAAGAAAAAAAAACTAAAAAGGCTTTTGTGTTAACTCTATGATAATAAATCTCCATTGCTTTCTAAAATTATTTTCAAACACTGATCAAAATCAAAGTGTTGGCCTCCAGGTAGTCATTTAAGACTCTCATCACAGACAACACCTCCATGCTATTCAACAGCATACAAATCCAAGTGGGCAGCTTGTGAGCTTATGGAGTGTTTTTTGTATTTCATTAGTTAGTTATTGGTTTGCTTCTGCTTTTGTTTTGTCATTTGCATGTTGTTTCTTTACTTACTACACGAGTTTCTTATTCATCTGCATCTCTCTGGGATAAAGGAAGCATCTTAGTACAGGTTATCGAATGAAACTCTTTCTTCCCCATCCCACCTTCATGCTCCCTCTGGTGCATTTTCAAAGGAGTGGGGTTTTGGTTAGTGTGGCTGGACAGTTATGCCTTATCTTGTTGCTCTATTACACTTTTCTAAAGAGACCACTTGGTATCTACAATACAATTAGTCTATCTTTCTCTGATGTAATTTTTCATTCCCTGCCTATTTTGTGCCTTAGCTTCTGCTGAGTGCTTTATTAACTTCCTGCTGTAAATCTTCTGAAGTCAGAAGGGAGATAATCTAAAATCCTCTTATATGATCATACAATGTGGAAGGAGGGAGTACAAAATTGTCTATCTACAGTAGCTCTATAGATTTTTTTCACCCACTCTCTTTCTCCACAGTAGTCTCCTAACATCTAATTTTCTGTTTTTCTCTGAAGCACTATTGAGCTTTAAATATATATATAATAAAGTAAAATAAAGTTAAAATCAAGAAAAAGTGCTATATAAAATTTGAAATGCAGCTGAATATATATCTGTCCTAGAATTTTCCAAGCCAGACTCCAAAAATTTCTTTTATTTTCTACTT
Organism: Nasua narica; assembly: GCA_028533885.1. Classification (NCBI taxonomy): domain Eukaryota; kingdom Metazoa; phylum Chordata; class Mammalia; order Carnivora; family Procyonidae; genus Nasua; species Nasua narica. The sequence continues at coordinate 21,256,557 of CM052810.1, forward strand.
TAATCACCCCTTATCAAAAAAATATAATAAGTGCAAATCCACATAGAATATATAACAATACCAGATTAAAAATAAAGAGATTTGATTTCTTATTCTGGCTCTGTTATAAATTGTTTTGAAGACTTGGGCATATATCCTCATGCTGTTTGTTTCCTCTTCTCATATACAAAATGGGGTTGATGACACACACCTACAGGAAAGAATAATGTGTGTCCTTTGATTTATGAATGTTTTTTACTTTTATTTTTGCTTTGTTTCTGCTATGTTCCAGTTTTTCCATTTGTTGTTAGAAGCAACAAAACCACATTTAGGAGGTGACAATTTTGTAAAGAAGAAATAAGGTGATAAAAAGCAGTAAATGTGAATATAGAGATCTTAACAAAATAACTTTTGAGCTATATTTTAAAAATGATTAGGAGTTTTCTTTTTTTAAGATTTTATTTATTTATTTGACAGAGAGAGAGAGATCACAAGTAAGCAGAGAGGCAGGCAGAGAGAGAGGGGGAAGCAGGCTCCCTACTAAGCAGAGAGCCCAATGTGGGGTTTGATCCCAGGACCCTGAGACCATGACCTGAGCTGAAGGCAGAGGCTTTAACCCACTGAGCCACCCAGGCGCCCCTGATTAGGAGTTTTCTATGTGAAGTAGTTAGGGTATTCCAGACAGAGAAGAGAAAACATACAAAAATAGAGATAACAAAGGGCATGATGTGTTAAGGGAATAATGAGAAGTTCAGTGTGGTGGAAGTTTAGAGACAGGTTAAGAGAATCATAAAGGTAGAAGTGGATCATTTTACGATAACCTAACCTAAAGAATGTTGATTTTATACTGCTAGCAATCCATATCATGGGAATGAGATTATCAGAACTTTTTTGGAATGTAATTCTGGAAGCAATATTCAAAGCATCTTTGGCATGGAATCCAGCAGAAGATTGTTCTAATATCTCAAACAAAAGATAATGGGGTCTTGAACGAACATTAAAGTAGCTATCAGGAGGCTAATCCAGACTATGTAAATAATTTATTAGATGTGATGAGATTTTCTTTTTTACCAACTCATAAAAGGAAAGAATGATAAGAAGACATTAAGGAACAATACCTTGAAATTTGCTGTTTTAAGGCACAGGTTGACGATGTTAATGAAAGTTAAGAACAGAGGTAGAGTATCTGGCATGATCACTTGCTCTGTGATTTGGGTGCACTATGTTACATTAGAGGAGTATAGTGAGATTTCTACTGGGATATGTCTAAAGCTAGGGGAGAAGTGCGGTAGAAATTGAGGTGTCAGTGTCACAGTGAAACTGAGGTTAAACCCTGGAAGAAAGTTTTGAGAGTGATTATTATGAGATAAAAGATAGACAAAGACAGACTCTGAAGGACCATTAGCAATTAAAGAGGGTGGATGGAAAAGAAGGAACAAGAAAAAAATATATGAAAAATTAACATTTCGAGAGGAAGGAAAACAAAAAAATATTTTTGTGATTAGAACCAAGAGAGAGGGCGCCTGGGTGGCTCAGTTGGTTGGGCGACTGCCTTCGGCTCAGGTCATGATCCCGGAGTCCCGGGATCAAGTCCCATATCGGGCTCCCAGCTCTACGGGAAGTCTGCTTCTCCCTCTGACCTTCTCCTCTCTCGTCTCTCTCTCTCTCTCAAATAAATAAATAAAATCTTAAAAAAAAAAAAAAACAAGAGAGAATGTTTAAGATTTTATTTAAATTCAAATTAGTTAACATATAGTGTATCATTAGTTTCAGGGGTAGAATTTAGTGATTCTTCAGTTGCATAGAACACCCATGCTCATTACGTCAAGATAAACTATCTGGGGTACTTGGGTGGCTCAGTCCGTGATGGTTGTGAGCAGAAGAGTTACTCAATCATAAGAATATTTTCAAAGGATCCTTCTGACTAGTCTCTGGTTACCTGATGATGAGAAGGAAACTTAAAGATCATTTAAGAAGATACTTTAATAAAATAATGAGGAGACATAATGGGAGCTTAATGCTCCCATTATGAGGGAGGGTTTCCTAACCTAAGTATTGTTGACATTTTGATGGGATACTCTGTTGTTATAGAGAGCTGTCCTCTGTGTTGTAGGATGTTTAGCAGCATCCCTGACCTCTACTCACTAGATGCTAGTACTGCTCCCATTGCTTCTGACAACCAAAAATATCTCCAGACAATGCCCCATAATCTTGAGGAGCAGAATCACCCCTAGTTGAAAACCATTTGTCTCCATAGACACACGGGCAAAGACTGAATGAGTAAATAAATATAGTTCAGAGATAAAGCTGAATGGATTTTCTTTTGACTTGGATGTGGACTGGGAGAGAAATGATGCCAAGGTCTTTGACTTGAACAGCTGTACTTTCAAATTGATATTCCTGAGATCTGGAAGACTAAAGGTACAGTGGGAATCAGTTTATCAGTTTTGGCCTTATTAAATTTAAAAAGCAGTTGGATATAAAACTGAAGTTCCGGGGAGAGCTCAGGTTGGGTATATAAATTTGCCTGCCATATGTCTATATGAAGTATTTAAAACCAAAGGAATGGATAAACTTGCCTAAGGGAATGAATAAAGACAGCAAAGAAGAGATCCAGAGACAGTTCTGGGGCCTTCAGAGTCAAAAATTGGGAAAGAGGAGGAGGATGGGCAATGGACACTGAGAGGTCTGGCATGTGCGTGTGTTTTCCCCTCTTCTCATCCTCCTTTCATGAGTACAAGAGAATGAGGTAGAAAGAGCTACAGCTGTTGGCATAAGAACACTGTTATTTTACACAAATTTTTAGGGACACAATACCAAATCAATTATGTCTACAGAACATTTTTCTTCTCATAATAGCAGCTCTTTTCTTTGGAGCATTGCCACTCCCATCTCACCAAACCATGTAATTTGGTGCTGGCAGCAAGCTCTAGTTCCCCACTCTGGTTATAATGAGGAGAAGCTGACCCAAAGCTTTCTGCGCTCAGGAGTTGCTGGAAGCCCTAATAACAGACTTGTGGCAAAATTCAGTGCATTCAAAACCAAAACCAAAACCAATATTCATAGAAAAGAAAAGAAACATGGTAAAGCTCATAATGGCACCTGATGCCCTGATCTAGGAACCCTGATGCCAAATGTACCTTTGATCTTCACAAATATTGTTCTTTGACTAAATATTTATTACCTCTTACCTAAAGTGATTGAAGTTCAAATTCTCTCACTTGCAGCCAAAGTAGTGCAAAAATGAGTAAAGGATGATAAATACCAATCAAATATATTTTTTAGTATTATGTGGACACAAAAAAATCTTTCATTGAATTGTTATGGCATGATGTTTACATAGGAATTATTTGCCTGTTTTTATTCCTGACTCCAGGTTGAGGTTATCCCAGAAAACTCCTGAATTAACAAAGGCAAATTTCCTTAGAATCACTTGAAGTAGTCCCCAAATGTTGAAGCTACAAATGCCTGGGTAGGAGGTGACTAGAATTATTGTATTGGTTTCATAAATTCATATGCAAACACATTACATAATATATGTGGATATTTAAAATGTCTGTATACTAACAAAGGATCCTACCATTTGAAAATTGGGGAACCTTTGTATTTGCCTTCACTTTAAAGTGAGTCCTAGACTCTGTTGCTACTTTTCAGCATTACAACATAGAGTTGGTCTTTAACTGAATTTAGGGAGAGGAGTGAGTTTTCCAAAAAGGAACAAATGTGCTATGATTTTTACACTATAGAGAAAGGAATCCCTACTTTGAATGCAACCAATTTTGTGTTTATATTACTGGTTGGTTTTCTGCCTGCCCTCTTTGCATTATTGGTTGCATTATATAACTCATCAAAACAATTCTCTGATTACTATTTTCATATTGGTTCTTTAGTGATATTAATTGATAATTCATAATTATTATTTTTCATAATCTTATTCTTTACTATTGCTGGTATTTCCTTTCCCACTCATCATTTTTTATTCTTCTGTTGAAATTGTAACATAGTGTAGCAGACTTATTAATTCTACCTCCAACACTTACTTTAACTTCCAATGCCATAATCTGTCATCTATGCAATAAAGATAAATAATAACACTAGATTTACACCTAATAATGTATAAGGATTAACTGAGTTCTTATTTGTAAAGCGCTAAATTCAGACCAGCTGGGGAAATGTTAGGCCTCTGAAAATGTCTCAGGACATGGGAGGTATTCAGTAGATATTTGCTCATATATAAAAGACTTGTTTTATTCCAGAAATATAGCTATGTTTTACATAGTCAATAATTCCTAGATAATACATGCTATTTTTGAGGCCTGAATCTCGGTCTTTTTGTCTATTGCTGTTTGACAGAGTGTCTTAGATATAGTATATGTTGCAAGTCACTGCCCCCACTTGGCTCAGTGTTTTCATCCCTAAACGCACCTTTGGAGATGTTATGGTGAGATTGTGACTGCAAAATTTATTGAGAAAATTTAAATGTGACTTAAATAAATGTGAGTTTTTTTTAAGATTTTATTTATTTATTTGACAGAGAGAGAGAGATCACAAGTAGGCAGAGAGGCAGGCGGCGGTGGGGGGGGGGGGGAAGCAGGCTCTCCGCTGAGCAAAGAGCCCGATGTGGGGTTCGATCCCAGGACCCTGAGATCATAAATTGAGCCGAAGGCAGAGGCTTTAACCTACTGAGCCACCCAGGCGGCCCTAAATGTGACTTTTTAAATTAAACTTTTTAACTTTTAAATAATTATAACTTCATGTGCAATTGTTAGAAATAATAGAACTCTCGCATACTGCTACCATTCCCCACAGTGGTGACATCTTACAAATTTATAGTACAATATTAAAACCAGAATATTGACATTGATACAATCTACTAATCTTACAAGTACTTACAAGTTACAAGTACTGTGTGTGTATGTGTGTGTGTGTGTGTGTGTGTGTTTAGTTCTTTGCAGTTTTATTATATATATAGGTTAGATAAATGGGAAGTTTTACAAATGTCTGTGGTCATTGATATGCCTCTCTGTGTGCTACTTTTATTCATTATTTTCTTCAGCGGTTATGTTTATCAGTTCAGGAAACACTTTGAATTGATAAAGGATAAATTTGATACATTATCAGATACTTAACTAAAGAGTAATTCTGAATGACTCAAGGTGAAAACTTTATGGTAAAGGTGGAGAGTGTTCAACATGTACAGAGAAGGAAATAGGACATGAGACAGAACATAAAATAATGCATAGACTTAAATTGACCAAAGAAGAAATTATTAGAAATTAGATAGTAAATTTTATTATTATATGAGAAAAAATGAAATCACAGACAAAATTTTTAAAACGTAAGTAAAGCAATACTATTAGAAAAATGTACTAAATGGATATATATTGAATGAAATGTACAGTCTGTTAGTGTATAATAATGATGTAATTCAATTAATTCCTATATATACTTAGTGTCTATTATATAAATCCATTATAGGAAATGCAGATATGTAAAATCCAATATGATTTTCAAGGTGCTTACAATGTAAAAGAAAAAAAAGAAATGCATGCATGGGTACAAGTCAGAATGAATAATCTAGATAATATGTAGACAAGAAATCTAGAGGCATCAGAGAGCAATAAAGGTAAATGATATTCCACAAAAGAGATAGGAATTAATAATACTTTGGTGGTGGCAGATTGCTGAAGAAAAAGTAAAAGGCAAGATGAAAACAATGAGTCCTAGGTATGGAGGAGAGAAAGAAGCTGACACGGGACTTTGGAGTGCCTGTGAGGATTTACATTATAGAATATGAGGAGATAATATCCAACTGATAAGTCAGGGGCCAAATTATAGTAAGCCTTGAAAATAAGTGTAAGATGCTGATAGGGAATCACAGTCCCAAGATCAACACATCAAACTGAGTGAAATGGCAGGCATACACTTACTTTATCTCTTCCATTTTATAAGATACTATGAAGTTGATAAACACAGGCATAAATAAGCATGTTTTTAATCTACAAAATATTTTATCAAAATTTAACCCGAGATTTTTTTCATTTTTACCGTTTTGTTTTAACCCGTATCCCAAACAATCTCTGAAGACAGAGAATATGGGTGTAACTGATAAAACTGCTTGCACAGATACTGCTAAATTGATATGTAATCAGGGTCTGATTGGGTCTGATTATGAAAGCTCTTTTTAATGAATACAAATGCTTGCTAGACTGTTAAAATTCCTTCTGATATTATTATGTATTCACTATAAAATATTCCTTTGTGAGGCACGGAAGAACTTGATCTCTTTTGAGCCTACCATGCATAAGTTTTACTTTAAAAAAGGTTAAAAATAAATTATATTAGGTGACTTTTAAAGTTAATTTTAAAAATAATTAACCAGTAAGCTGGAGTATCAGAATACAAACAATTGGTCATAATTATGTAGTATCAAGTGTCCTCTTACCAAATAGCTTATGTAGCTTATTTATGCATAAGTAGGTCAAATAATGCCCCACAAACAAATGGTGGGAGTAATGATGCTGATGAATTTCCTCTTCATTTGGAGAGGAGTACATTAGCTAGTATCATCTTTCTAGTCCATGAACTATGTTTTATGACACAGAATATATGGTAGTAAATCAAATACAATATGTATGTGTCTATGGTCATTAGGGTTATAGTCCTGAGGGTTCAACTTGGTATTGCTTTGAAGAAAAAAAGCTTAAAAATCTAGACTCTTTTTAAAAAGCATAAAGAAAGGTAATTCATAATAGACCTTTACTCTTCCTGACCTCAAATTACCAATTTAATGTACTGACTTTTCTGTAAAGCTTACCCATTCTATTACTCTAGGATTCCCATCTCCTCTGGCCTGTTGAGGAATTTTCTCTCTGATTTTATACTCTCATTCAATAGAAATTCCTCTCTAGGTTACATCATCCTTGCATCCAAATGTGCATACACCTCCTATGTCTTGATTCTACATCCAGAATTTATCCTGATTTATAATCTGTGCCCTAATACTTATCTTCCACAGTGCTGTGAACTACTACTTTGAATTAGAGCTGTTTTTCTAAAATTGGAGATTAATTTCCTTTCTAAAACACTCTTTCCTTCGCTTCCATATTACAATACTCTTCTATTCTACTTTTTACTTCCTTGAACCCTGGCTTCAGTCTCCATTTCTAGCTTCTCCTCTTGTATGAAACCACTTAATGTCAGAACTTCTTGGAACTCTGTACCCTTCCTCTATTGAGTTCTATCAGTCACTCCTGTGGCTTTAGTCATCATCTGTACTTCAATGCCTTTTATTTTTTTTTTTTTAAGAGATTCCAAATTCCATGTCCAACTTCTTGAATGTTTTATAAGTAACACAAATTAAACAGTCTTAAGTTTTAACTTATTATCTTCTTTTCCCCCAGATACTTCAATATTCTGTCTCCTTTCTCCAGAAACATGATTATGTTACATCCTGCTTCCTAAGTCTGAACCTGGATGATAGTTCTTCGTACTTTCATCCCTCCTGTGCTATTTAGAATGTTCTGTCCATTCTATATGGTTTCAAACTCATCTTCTCTCAGTCTCAGTGTGCTACACCAGACTAAAGGAGTTAACCTGATGGTGTCTTTTAAAAAATTCATCTCCAAGCCCCTGAATTCCTCTCCAGTTGTTACCTACTCTCTGTCCTCATATTGGGAAGCTTTTCTCTCACTTATCTGGACTACTTTTCTTATCATTCAAGAAATCATTATTTCTATTTACCAGTCAGTCCATTCTTGTGTGCTGTTTTCTCTGATTATGACCAGTCACCCTCCTATTTCAACCTATGTCTGAACCTCACCCTCATCTTAAATATTCCCTTGCAACAGGGTACCCAGTTAGATTTGAATTTCAGAGAGACCGTGAGGAGTTTTTAATAAAATATGTCTCTGATATTTCATGAAATGTATTTAAACTAAGCAATTTTTTATTGTGTATTTGAAATTCAAATTTAAGTTTAACTATATCTTCTTTTCCCTTCCCTCCAAATCTGGCATCCCTATATCACAATGCATCTCTTATTTTCTAGTAGAGTTTGTACTCTCTGAAGACAGAGACTGTGCATGACTTTGAGCTGCTATTCCAGTCTCTACCAAATAGGTGCACAGAAAGCATTTAATGTGCATTGGCAGAATTTATAATTTATATGATATTTAAGTTCTCTGAAAATTTATACTAATTTGCCTACACAAACTTCCCCCTTGCTAATATTACATTTTTGCTACTCATCTTAGGCATTCTTACCCAGATGTATTCATTCAAACCTATGAAATTTACTCCAATGCTGCATCTCAGAAAATCCCACAATTCCTCATAGTACAAATTTAAGACATAAAGTTCTGCTAAAATCACAAATGAGACCCATTTCTTCCATGAAACCTTTTTTTAAATACTTTTGATCTTCAAGATTTTTATATCCAGCTATTATACTCAACAAAATTCTTAAGATTCACAAAAAAAATAGTTTCACTTTTTTTTCTCCCCAATATGTTTATTTTAATTTTTCAGTGTTACAAGATTGATTGTTCATGCACCACACCCAGTGCTCCCTGCAATATGTGCCCTTCTCAATACCCACCACCAGGCTCGCCCACTCCCCCACACCCTCCCCTCCAAAACCCTCAGTTTGTTGCTCAGAGTCCAAAGTCTCTCCTGGTTCATCACCCCCTCCGATTTCCCCCCATTCACCCTTCCCTTCCTTCTCACGAAGAAAAACCACTCTAAGTGCCTAAGTTAGAAACTGAAAACACAAATTCCTGTTTTAAGTTACTGCCAGGATAACTGTGAGCCTCTATGGAGTCTGCATTTCTTTACTGTAGGTCCAAATTGGTCCTGGGCTGGTGTGTGTGTGTGTGTGTGTGTGCGCGTGCGTGTGTGTGTGTGGGTTTGTGTGTGTGTTATCTGTTTTGGAAGGAGAGAAAGTGGACTGATAATAGAAAACATTGGTTCTCAATTGGACATTGTACTGAATACCAGACACTACATGGTCAGAGTAGAACTTGATATTTCATGTGCTGGTTACACAAATGTCTACATAATTGAAAACTAAAAGTGCTATTGAAACAAAAAAACTTCATGATCAAAATAATCCATTACTATAAGGGTTTCAATTTTTATATCAAAGATAAACCCTAGCTTAAAATAGTATTTTTAATAAAGAATACATTCTAATCCTTAAAAGACACCTTTCACATACTTATTTTAGACTATTTTGTTTAGTTAAGTCTTAAAATTATTTCTTGTACATGTCAATTTAAAAAAAAAGTAGGTTAATATATTTCTCTCATTTTAATTAAATATGAAACACTAAGTAATAACTTTGCCAATATTATTTCTTATTATTTTCCATTTATTTCACAATTCTAAGGCATTAAACATTAAATAACTCAGATATTGTAATGAAGGTTTAATGTGCCATGTTAACTCATTTACCCAAACCTTTTTACCACAACTGTTCAGACCCTTCAATGCTGTCATTATGTGGGCTCTGCCAGTAGTATAGACAGATTGCTGAGGAACCCATTCTTAAGTCTATCATTCTAAGGTATATAGAGTCTACATAAAGTAAAGAGCACTTCACTTGAAATGGACTTAATAATAGATTATGAATCCAAAGAATAATGCTTGCATGCCCTAAGATGCCTAAAATTAAAATCTCTTGAACTAGTAGGAGGACCACAGAGAGAACAAAAATATACAAATAACCCAGAGAAAATATAGCAAGCATTTCTTTAACTTGGATTATTTTGTCCTGGAATTGTCCTCTATTATATAATATTTTTAACAAATTATATACCAAGAATCAGGATACTTTCAATTTTATAACTATAAACTTTATATCACTCTGTATTTGATACCTCTTCTCAGACTTTTGACTAATTGTTCTATTTATACTTATGCTGTTTTATACGGAAGTGGTTTTGTTTAACTTAATGTTTTCAAAATAACTTGGGGGGACAATTTTTAAGTTTTCAGTAGGGTGTTGTGCCCAGATCCACATATTCCACATTTTTATATCTCTCCTTCCAAAGTTTTTCCAAAGTTATTTGCCTGATATCTTCATGACAATAAGCATTTACTCTATAACCCTAGTATGTCTACAAATAAAGTATAACAGTACATAACAAACTCATTAACTCTTATCCTTTGCCATCTTTAAATATCAGAGAGTATCCAAGATAGAATAAGTCAGCAGTCTGGCATTTGTCATGATGGATTGATGGCCTGAGTATTCCATTGAGGGCAGGACATTGAAAAACAGTCCCTGCCATTCGCCAATATTAGAGATTTGCATATATGAGGTTGAGAACATCACTTAATCATTCAGTTATACATATGAAATCCCAAACACAATTTACTAGTTAATACTCTTTGGTTGAATATTTTGTATTATATTCAATAATTTTGTAACTTCTCCTAGAGATGGTGTGTATCCTAGCATATAGTCATATATGTAGCATATAATTATAAATACCGAATTTATAGAATTTATCATATACTAAAACACTTAAATTGTGAAGTTCTAAGTTAAAGTTCTAAGTACATAGAGTCCTCCACAATTAATAGATTAATGTATTTCTCTAAAATGCTTCTCTTTAATTTATCTCCCACTGATCTCTAAAATCCATCTTCATTATAAAAATATATATCATATAAGATTTGTTGTATATGTATGTGTATGTGTGTATATATGAATATATATGTGTGTGTGTGTGTGTGTGTGTATATATATATATATATATATATATATATGATGGAATATATATGTGATGGAATATATATGATGGAATATTAGCCCTAAAAGAGAAGATCTTGCCATTTGCAACAGCATGGATGGATCTACAGGGTACAATGATAAATGAAACAAATCAGTCAGAAAAAAACAAATACCATATGAATGTACTCATATGTGGATTTTAAGAAACAAAACAAATAAACAAACAATGAAAAAAGAAACAAACAAAAAACAGACTTTTAAATACAAAGAACAAACTGGTGGTTGCCAGAGGGAAAGTACGTGGGGGATGGGTGAAATACATAAGGGGGATTAGGAGTAAACTTATCTTGATGAGTAGTGAGCAATATATATAATCGTAGAATCATTTTATTGTATACCTGAAACTAATATAACACTGTATATTATTTATACATCAATAAAAATGTATTATATAGTTGTATGTTGGTCAAATCTTATCAATTTGGCAGTGTTTTAATTTCCATAAAATCAGTAATTATGTTTGACTGTGTATTCAAATTACAGTCATAATATTAGAGAAATTTATTTTTCTTCTGGTAAGATCTTTTTTTTTTTTAAGATTTTTTATTTATTTATTAGAGAGAGAGAGATTGAGAATGAGAGATGAGAAGGTCAGAGGGAGAAGCAGACTTTCCCGCAGAGCGGGGAGTCCGATATGGGACTCGATCCCGGGACTCCGGGATCATGACCTGAGCCGAAGGCAGTCGCTCAACCAACTGAGCCACCCAGGCGCCCCTGGTAAGATCTATCTTAATACCTATTAAGATTATACGAAGATTGCAGGGCGCCTGGGTGGCTCAGTGGTTTAAGCCTCTGCCTTCGGCTCAGGTCATGATCTCAGGGTCCTGGGATCGAACCCTGCATCGGGCTCTCTGCTCAGCGGGGAGCCTCTTCCCCCTCTCTGTCTGCATACTTGTGATCTCTCTCTCTCTGCCAAATAAATGAATAAAGTCTTTAGAAAATTATATTAAGATTGGAAAAAAAAATGGTGTGTGTTTTTCTTAAACAGTTGCACCAGTTATCTTCAAGTTTCTTACCTAGCTAATTCGAACAGCAGTTAATGATTGCACTTTATTTTTTTCTTCCATTTTATTTATTTTTTAATTTACATTCAAATTAGTTAACATATACTGTATCATTAGTTTCAGGGGTAGAATTTAATGATTCATCAGTTGTATATAACACCCAGTGTGCGTTACATCAAGTGTTCTCTTCAATATCCATAACCCATTACTCCATCCTCCCAGCCCTCAATTTGTTTCCTACAGTTAAGGGTCTCATGATTTGCCTCCCTCTCTGTTTTTTTTATCTTATTTTATTTTTCCCTCCCGTCCCCTATGTTCAGTTTTGCTTCTTAAATTCCTCATATGAAAGAAATCATATGGTTTTTGTCTCTCTCTGACTGTCTAATTTTACTTGGCATTGTACCCTCTAGTTCCATATACATCATTGCAAATGGCAAAAATTCATTCTTTTTGATGGCTGAATAATAATCCATTGTATATGTGTGTGTGTGTGTGTGTGTGTGTGTGTGTGTGTGTGTATACCGCATCTTTTTTATTCATTCATCAGTCAATGGACAGTTAGAGTTAGACTCTTTCCACAGTTTGACTATTGTGGACATTGCTGCTGTAAACATTGGGGTGCACCTGCCATTTCTAATCACTATTTTTGTATTCCTTGGATAAATACCTAGCAATACAGTTGCTGGGTTGTAGGGTAGTTCTATTTTTAACTTTTTGAGGAACCTCTGTACTGGCTGTTCCAGTTTGCATTCCCACCAATAGTGTAAGAGTGTTCATTCTCCCCACACCAATATATACTGTTGAAGAGACTCTTTTTTCTCAGTTCTCTGCCTTGTCAATGATTAGTTGACCATAGAATTGAGGGTCCATTTCTGGGCTCTCTATTCTGCTCCATTGATCTATGTGTCTGTTTTTGTGCCAGTACCATGGTGTTTTGATGATTATAGCTTTGTAATACAGATGGAAGTCTGGAATTGTGATGCCTCCAGCTTTGGTTTTCTTTTTCAACATCACTTTGACTATTTGGGATCTTTTCTGATTCCAGAATTATTTGTCTATTTGTTTCAATTCTGTGAAAAATGCTGGTGTTATTTTGATAGGGATTGCATTGAATGTGTAGATAGCTTTGAATAGTATAGACAAATACTGTTACAACAGTATTTGTTCTGCCAGTCCATGAGCTTGGACTTTCAAAGACCAGTCTATTTATGAGGGTATATTTCTGTATATTCTTTCTATTTGTTTAGAAACAAATCTGTAAGTTATTTATTGTGTACATTTTAAGAAATCAATAAATAAAAGTTGAACTGATAAGATTAGCCTATGGATTATATATTGCTGCAAAGAATCTTCAAATTTTATGCCTCAAAAGGATTTAGATCATCTGTTTCAATTACCATACAAATTATTTCACCAAATATGTATTTCAGAATGTTTTTTATATACATGAAAAAACTGGAGTACTGAGTAGAAATGTGTTTTGTTATCCAAGGTCAAAGAGTAAGTCTGTCACAGAGCCAGCAGAGCAAACTAATAATAATGAACAATTGCTATGTACTAGGACCTGTACCTATAGCCATCCTATTCTTTAATCTTTTCAACAAACCAATGATGTAATTAAGATTATCCCCATTTTACAAATGTAAATATACTAGTACTGAGGAGATTGAGGAACTTGAATCCAGCTCATCTAGATTATGCAATGGAATTTGGTATTCAGCTATGTCTGAATGCAAAGCTTGTAGTCATACACACCATGACATGACATGACTCATAGGTGATACCTTAAAGGAATTTTATTAGGAAACAAAAGGAAAGAGTAGAAAAGTTACATATATGTGCTTTACTCTTAACTCATATTCATTTCTAGTACCTAAGGGAATTCCCACTACAGAAGAGCCAAAGAACATCATGTCATCTTCCCTCCCCTCCTCCTCCTCCTCCTCCTGTTACTGCCACTGCTAGTAATGCTACTACCACTGCTATTGAAACAATAGTAGTTTAAATACTTTAAATATAGTAATAGTAGTTTAAAAATGTTGAGCAAAATATTTTTCAGACAGGTTTCTAAGTTTTCACCTAAAACTTATAAGCATCATATGGTTGTTATCTCTCTTTTTATGGACCAGTCAAAAAGCACCTAGAGGTTAAATAAATGCTTGAGTACAATGTAGATGGCTATAATAGGCACATGGCAAATACAAGCAAAATGACTGTAGAGTGCGCAGCAAAAATGACTATAACACCAAAATTATCTTCAGGCAAACATGTATGGAAATATAGCATTATTTCCTTGGGTTAAATAGGACTTCTGCTATGCATTAATTCTGTGTATTTAGTCAAATTGTATTCAAACTTTTTTCAAAATTCTTTTTCTTGTTTATAATAAACTAGAGATAATACTGATTTCATAGAAATATGTTTAAGATTAAATTAAATTGGATATTAAGAACTTAAATCGTACTTTTTCTATGGTACACATTAAGAAACACTTTGTATCACCAAAATCAAAATTTATAAGAATGTGAAGATTGGTGGGGCGCCTGGGTGGCTCAGTGGGTTAAAGCCTCTGCCTTCGGCTCAGGTCATGATCCCAGGGTCCTGGGATAGAGCCCCGCATCAGGCTCTCTCCTCAGCAGGAAGCCAGCTTCCCCCTCTCTCTCTGCCTGCCTCTCTACCTACTTGTGATCTCTCTCTGTGTGTCAAATAAATAAATAAAATCTTTAAAAAAAAAAAAAGAATGTGAAGATTGGTGAACAAGTAGGTTGTGTGTGTGGGGTATAAAAACCTAGCTTATATGTATAAGAAATTGATACTACTAGGAAAACTTTGGAATAGTATTTTTAGAATAGAATAGTATTTGGAATAGTATTTCCTCATTTTATATTTTAGAGAAGTATACTAGGATCTGACTAAAGAAATGGAATGAGAATGAATAGCATAAATACATGCAATGAATTATCATTACCGTAATAATATGTCAGGGGAAGAAAATATCTCTGCTAGGCACTACAGGGCATGTCATCCAAACTACTGCCTCTAAAATGAGGTCTGTAAGTTCTGAGTACAGTTCAAAGACTAGATTACAAACACAAATGAACAGCTTTCCTATCATGAAACCAGCCCCTTTGGAACTGTAAAATTATTCATGAGAAAACTTTAAATCCTTTTAGATATACTTCCCAAAACTTCATGTCATTTCAAGAAAGTTATTAAAAAAAAAGTCAACCAACTACTACTTCCTAGCATTTTTTGTTTATAAAATATTTTTTTACTTGAAGTGCCTTGCATAGAATAACCAGATACATAGCAATTTATAAGTCAATTTATTGTAACAGCTAGGAAACCAAGATGATTAATGTGTATCTCTTAATATATTCAAAGTGCTGTGTCTACATGCAAAATATTCTTTCTCAATTCTACATATAATACATGCCACAACACCTTGCCAAGCACAAAGATTGAATCCTAATAAAGTACAGAATTTATCAGAGTAATATAAAACAGCACAGCTTTTCATAACAAGGACCTTCAAAAAACCATGAACTTCAACCATGAAATATTGTTTCTTTTCTTACGTTCAAACAGATGTCACAAAAGCTTGTAGAACAGTGTGATTTTTTCTTATTAAATGTAATTTTTCAGAACTGAAGTATAATTTCTTCAGAGTTTATGTATACTTGCTGTAGATGCCTTATTTTTTTACATTCTATACAATTTCAATAAAACATTTTAAAAGCCCCTAAATTTGAAAAAAAGAGGGGAAATATGAAGATAAATTAATGACCTCCATCCAATATAGAGAATAAGTTTCAGTTCATGTTTATGTGTATCTGAATCCCTTCAGGAACTCAAGTGAAAATAGTTGTAATAAATTTAATAAATTATTATTGTAGTACAAATCAACAGTATGTTGATACATAAATTATGTGTAGAATTTGTATTAAATGCAAAACATATTCTCTTATTATTGCTATCCAGTATTATTATTTTTTTCCATAGCATACACAAAAGACAATTTATTACCAAATTTGGGGTAGGAGAGGAACTAAAAAACTAATTGAATACTTGTGAAAAAATTTAAATATTCAGATTCAAAGAGACTACAACTTCTTCCCTAAGTTCTTCTAAAAATGTGGCTTAATTCTTTACTCTTTTTGCTTCTGAGGGTGTAAATTAAGATTATAGTCCAATTAGTGAATAGAAATATATCTTTGATGTAAAGCAGAGATAAGTAGATTCTGTTTGAATAAAGTTAATTTTTGTTTAACAGAAATCAGAGCAGTTGTTGCCTTGGGCAATGGGTGGGGAATACTGACTAGGAAGGGGCATAATGTTTTTGGGTTGATGAAACCATTCTATATTTTGATTGGAGCGGAGAGTATACATGTTATGTAAATTTCTCAAAACTCATCAAACTGTACACATAAAATGTATCCATTTTATTGTATGCAGATTACACATCCAAAAATGGTGATTTAAGGGACTCCACAACTATCTGAGTGTATATTATGTGCCAAATTGGTGTATAGTTCCTGAGTTCTAAATTAGATATAGTTTGGAAAATGGCTTAAAAGAAACAATTGTCTTTCTATAGCTTAGAGTATCTCAAAACATGTGCATCTTTCTTCACATTAGTATCACTCCAGTGTAAAGCTGACTCTGTCTCAGGCTACCTTCAATTGGTTCTTCAGTGCTCATATGAACAGAACACTACTAAGTTTTGAGAGGGTATAAAAGAAATAAGATCCACGGCACCTGCCTTCAAAGAGTTGCCAGTTTAGTGGGAGATTAAAAAGATTTAAAAACTTCTAAAAAGCAGCAAATAAATGAGAGCAAATGAACATAGCACAGCCAACATGCAAGTTGTGAAGTGAACACAAAAAAGCAATCAGAGTGAGTCCGGGTTAATCAGGAGTAGTGCCACAGTGATTTGTGTCTTCAGCCCCATCCTAAAGGAGAGGAGAGACAGATTGGGGGATAAAAGGAGGGAGGTTGTTTTTGGACAGATGAGCATATTGAAAAACAGTTTCTAGTGTAGTAAAGAAAGAGCTGCCCTTGCAATATGCATTTGGCTCCATCAAGGACCTTCACCTCAGTATCCTCTCCAGCTCCGTTAGGATTCCATCCACACAGGACAAAAGGAAGTTTGTGGCCCCAAGGGAATTCTGCCTCCTCTTGCTACTCTGAAGCAAGCACTTTCATTCTTGTTACAGATGGATACAATGACATTTAACAAAAATGGTAAATATTTTTTTAATCTGTGGGAAATAAAATAACAGCAACAAATTCCAAAAGAAAAACTTTTTTTCCTAGGTAAGATTATCTCAGTCTAATTATAGGACAATTTATTGATATAATGTTTTAAAAATCACCATGCCTTCTTTCTTTCTTCATCCAGTCTGGAAAACTGCCAGCCTGAATCCATTTCAGATTTGCCTGGAAATTTAGATGAATTCACTAGGATTCATGGTTCTTCCAAATATTAAGAGCTCAGTCCTCCCCCTGGTTACAATCTGCAGGTGTGTCCTCAGTACCCATAGCTGCTCTCTTCTCAGTATCACTTTTCTCCTCATCTTTTTAGCTAGATCTTGTTGGGTGCAAGAAATAGAGAGCTATTCATACTTCCTAGGGGAGAGGTGTTTTTTGTACTGCTGTGTAAGCATACAAAAGGTGTGTTTTAAGTATTCTGCAAACCGAACACATGCATTTGTATATATGTATGAATTCATTATACATATACATAGGTAACATTTCATCAGTAATCTGAAATCAGGAAAATGCTTCTGCTTCTCAGCTAAATGATGTGCTAGAGGGAACTCAAAAAGGGGTATACTGGATTGTGCGAGATGTCAGAGAATCCACAGTGAGCAAGATAGACATGATCTTTGAATTCACTCCATGCCATGTTTAAAAGGGAAGCTAGGCATTGAGGAAAGCATTATTCAGAGAAGTGCAAGTAACAGGAAAAGTGTGTGACAGGAAATCTTATGAGGTTAAAAAAGACTTACTATGGGAAATTAAGTTTAAGCTGTGGACTAAATGAATGATAGTTAGCTAGTTTAAAAGTGATTGGGGGGGGAAAAGTGATTGGGGAGGGCACCTGGGTGGCTCAGTCGGTAGGAGGTCCAGCTCTTGATTTCTGCTCAGGTCATGATCTCAGGGTCATGAGATAAAGCCCTGTGTCGGGCTCTGCATAGGCATGGAGTCTGCTTAAGATTCTTTCTCTGCCTCTCCCTCTGCATCCCACCTGCCTCCCCACGTGCTTATGCTTGCACATGTGCTCTCTCTACCCCCCTCCCAAAAAAAAAAAAAAAGAATAAGTGATTAGGGATTATTTTAATGGCACTGCAACTAGATTAATTTATTTCCCTAAAATGCTGTTTTTTATTTTTCTCCCACTGATCCCTAAAATGAGTCTTCATTATAAAATATATATATATATATATATGATATAGTGTGTATATATATGTGTGTGTGTGTGTGTGTGTAATATGATGTAGCTAAGAAAGAATTATGGGTGGCAGTTGTTTTCTTTAAAAAGTTCCTTGATTCCTAATCTAGACTATGAAATCAAAATCTTTAGAGAAGTGCCCTGAGAATATCTATTTTTAACAAGTTGTCAAATGATTCTCATTATACAAGTTTGGGAAACACTGGGGTAGAGAAAAGAAGGTACAGGTTTTTTAAATTTTATTTTATTATTTTTTTTAAGATTTTGTTTATTTACTCAACAGCTAGAGAGAGAGAGAGTACAAGCAGGGGGAACTATAGGCAGAGGGAGAAGCAGTCTCCCCGCTGAGCAAGGAGCCTGATTCAGGTCTGGATCCCAGGGCCCTGGGATCATTACCTGAGCTGAAGGCAGATGCTTAACCTACTGAGCCACTCAGGCATCCCTTTAATTTTTTATAGAAATTTTATTAAGATATAATTCACATGCCATATTTTAGGAATGATTTTAAGCTTAAATTTAGCTACCATATTGTTGAGTTGTATTCCTTTCATTTTTCAGTTTTCTTGATTTGGAGCCCAAAATAATTTTGTGCATTCATCAGAAAACAGATGTAATGTTCTTTTTAAACATGCTTTTCTAAAAAAAAAATAAGTATTCTAGTCTCTTTAGCCTTTCATCATAGATTAGTCTCTACCCCTAAACCATCATTTCAATTAAAAAATATCTTTTCATTTATATACTTTAAATTCACTCTTCTTGGTGTACACTTATATGAGTTTTGAGAGATGGATAGAATCATGTTATCACCACCGCAGTCAAAATACAGGACAGTTCTATCACCCAAAAAACCTTCCTTCATGCTGCCCTTTTGCAGTCATACCTTTCCTCCATCCCTAACCTCTGGCAACCATAGATCTCTTCTCTGTCCCAATATTATATATCAGAATATCATATAAATGGAATCACGTAGCCTTTGGGTCTGGCTGCTTTTGCTTAGCATATGGATATGAGAGCCATCCTGTTGTTCTGTGTATCACTGGTTTATATATATTTTTATTTGTATAGTATTCCATTGTTTGGGTGAACCATAGTTTATTCCTTCACCAGTTTAAAAACATATTGGTTGTTTCCCGTCTGAGTGATTATGAATAAAGTCACTATAAACATTTTCATACCAAAAAAAAGAAAGAAAATTTTCAGACATCCAAAACAAAAGTTAACACCAAAAATGTAGCTCCATTATTGTAAACTTAATAAACTGTTTAAAAAATAATTCCTGAATTTGAAGTTAACTAAGGTAAACTCATGGATTCATTCATTCATTCATTCATTCATTCATTCATTCAGTAGTTATTAAGCATCTACTCTATGTCTATCATTATTCCAGGTGAAAAGAAAGCAAGAGTAAACAACTAAGGTGATCAAACATGCTTGTTTTCCAGGAACCTTATGGGAGACATTATAGCACTGGAAGTCCCACAACCTAAGAAACCCCTAGTCTCACACAAACCAGAATATTTGGTCACCCTATCAGAGACAACCCACTTCCTTGCCTTCATAAAACTTGAATTTCAGCTGAAGAGACAGAACATAAACATATGCTTTCCATTTGTGGGAGGTGTTAATAAATGCCATACAGAAAAGTAAAGCCAGGCAGTGGAAAAGAGAATTAACAGAGGCTGGGATTTTTTATATATTATTCAGAAAAAGCCTCTCTAAGGAAGTGATATTTAAGCAGAAACTCAAATAAAATTAGGAATCCAGCCATGAAAATATCTGAGGAAATTTCAGAAAAAGAACAGAAAGGGCAGACTTTTTAGAGAAACAGAAGGCTCACAAGGTTTGAGAGTTCAACGAGGTTAAGAGATAGATGGTGACCAGCCTAGGTCAGGCCTTAGTTGGATATTGATTATACTCCCATGTCATAGGAAACCATTGAAGGATATTGATTATACTCCCATGTCTTGGGAAACCATTGAAAAGACTGAACATGGACTCAGTTATGAGCTAATAATATGCTACCTTTAAAAGCTTATTATTTTTCAAAAATAATGCTTGGGAGTCTAATGTTGTCTTATTTTGGCTCATCTATATTATTATAAAATTCTTTTTGTGGTATTTACAACTTCTGCTTGGAGTTTTTAATCTTTTATTTTTGGCATAATAGAATAAGTTTCTTATTGTCCGCCATTGTGTTAAATATGCCATATATATTAGAAAAAATACCCATTCTAAAAAATATAAATCAAAAAACCATCTGTGTGTTTACATATACTGAAGAAGTTATTAAAAATCAATATTAAGCAATAAATAGTGATTTCTCAAAGAGACACAGTAAGAAGAGTGAAGATAATAGTGACTATAGAAGTACTAGGATGATATTGACTTTGTAAAACTAAGAATATAATTTTATATTCTACATATTAATATTATATTCATATGCTCCTTTTTTGATAAAGAACATTTTAAATGTGTTATCATGATTTTTTCTTCATTCTCCCTTCTCATTTCATAACATATCTAAGACAATAAAATAAAATGAAAAGCCAAAAAGAAAAATTAAAAAAAAACTATAGCTGCCCAGAACAAAAATCACCTAATAAAATTCATGTTTTAAAAATTGCCCATTACAGATAGTCAATTTCTATATAATTAGAAATGTGACGTTCTACATTTTATTTAATGTTATAATATGCATTTTTCAAACCTTATATATGATTTTAAAATGTTATTGTTATGAGCAACACTAAAAATATTGTTAGGTGATTTTGTTTTGAATATTGTTATTTTGCTATAATCAGAAAAACTTTGAACAATGCTTAGTTTTCTCTTGAGAAATAATATGAATAAATAAATGTCAACTTTATATTTAATATAACATACAATTGCCATCTTACATTCATCTTTATGAGTAGTCTCCAAGCCAATATCAGCATCATCTAACTGAAAATGTGTCCCCCCAAATATTTGTTCAGTGAATCAGTGAATAAAGATAATTTACTTTGTATATTTTTTAGCAAACTGCCATTTGAATCACCTCTTGAAAACTAAAGAATTTCTTATATCTCTGATGTTCTCACCCAGGAAGCCAACTTTATTGAGCATTGTCTTAAAAATATTGCAATATATAATTATTTTGAGACTTTATGCTTCTATGTCAATATTACTCATACCAATTAATATAAACAAGATGTCAGTAACTATAATTGTATTATTATTTCATTGATGTTGGCATGCAAATTCTTTGTATCTGTGAATCTTAAAAAACATTTTTTACATAATATCACTAGCCTGTGATATAGAAAATAATTTAATGAAATATATCTTCTTGGGACCTTTTCCATGCAGAAAAAGAATGCTTTAATTTGCAATGCAAGAAATGCCTTTGATTAGATTATAATTTGTATTCAGTAATTCCACTAGAGACTTGGGTGATAAACATGGCAGTTCCTAAAGGATTTGATGGTTATAGAAATAAGTTCAATAAAGAAAAGTTTATGAAAGTACATTTTTCTATCATTGTTTTAACACTGAAACAACTAAAAGCCCAAGGTAAACTTATTATAGCCTTCAACTACACTGAAGAATGTTTTCCTTATGAAAGTGAATAGCTTTATCCTTTAAAAAAAAAAGAAAAGCAGAGTACAAAAAAGAGTAATGAATTCAGGTTTTCCATTAATTCTGAGTTGTGGAACATTTGAGTTTGTTGAGCCCCCAACCTTGGAAAATTTAATATGAAAAAATAAATCCAAAAATAGTTTTTATCTCCAATTAATTAAGTGTAAACAAGAAAGTGAATAAAATTGATTATAAGGTCCTCTTCCATTTCAATATTCTATGTTTCCTAAGCAGATTAAAATATCATGATTATAAATATGTTCCTTTCCTAAAGATTTCAAGAGATTCTTTCATTACTTTTCTAAAATGTCACAATCACCAAATCAAATCCCTTTGTGTATGCAGTAGCATAGCACATTAGCAGGCATTTAAATTTATCTATGATGCTGCATTCTTTAATTTTAAGGAATATCCAAAAGCCACCTTTGAATAAATATTTTGCACTACACGTACATACACACACACACACACACACTTAAGTATTATGTGGTCTTCATTATGAATGTATATTATTTGACTTAGACAGAAATGACCTCTAGAAATCAATAACCAGAAATAACTGTTTTTATACTATAATAAAGCTACATATAATATAAAAATTTTATTTTTCCTTTTAATGTATACTAAAAAAATTATAAGTGCAACAATCCCAAAATAACTTGCATATTCTAAATATTACTGTAAAATTAATTATTTCATTAACTGAACATTTCAATGTGACTTCTTTGAAAATTTTTAGTACACCATTATAATATCTAAGATAAATGGAATGTTTAACATTTATTTTCCTAATTCCATTATACTAAAAGTTTGAAGATTTTTTCTGGGTATTAGGCACACAATGACATATTTCTTTTTTTTTTTTCTTATTACACTTCATCAAATTCCTCTTATGGACTAATGAGGGTCACATTATTCTTGTATGCCAGAATAATTGTAAGATAGCTGAGTGTAAAATTCTACATTTGAGCCAAGATGTTCCAAATATTTAGACTTTTTTGTTTGTTATGGGAAAAAAAGTCCTTGTGAATATAAGGATAATGCAGTCCATCCTGCTAAAGATATATGCACACACACACTCCCAGAGAGTAAGAGATAGTAAGACAGAGAAGCAGAGACAGAGAGATGATGAGAGACAGAGAACAAAAGGTAAAAGTAAAACTGTATCCACTTTCAGATAACATTATATATAAAAAACCCTAAAGACTCCACTGAAACATGGTTAAAACTAATAAATGAGGGCGCCTGGGTGGCTCAGTTGGTTGAGCAACTGCCTTCGGCCCAGGTCATGGTCCTGGAGTCCTGGGATCGAGTCCCACATCAGGCTCCCTGCTCCATGGGGAGTCCGCTTCTCACTCTGACCTTCTCCCTTCTCATGCTTTCTCACTCTCTCTCTTTCCTAATAAATAAATAAAATCTTAAAAAAAAAAACTAATAAACGAATTTAGTAAAGTTGCATTTCTATACAACTAACAAGAAACTATCAGAAGGAAAAATTAAGAAAAATCCCATTTAAAAGAATAAGATACTTTTATAATTAAGAAAAATTCCCATTGAAAAAAAATAAATACTTAAGAATAAATTTAAATAAGGAGGTGAAAAATCTGTACATTGAAAATTATAAGACATTGTTGAAAGAAATTAAAAACACAAATAAATGAAAAGATATTCTGTATTCATGAATTGAATGAATTACTATTGTTAAAATATCCATATTACCTAAGTTGATCTACAGAGTCAATGAAACCCCTACCAAAATTTCAATGTATATATTATCCATTAACTTACAACAAAGAAACCAAGAATATATGAGGAAAGGATCATCTTTCCAACAAATGGTGTTGGAAAAACTGGACAGTGACATGAAAAAAAAATGAAACGGGACCCCTATCTTACACTATACATAAAAATCAACCCAAAATAGATTATAGACTTAACCATAAGACCTGAAACCACAAAACTCCTGGAAGAAAGCATAGGGAGTAAGCTCTTTGACATTGATCTTCCTGATGATTTATTAAAGCAAAGAAAACAAAAGCACAAAATAAATAAGTGGTACCATATAAAATTAAATGCTTCCACACAGCAAATAAAATCATCTACAAAATGTCAAAGCAACCTATTGAATGCGAGAAAATATCTGCAAACTATGTATTTGAGAAGGGGCTAATTCCAAAATACATAAAGAACTCATACAACTCAGTAGCAAAAAACAAACAAAATCCAATTTTAAAAATGGACAAAGAAACTGAATAGACAGTTTTCCAAAAGAAGATATTTTAATGCCCAAACAGGTAGATAAAAATGGATTTGACATTATTATTTGTCAAAGAGATGCAAATCAAAACCGCAATGGGATATTCACACCTGTTAGGGTGGCTACCATCAAAAAGACCAGAGACAAGTGTTGGCAAGGATGTGGAGCAAAGTGAACACTTTAATACTGATGGGAAGAATGTAAATTGGAGCATGCATTAAGAAAAACAGGAGGTCAAAAATTAAAAATAGAACAATCATATAATCTAGCAATCCCTTTTCTAGGTTTGTATCCAAAGAAAATAAAAACAGGATATCAACGAGATAGCTGCACTCTCATGTTTATTGCAGCATTATTCACAGTAGACAGGATATGGAAACAACCTCAGTGTCAATCAATGGATGAATGGATAAAGGCATGGTGTATATACCTACAGTGGGTTATTTTTCAGCCATGATATAGAAGGACATCCTGCTGTTAGCCACACATGGATAAAACTTGAGGGTATTTTGCTAAGTCAGGTTATCAGAGAAGACAAATGCTACATGATACAATTTTTATGTGGAACCTAAAAAAGCCAAACACGTAGAAACATATAGTAGAATGGTAGTTACCAAGAGTTAGAAGCTGACAGAAAAGAGGAAATGGTCAAAAAATAAAAATTTTCAGTTATGAGTAAGTAATGGGGATTTAATGTACAATATAGTGATTATAGCTAATAATATTATATTATATACTTGAAAGTTACCAAGAGAATAAATCTTAAATGCTCTCACAAAAAAGAGAAATGGTAATTATGTGACCTAATGGAGGTACTAGCTAAACTGTGTTGGTAATCATCTTGCAGTATATAAGTGTATCAAATCAACAAGTTATAGACCTTTAACTGACATAATGTTGATTATATCTCTATAAAACTGGAGAAAACTCCCACTTTAATTGGTTATCTTGAAGATTAAGTGTTAATACATGAAATATGCTTCATAAAATATAAAGTGTAACAGACATAAAAATGTCTTAGTATGATAATAGCTCTCAAGTTCCCATAATACTTCCACAGTCCTTTTTAAAAACAGTATTTTGGATGGCTTTTCATGAAAACTAAATACCTATTAATAGACAATAGAAAGAGCCTGTTGATCCCATTATGAAGAAAAATAACTTTATATAGTTTCAAAATAGAGATATGAATGACAAACTGGCTGCCAAATAGGCTAGCATTTGAAAATTACAGTTGTGGTTCTGAGTAAAACACACAAACCCATTTTTTCCAATTTCATTGACTATGAGGATGGATGCGGGGTGTAGGTTATTAGAAGCCTAAAGGTAAATACATTCCT
This sequence comes from Nasua narica, assembly GCA_028533885.1. NCBI lineage: Eukaryota > Metazoa > Chordata > Mammalia > Carnivora > Procyonidae > Nasua > Nasua narica. The sequence goes on from CM052810.1 coordinate 21,282,007, forward strand.
TTGCTAAGGGAGCCATAGGCCCTATAAAGATCAAAGCCAGAGTAAACCAGGTTTTAAACCTCCTGTATATGCTGTTCTTTCTCCAGCTCCTTTAGGTGTAGGGTTAGGTTGTGTATTTGAGACCTTTCTTATTTCTTGAGAAAGGCTTGTCTATATAGTTTCCTCTCAGGACCACCTTTGCTGTATCCCAAAGATTTTGAACAGCTGTGTTTTCATTTTCATTTGTTCCCATTAATTTTTTTTTTAAATTTTTCTTTAATTTCCTGGTTGACCCATTCATTCTTTAGTAGGATGCTCTTTAGCCTCCATGTATTTGAGTTCTTTCCAACTTTCTTCTTGTGATTGAGTTCTAGTTTCAAAGCATTGTGGTCTGAAAATATATGCAGGGAATGATACCGATCTTTTGGTACTGGTTGAGATCTGATTTGAGACCCAGAATGTGATCTGTTCTGGAGAATGTTCCATGTGCACTAGAGAAGAATGTGTATTCTGTTGCTTTGGGATGGAATATTCTGAATATACCTGTAATGTCCAACTAGTGCAGTGTGTTAAAGCCTTTATTTACTTGTTTATCTTTTGCTTAGATGACCTGTCCATTTCAGTGAGGCGGGTGTAAAGGCCCCTACTATTATTGTATTACTGTCAATGTGTTTCTTTGATTTTGTTGTTAATTGACTTATACAGTTGGTTTATAATTTATAGAATTAGGAGCATAGATATTTCAAATTGTTAGATCTTCTTGTTGGACAGACCCTTTAAGTATGATCTAGTTTTCTTCCTCATCTTTTATTATATATAGTCTTTGACTTAAAATCTAATTTATCTGATATAAGGATTGCCACCCCAGCTTTCTTTTGATGTCCATTAGCATGGTAAATTATTTTCCACCCCCTCACTTCAGGAGAAGAGAAATAATAAAGATCAGAGCAGAAATCAATGAAATAGAAACCAAAAGAACAGTAGAGCAAATCAGTGAAACTAAGAGTTGGTTCTTTGAAAGAATTAATAAGATTGATAAACCCCTGGCCAGACTTATCAAAAAGAAAAGAGAAAGGACCCAAATTAATAAAATCATGAATGAAAGAGGAGAAATCACAACCAATACCAAAGAAATACAAACAATTATAAGAACATATTATGAGCAACTATACACCAGCAAATTTGACAATCTGGAGGAAATGGATGCATTCCTATAGACATATAAACTACCCAAACTGAACCAGGAAGAAATAGAAAATATGAACAGATCCATAACCAGCAAGGAGATTGAAGCAGTAATCAAAAATCTCCCAACAAACAAAACCCCAGAACCAGATGGTTTCCGAGGGGAATTCTACCAAATATTTAAGAAGAATTAATACCTATTCTCCTGAAACTGTCCCAAAAAATAAAAATTGAAGGAAAACTTCCAAACTCATTTTATGAGGCCAGCATAACCTTGATCCCAAATCCAGACAAAAACCCAATCAAAAAGGATTACAGAGCAATATCCTTGATGAACATGTATACAAAAGTTCTCACCAAAATACTAGCCAATAGGATCCAATAGTGAAGTAAAAGGATTATTCACCATGACCAAGTAGGATTTATTCCTGGGCTGCAAATTGGTTCAATATCAGCAAATCAATCAATGTGATGCAATACATTAATAAAAGAAAGAACAAGAACCGTATGATACTCTCAATAGATGCTGGAAAAGCATTTGACAAAGTATAGCACCCTTTGCTGATCAAAACTCTTCACAGTGTAGGGATAGAGGATACATACCTCAATATCATAAAAGCCATCTATGAAAAACCCATAGTGGGGGTCCCTGGTTGGCTTAGTGGGTTAAGCCTCTGCCTTCGGCTCAGGTCATGATCCCACAGGCCGCATCAGGCTCTTTGCTCAGCAGGGAGCCAGCTTCCCCCTCTCTCTCTGCCTGCCTCTCTGCCTACTTGTGATCTCTCTCTCTCTCTCTCTCTCTCTGTCAAATAAATAAATAAACTTAAAAAAAAAAAGTAAGAAAAGAAAAGCCCACAGCAAATATCATTCTCAATTGGGAAAAACTGAGACCTTTTTTTCCCTAAGGTCAGAGACACAGCCAGGATGTCCACTATCACCACTGCTAGTCAACATAGTACTGGAAGTCCTAGCCTCAGCAATCCAACAACAAAAAGAAATAAAAGACATCTGAAGCGGCAAAGAAGTCAAACTCTCACTTTTTGCAGATAATGTGATACTTTATGTAGAAAACCCACAAGACTCCACCCCAAAGCTGCAAGATCTCATAGGGGAATTCAGTAAAGTGTCAAGATATAAAATCAATGCACAGAAATCAGTTGCATTTCTATACACCAACAAGACAGAAGAAAGAGAAATTAAGGAGTCAATCCCATTTAAAATTACACCAAAACCAAAAGATACCTAGTAATAAACCTAACCAAAGAGGCAAAAAATCTGTACGCAGAAAACTATAAAGTACTCATGAAAGAAATTGAGGGAGACACAAAGAAATAGAAAAACATCCCATGTTCATTGATTGGAAGAAAAAATAGCAACTTCCTAGAAACATCACCAAATGCAAGAGAAGCAAGGACAAAAATGAACTCTTGGGGCTTCATCAAGATTAAAAGCTTTTGCACAGCAAAGGAAATACTCAACAAAACCAAAAGACAATTGACAGAATGGGAGAAGATATTTGCAAATGACTTATCAGATAAAGGGCTAGTATCCAAATCTATAAAGGACTTCTCAAACTCAACACCCAAATAACAAATAATCTAATCAAGAAATGGGCAGAAGACATGAACAGACATTTCAGCAAAGAAGACATCCAAATGGCCAACTGATACATGAAAAAGTGTTCAACATCACTTGGCATCAGGGAAATACAAATCAAAACCACAGTGAGATACCACCTCACACCTCACACCTCATGGTGAGAATGGTTAAAATCAAGAAGTCAGGAAATGACAGGTGTTGACGAGGATGCGGAGAAGGGCAAACCCTCCTACATCGTTGGTGGGAATGCAAGCTGGTGCAGTCACTCTGGAAAGCAGTATGGAGGTTTCTCAAAAAGTTGAAATTAGGGGCGCCTGGGTGGTCAGTGGGTTAAAGCCTCTGCCTTTGGCTCGGGTCATGATCTCAGGGTCCTGGGATCGAGCCCCACATCTGTCCCTCTGCTCAGCAGGGAGCCTGTTTCCCCCTCTTTCTCTGCCTGCCTCTCTGCCTACATTTGATCTCTCTTTCTGTCAAATGGATACATAAAATCTTAAAAAAAAAAAAAGTTGAAATTAGAGCTACCCTACCACCCAGCAATCGCACAACTGGTTATTTACCCTAAAGATACAAATGTAGTGATCCAAAGGGGCACATGCACCCAAATGTTTATAGCAGCAATGTCCACTATAGCCAAACTGTGTAAAGAACCTAGATGTCCATTAACAGAGGAATGGATAAAGAAGAACGTGATATATATATATCTATCACATGTATATATATGTATATATACATACACACACTCACAATGGAATATTATGCAGCCATCAGAAAATCAAATCTTGCCATTTGCAATGATGCGGATGGAACTAGAGGGTCTTATGCTAAGCGAAATAAGTCAATCAGAGAAAGACAATTATCGTATGATCTCTCTGATATGAGGAATTTGAGAGACAGGGCAGGGGGGTCGTTGGGGGAAGGGAGAAAAAATGAAACAAGACTAGGGAGGGAGACAAACCATAAGAGACTCTTAATCTCAGGAAATAAACTGAGGGTTGCTGGAGGGGAGAGGGGCGGGAGGGATAAGGTGGCTGGGTGATAGACATTGGGGAGGGTATGTGCTATGGTGAGTGCTGTGAATTGTGTAAGATTGATGATTCACAGAACTATACCCCTGAAACAAGTAATACATTATATGTTAATAAACCCCCTGTATAACAAACGTTTGATTTTAGCAATATATAAAACACATATGCATGCAACCTGAAAGATAGTTAATGGAAATTACTTTTTAGAGTGATATTTCTATTCAGTAACAGAAAAATCCTGTTTGGAAAAAAATACTACAAGGATAAATTTAGCTCATTAGACTCAAATACAAGGCATTTTAAAATCTGATTCTAATTTGCTCCTTCAAGCCTATCTCCCATGTCTGAATCCTATATATGAGTGAAAATTGTATGTTTTGATAATTATAAATTTATTTTTGTGAGTTATTCTATTCAGAAAATAATTCCTTATTTTAACTTAACATCTCTTCATCAGACACAAAACCTAAGAAAACTTTTTTTTTCCCTAATAGAAAACATAGAACACATTATAGGAGAAGGGACATTGAAGGATCCCTAGTTAAATGAATTAAAAGAAGTTAAGTAACTTTTCTATAAACATATGGAAATAAAAGATATGAGCAAAAAAGCATTTTTAGTGCAAAAACATTGCCAGACATGTCATTTCTTTTTATTTTCACAGTTCTTGTGAAGTATATATTTTATTGGAAACAAATTATTTCCTTATCGATAGATGAAATCTGCAAAGAATTCTAAAATCTAGCAAACAGTATATATACTTTTAAGTTGGCTGGAATTGGGTAGTTTGACACAAATTGAGCTCTAATTTGGTGTTAACTCTAGGACCTAGGTTCAGAGTCAGAGCCTCTTTCTGAACAAAATTTTTCTAACATCTTATATCTTAGTTCACCTAAGAATTCACAAAAGGCGAGAAAGAAAGAACCAATGATTACATAATATTAAATTAATTATTTATTAATTTATTAATTATTATATTAATATATAATATTAAAAATCTTGTTTAGTAGAACAGTTTAAATTTAAGTTTTGAGTTCTAACTTTAATATACAAGTTAAAAAGATAAAATTACCATTTAGATCTTAGTTGAGGTAGTGATTTAGTTATTGTACAGAATTCACTTGCCGTATCAGTCTACTTAATTAAAAATATCTTTAACTTACTCTTTATGTTATCTTAAAAAGTCTAAATTGAATTTCAAAGTAGTCATTGTATTTATATTTGAACAAATAAATTATTTGGATTTTTTTAAAGCAACAATTTCTTAACATAACTATAATGTTTGTTAGCTATTTTAGACACACACACACACACACACACACACACACACACACACACACACATCCTGGCTTTAGAACATTTGGGCAGCATCTTAGAAGAAAGAAAATCATTTATGTTTTGTAAACTACTTATTTTGATATTCCTTGGAAAAAACAGGAAAAGCAGAAATCCTAGACTGACTTACAAAGCCCAGATGGGATTTTTGGAGAATTCCAGGTTCATATATAAAATAAATCCTTTTCTTTCACTCATTTCTATCATCAAAGATTTTCAATACAGACAAATACACTAATTGTTTTCAAAGGGAACATATGTTTTAAATGCAATGAATGTTTTTTAGGATGCTGTTAACTGTTACAAATATAAGAGTATTTCAGAGATATTGCCAGATTGAGTACACATCACTGCAATAAAACGAATATCGCAATAAAATGAGCCAAATGAATTTCTGGGTTTCCCAGTGCATGTGAAAGTTATCTTTATACTATACTGTAGTCTACTAAATGTGCAATAGTATTATATCTAAAATATATACATATCTTTTTTTTAAAAGATTTTATTTATTTATTTGAGAGACAGAGAAAGTGAGAGAGGGCATGAGAGGAGAGAAAGTTAGAGGAAGAAGCAGACTCCCCGTGGAGCTGGGAGCCCGATGTGGCACTCGATCCTGGAACTCAAGGATCATGACCTGAGCCGAAGGCAGTTGCTCAACCCACTGAGCCACCCAGGCACCCTAAAATATATACATATCTTAATTAAAAATACTTTATTGCTGAAAAATGCTAACCATCGTCTTAGCTTTCAACTGATTGTAATCTTTTTGTTGTGGAGGGCCTTGCTTCGATCTTCATGGCTGCTGACCCATCAGGATGGTGGTTGCTGAAACCTGGGGTGGTTGTGGCAATTTATTAAAATAAGACAACAGTGACGTTTGCTGTATCAGTTGACTCTTCCTTTCACCAATAATTTCTCTGTAGCATGTGATGCTGTTTAATAGCATTATACGCACAGTAGGATATCTTTCAAAATTGGAGTGAATCCTCTCAAACCCTTCCACTACTGTATCAACTAGGTTATATAATATTCCAAATCCTTTTCTTCATTTCAACAATCCTCATCAACATCTTTATCAGGAGTAGATTCTGTCTCATAGAGCCACTTCTTTGCTGATCTGTAAGAAGCAACTCTTCAATCTTCATTTTTTTTTCAATCTTCAAGTTTTATAATTGAAGCAATTTAGTCACAGGCTCAGGTTTCACTTCTAGTTCTCTTACTATTTCCACCACATCTGCAGCTACTGCCTCCATTGAAGTCTTGAGACCCTCAAAGTCATCCATGAGGGTTGAAATCAGTTTTTTCTGAATTCCTGTGAATTCTGATATTTTGACCTCTTTCCATAAATCACAAGTGTTCTTACTGGTATCTAGAATGGTGAGTCCTTTTCAGAAGGTTTTCAGTTTGCTTTGCCCAGATCCATCAGACAAATCCCTATCTATGGCAGCGCTCCCATTACAAAACTTATTTCTTCAGAAAGAAGACTTGAAAGTCAAAATTATTCCTTAATCGATGGGCTACAGACTAGATGATGTGTTAGCAGGCATGAAAACAACATTAATTCATTGTACATCTCCATCAGAGCTCTTAAATGACCAGGTACATCGTTGACGAACAGTAGTATTTTACAAGGAATCTTTTTTTTCTTAACGGTAAGTCTCAACAGTGGGATTAAAAGATTCTGTAAACCGTGTTGTAAACGTATGTGCTATTATCTGGGCTTTATTGTTCTGTGTATAGAGCACAGGCAGAGTGTATTTAGCATAATTCTTAAGGGCCCTAGTAGTTTAACAATAGTCAAAGAGCACTGGGTTCAACTTAAAGTCACTGGCTGTGTTAATCCCTAACAAGAGAATCTTGTTTGACAAGATTGACAATGACAGGGCTGTCAGTGACTGAAACCAAGCATGGACTTCTTGTCTTTACCTATGGAAGTCATAGATGGCATCTTCTTTGGATACAAGACTGTTCTGTTTGCATTGCAAATCTGCTGTTTAGTGTAGCCACCTTCAGTAATTATCGTAGATCATCTGGGTAACTTGCTGCAGCATCTATATCAGAACTTGCTGCTTCACCTTAAACTTTTATATTACAGAAATGGCTTCTTTCCTTAAACCTCATAAACCTACTTCTGCTAGCCTCAACTTTTCTTCTGCAGCTTCCTCACCTCTCTGCTTTCATAGATTTAAAGAGACTTGGGTCCTTGTTCTGGATTAGGCTTTAGTTTCAGGGAATGTTGTAGTTGGATTGATCTTCTATCCAGATCACTAAAACTTTCTCCATATCAGCAATTAGGCTGTTTTGCTTTCTTTTCATTTATGTGTTCACTACACTAACAGTTTCAATTCCCCTCAAGAACTTTGCATTCACAACTTGGCTAATTATTTGGTGCAAGAGGCCTAGCTTTCAGCCTATCTTCCTCACTAAACTTGATCATCTCTAGCTTTTGATTTAAAGTAAGAGACCTATGACTCCTCCTTTCATTTAAACACTTATAGCCCATGGTAGATTTATTAATTGGGTGAATTTCAATATTGTATCTCAAGGAATAGAGAAGCCTAAAGAAAGGAAGAGATGGGACACTGGCTGGCTATTGAAATAGTCAAAACAGATAACTTTATTGAATTAGTTAAGAGTCTTATATGGGCATGATTTGTGGCACCCCAAAATAATTAAAGTGGTAACATGAAAGCTCACAGATCACCACAACAAATATAAAAATAATGAAAAAGTTTGAAATATTGAGAGAATTACTAAAATGTGACAGAGAAACACAAAGTGGGCAAATGTTGCTGGAAAAAATGGTACACATAGACTTGCTCAATGTAGGGTTGCCACAAACCTTCAGTTTGTGATGCATGTGAAGTGTAATAAAGCCAAGTGCAATAAAATGAGGTATATCTATATCTTAAGAGGGAGTAACAGACCAAAAAAAAAAAAAACACACACACACACAAAAACTCAAGGTTTTTTGTGTTTTAAAGAAGACAAAAAAACCCTCAAGTTTTTTATGTGTAAAAAAGACCAAAAAAAAAAGAGGGAGTAACATTTTCACATCATATAATTGTTGGTAGTTCAATAACTATTAGAGTTGAAAGCTATACTGCATAATTGATTTTGTTTTGAATATTGGGAAATTAAAGCCAAAAATTTTATACAGATAAATGATACCTACACTAGGATGAGGGCCTATTTTCTGATTCCTGGCCTAAGCAAATACTAACCTGGTATAATCATCCCTGATTATTCAGTTGAAAGTTGTGACAATGTATTAATTATTGCCTTCATGAAACAAAAAGAAGTGAATTATGAATGTCTTTTGGCGTAGGAAAATGGATAAAAAGGGAATTCAGTTGAACAAAGATGATAAGAGCCACATTTATTAGCTCTTTTTTACTTGGTAAAGAGATAAGAAGTCTCCAAGAAAGGCATAGTAATGGGAAATTGCTGCAGATCTCGATAAGAGTGAAGCCCCATGGACCCAAGGAGAGAAACTTAAGTCTTCTTCAGATTCACAACAGTGATGTCAGAAAACACAAAAGACCTAATTCTGAACATGAATTTTAGGTGCAATGAAGTAATAAAACCATTTGTATTTGGCTGAGAGCAATAGACAGTATGATTCTCTCCCACTTATAAGAAAATATAGTTTGAATCTCCATTTCTGAATATTTTCTGGATTTCAGAATCCAAAAATAATTGTAGCTACATCATACTCGTATTAAAGACTATGATTTTGATTTTTTTTTCTAGAGATTGCTTTATTTTCTTTTTTTTTTCTCCCCAAATTTGTTTATTTTAATTTTTCAGTGTTACAAGATTGATTGTTCATGCACCACACCCAGTGCTCCATGCAGTACGTGCCCCTCTCGATACCCACCACCAGGCTCACCCCCCCCACCCCCTCCCCTCCAAAACCCTCAGTTTGTTGCTCAGAGTCCACAGTCTCTCCTGGTTCATTGCCCCCTCCGATTTCCCCCCATTTGCCCTTCCCTTCCTTCTCACAATGCCCTCCATGATTTTCTTTATACTCCACACGTAAGTGAGACCATAAGATAAAGACTATGATTTTGAGATCCACTCTATAAAAATCTTAAAATTTCAGATTCTTTAATACAAAATGATTTTCTAGATCTTTTAAAAATAGCTATATCCTGAAACATTTACAAACTACATGAAAATAGAAAACTGTTAAGTGCAATGGTATCACTTTACCACTTGTATACCACCCATGTTGAGGCTAAAAGAGCTAAAACTACGTTTGTTCCTTCATGTTAGAATACTACTTAATATAAACATCTTTCAAAAGTTAAAAAACAATTGTGTCTTAGTAAAAGTGTATACTTATCTTGAATAGCTGTATTAATAGCTATTCCATGCTCTATATGTAACTCTAAATGACTGCATGCCTTTCACTGATGTGAATATTATGCATATGTATATATCCATAAGAATATATGTATCTGTGGGACATGAAGAAGACAGAGTGATCAATTAATTAGATGTTTTTTAGAACCTAGGTAAAATGACTAAAGTAGCGTATACAATTGACTTAGAAAAGTAAAGATTCTGACCTTGAAAATAGCAAGTTTTATGGGGGAACTTGAACCATACTGAATCAAGATTAAGAGTAAAGTTAGGGATGGAATATGGTAAGATGTGAGATATCCCCCGGAAAGTGTATTTGGAAAACACGGTGGTTGCTCTTTTCTCATGAAGAAGTGTTGTTTCTTTAGAAATCTTCTATAGGTATTTTTTTTAAAGATTTTATTTATTTATTTATTTATTTATTTGACACAGAGAGAGATCACAAGTAGGCAGAGAGGAAGGCAGAGAGAGAGGGGGAAGCAGGCTCCCTGGATGCGGGGCTCAATCCCAGGACCCTGAGATCATGACCTGAGCTGAAGGCAGAGGCTTAAGCCACTGAGCCACCCAGGCGCCCCTTCTAAGTAGGTATTTTGACGTTTTTTCCTAGTAAGGCTATTTTTCTCAGAATGCTGGTGAAATTATAAACTTTTTGGCATTTAGAAATATTTTGATATCCTATAGGAAAACATAAAGGTATTTCTTTCATTATAAATTTATGATCTGCCTTATAAAATGTATTAATATTTTCCTTAGAGATTTCATATATATCCACTTAATAATACATCATTGTATAGCTTCTAACTTTTATAGAGGTGAGTCCAATGAGGTAGGTTTTAAAATCAACAGTTTCTCTATAGCTTAAAAATAAATTGGTTCATTGAGTTGATCTCTGTGACAACTACTTGGCTTTAAGCTTTGTCAGCATTGTGCCAGCTATTGGGTTAATGATAACTAGCTAATGTAATGGATTAGTTAATGAGATTCTTAGTCACCCTTATCTGACTTATGGATATATGGCTTTGTTATTTGGAATTACAATTAAGCATCTGATATAATTAACCTTTGACATACAAAGTAAACACAATAAAATGTATTATGTGTGAATATATATATATTTTCAATGACATTGTTCAGCCTTGGTAGGCATGTTATCAACACTTATTTTATGAAATACATTTCATTTAGCACCAAGTCATGAAGCATGGAGAGAAAAGAAAAGCATTTTAGCATACATATTAATGCACTTAGCAACAAAGAAAATATATGCAAATCAACTATATATTGCCACATTTTCTAGGAGGCACCTGTCTTCAGTAACTTAAGCCCATTAGGGATACCCTAAATATAATACTTTGTCTGATGTCTCTGGCTTATGACAGTTTATAATACATGACAAAGATACATATTGTATGTTCAAATATTTTTGACAAATCTGTTAAAAAATGTTTCTTACTACAGTCACAGTTATTGTTGAACATTAGATACCTTATGTAAATATGACCTAATTTACAGATACAGGACAATTTTCTAATATGATCTATATGATATTGATAAATCTTCATATTACAGATCTTAGTGGGTTAAATATGTATGACTAGACGTGTAAGGTTAGGATAAGTGTCAATCCGAGTGATATGATAAAAACTCTTATAAAATAATAAGTTAGCAAACTATTAATTAAAAGGCTAAGTTATGGCATCTGAGTGGCTCAGTCATTAAGCATCTGCCTGCAGCTCAGGTCATGATCCCAGAATCCTGGGATAGAGTCCTGCATTGGGCTCCCTGCTCCTCAGGGAGCCTGCTTCTCCCTCTGCCTCTGCCCCTCCTCCACTGGTATGTGCTCACTCTCTCTCGAATAAATAAAATGTTTTTTAAAAAGGCTACATTATTATTATTCTTTTCATCTTTGAAGTCCTTCTCAATGTACTATTTGGAAGAAAAACGTAATGGATTCATCAGAATCAAATGCTTATTGTTCCTCTTACTTACACAGATCATATTCCTGCACATCTTTCCTAGTTTCCCAAGGGCTCAATCTTGTCTGCTCTAGCACTTGGGGCTTTCAGTTCCACATTTTGAATCTCATATGTTCCTCAGGTCCTCTTTGCTTTGAGAGAAAGGAAAAAAAAGGAAGGAGGAAGGAGGTCTGCTTCTCTGTATTTGCCTTAACCAATCTCTTGAGGCATTCCTTAGTTGTAGCCAATAGGCACTTTCATCTTGTACCAGCCTCAAACATCCAATGTGGTCAGTCTAGCTCCATACAACCTCCCCATTAAATGGATAATATGGAGACAATAGATAAAAAACTAAAAGGAGATATTATTATATTTTTAGTAAGAAAGGGGAAAAGAAGGAGAAGAGTCAGATAACAGAAAAGGAATACCCCAGGGGAGATAATATATATACTAGGAGAAAGAAAAGCTTTCAACAGTAGCTGGACAACTCTTCAAAGGTTGCACTTCAATCTCCTCATATCATTATAAACAGGAAGAAGTATCCAGTATTCTTCAGGAGAGAATACTTTTTTTTTTAAGATTTTATTTTTTATTTATTTTTAACAGAGAGAGAACACAAGCAGGCAGAGAGTCAGGCAGAGGCAGAGAGAGGAGCAGGCTCCCTGCCAAGCAAGGAGCCCGATGTGGGACTCAATCCCAGGACGCTGGGATCATGACCTGAGCTGAAGGCAGCTGCTTAACAAACTGAGCCACCCAGGCGTCCCCAGGAGACAATACTTTGTTTGGACACGATCCCACTCCAGTTTACCAATGCCTAGTGACTATTTGGACATTTATGTAAATGTTATCTCTGTGGACCACATCAGTCTGGGAATAAAAATGAGGCTGTATTATTTGTAATAAGCTTTTCTCTAGTAGTTCTCCATTTGCTGTAGAAGAAATTCCAGATAAATTTAAAATATGTTCCAATTTTTCCTGTGATCCCCCAGGAAATATTTTTCACTTGCTCATATATGTCATCTTAGCTGTATTACCCTTCCATTAATTTTACTGATATTACACTTAACTTTTTTTAGTGATGCTTCATTTTGGTACTGTCTGTTGATTAGTGTATTAGACTTATTCATCTACACGGGGTTGTGCTTCTGTTACTACCAAGGGCTCCTTTCTCATCCTAAACAAAACCCCAAAAGTCATTTTGAAGGCCTCGCTGTGCCAATACCAAACTGTTTCAGGATCCTTCTTCACAGAAAAGTCTCTATAATTTCAAGAAGTGTTATCTTTTCCATTTCTTGTTGTTTTCCATTAGGGAAGTACCAAACCATACTGCTTTGTATCCCAGTGTCTTCAGACAGAGTAAAATTATTAAACATGCTAAGGGAAGTCTAACCAAACGATGACAGACATGAGCTTGCATTTGTCCTCTGGAACTCCTCATACTTCCAAGATTAGTATATCAACTTACAAGAAGGAAGATCAGAGAGGCTATAATTAGATTTCAAGCCTGTATCCTGGTCTTTTGTCCAGTGTATGACATTGAAAACAACTGAGTAAAAGATATATATTTATAAATATAAATTATATATATAATTTCACTGTAACATTCACAGATTATAGATTTTTTTGATAGTTTTTAAAATGCAGTGAAAGAGAAATCTTTCTACTGTAAGAAGGTGTGATAATTAGAAGGAAAACATAAATACATGAAGTGTGCCTAAATTTAACAAGTGAATAATACCAATAGGAATAATCCAAGAAATTAAATTTTGAATTTACTGAAGGCAAATGAATCAGTGAATTTAATTCCTTTAACCTTTGTGTAACTTAGAAATAATTTTTCAGCTGAGATAAGCTATACTAACTTCACAGAGTAAAAGGAAGAAAAGCGTAATGATGTTCCATCTTCTTAAAAACACCTTTTAAAAAACAATTCATTTCATTAAACTATAGCTTCTCTTTGTGCAAAAGATCTTAAAGTTTAGCAAACATCAGAATTACCTGTCAGGCTTTTAAACCACAGTGTGCTGAGTCCCTCCCCCAGAATTTCTGATTCATTAGGTCTGGTGTGATACTTGAAGATTTGTCTGAACAAGTTCCTAGGTACTAGTGATGTTACCAGTTTGGAAACAATGTATTTCCCCCCTATGCAACATCACAAGCAGCACTCAAAGGAAAGTCTTTTAAAGGGTGAGTGTCCTGAAAAATTTCTTTTGCACACAGAGTTCAGGATTTCCTAGAAATCATCCCAAAAATATACAGCAAAAGATTTTTATCCAATATAACTTAGTGAATACTTCCCCTCAAAATACTGTGGGAAGTCTATAAAAAGTAATTACTGACTTTATAGAAAAAGGTTTCAGGAATGAACTTGTCAAAGAAAGCTGAAGTTCATTTGAAAGATACAGTGATCAATGTTACTATTATTACCACAAGGAAACCAGCCCATTTTTCCTTGTTGCCCTGGTAGATTGGAGATGGGGAAATGATAAAGATTAAAAGCCTGTATTTCACTATTTTATGAGAAAAAAATATATTACTAATGAGGCATTCACACTAATAAATTTATATAAAATAATATGCAGATAGAAAATTTCTTTATATAAACCAAATAACAACCCAACTGTGATAAAATACATGAAATCCATTTACATATATAAATTTCATTGCATTTTTCTCTCAATATACCTAATAAATCCCCCTTAAGGTTTCATCCTCCTTTACTTACTTCCTGAGGATATTTTTTCTGGAATAGAAAACTATAAAAATAATATAAAAAATATTTTACCATGTCTCACAATCATATGGAAAATAGAAGGAAATTCTTAACACTTCAAAGGATTTTTCAACATGTGCTAATATACAATTTGTTGAAATCTTATATTTAAATGATTTATAATAAAATTAAATTAAATTTCAAATAGATTGTATTGTTCAAACCTTTATGATTAGTTGCTTTTCTTCATTTTCTACATTGTCTGCCAAATAGTATTAAAGATAATTGGAAATTATAGAGGGTCAACAAAGATCCAAATCAAGGTCTTTAAAAACTAATCTCTCTTTATGTGACATTAGTATGAATGATACAAATAATCTTGCATATATACAAAATTCTCTGAAAGCAGAATTTTTATTATTTTCATTTTTATGTTTGCTAGTAGTTATCTGCTATAGAATCCAACAATTTTTAAGAAATTGTCAAAAGGCTTGACCTTATCTAACACTTCAATTATCTTTCCATTTCTTTTGAATCTTTATTGTAAAGCTAAGTGAAAGAATTTTCTATACTTTTCTCCACTTCCTTGTCTTTTTTCATTCCTTCATTTATAATAATCAGCCTTTCATCTCTACTTCTCCGTTAAAACTGTTTTACCAAGTTCATAACAATTTCACTAAGCCAAGTTCAGTGACTAATTCTAAGTCACAGTTCACTGGCTTTTAGTTCTATTTGACAATCCCTTATCCCTTTCATTCTATAATATTTACTTGACATTTGGGACACCATTATATCCCTGCTTCTATATGCCTTCCCCTTTGTTGGCCCCTTTACCTCCCTACCTATAAGTGTAGAAGCTCCAGAGCTTGACTTTGATGCTTATTCTGTAGATCTAACCATTTCCCTGAACTCAAAACTCACTTATCAAACTGTCTATTTTCCTTGTCACTTTAATATGTGTTGATATAAAAAAATGGATTTTGTCCAAAATGGAACTTTAGATTTCTCCTTTCAAAATCTAAAAGGTAGATTTTCTGAGAATAGGATCTCGTTAAATATCATATATTAAGGACTGACAATGGACTTCACAAGATGGTATTCAAGGAATAAGCACTAAAACAAATTTAAAAAATTAAAAATAACAAGGACATGACAATTTAAATGCAGTAATGGGTGGGATTTGAAATAGTATGAGCTTTCAGTGGGTAACATTATTTGATACAAAACCAGGATTCAAAAAAAGAAAATGATTGATATAGTCTCAGAGACTTTTTGCAAAGTAAAGTTATACTTGACTGGGTTTCAGGAATTCCATATGTAGAAACTGACAGAGTATTTAGGAAAAAAAAATGAAAGAATTTATACACACATATATATAGTAATATATGGCTGTATAAATACACATATACATGTTTCTGTATGTAAATTCCACCATATGATTCACTCAACCGTTTTTAAAGTTTGTAAGGATTTTGTGGTAGAAAACTTTCAGATATTAAGAATAACTCTGGACAGTATGGATCCCATTACAAGTATAATTATGGTATCCACTTTGAGCATACCAGGAAAGTAGCATCTCTTGCTAGACTTTGAGAAGACTTATTTCTAAGTGTCTTTTTATGCTATTAAACAACAATAAGCAGATGAGTGACATTAACACAAGCTCACAATAAGCATTCATGTGGGCTATTTCTAACTCACATAACAGATCTCCGCATTTAAGAGCCTGACATTGCTATCTCCTTACATCTTCTAGACTAAGTCACAGTAGAAAAAAATGGAAAGCACACAAACACATACCTACACGAACACACAATATCATGAAACTACATCTAAACAATAAGTTAAGATGCGGCTTAATCTAGATTTGATATTGGATCTCTTCCAATTTCAGTTCATCAGAGATTTAATCAGACAGGGTGTTTTGTTTTGTTTTGCTAATTTTTTTATTAACATATAATGTATTATTTACCCCAGGGTACATGTCTGTGAATCATCAGGCTTACACATTTCACAGCATTTGCCATAGCACATACCCTCCCCCATGTCCATATCCCTACCCCCCGCACCTCCCAGCAACCCTTAGTTTGTTTCTTGAGTTTAGGAGTCTGTTATGGTTTGTCTCCTTCCCTATCCCATCTTGTTTCATTTCTCTTCCCCACCCCCCCCATAACCCCCTGACCTGTCTCTCAAATTCTTCAAATCAGAGCGATCATGTGATAATTGTAGACAGGGTGTTTTATTGTGAATATTCCAAAGAGTGCTTTTTTTTTTAAAGATTTTATTTATTTATTTGACAGACACAGAGAGAGAGATCGTAAGTAGGCAGAGAGGCAGGCAGAGAGAGCGGGGGATGCAGGTCCCCTGCTGAGCAGAGAGCCCTACGTGGGGCTGGATCACAGGACCCTGAGATCATGACCTGAGCCGAGGGCAGAGGCTTTAACTCACTGAGCCACCCAGGTGCCCCATCAAAGAGTGGTTTTAATTTGCTGAGCTATTAAATGACATGGATGAATGCAGCATAATTTAAAAATAAATAAATAAATAAAAGAATTTCCTTCTATCTTTACTCACCTATCTTACAAACAAGAAATCCTTACTCACAATTTGAAACAGTGCTTTTTAATAGCATTTTATACTATTTCCCCTTGTTTATGGGAAAAAAATAATGATATAAAGTCCTGGGCTTGTGGATAAGAAGCAACAGCCATTCCTAACTTCAATTCAGGAAGAAGCAGCTGCCTCTACTCCCTCTAGAATATACACAGCATCCTGGAATCCATGGTGGCAGCTGTGCATTGTTATTCTGGCTATTGCACTTTTTAAGCTATTATATGGAGCTTAGGATACTAATTTCAGGATATAGAATATTTAGCTCTTGCAGATTTGAGGACATTAGCCCGCAAGCTGATAGAAATGTATTCTTCGAGTTTGAATATGTCTTTATGCATCAGCATCTCTGGTAAATAATTTCTTGCTATCTATTTTCCAATGACTATGTGCATTTGATAGCGTAAGTGAGGCTACGGATTATTGCAGTGACACACTGCACATCTTTGTCATTTTCTTGGCAGTTTTCCATTCAGAAATATCAAGCATATTTTGGGTTTATTCTCCCAAACCATTTCAGTTTTGTAATTTTTGTCATCCTCAGCAAATTAATCCCACACATGCCTTTGTCTGTCATGTGAGCCAGGCAGAAATTGTGAATTATGTCACCTCTATAAATGGGAATCTTGGAAGAAGGATTAAATGCTAAGGGTGATCAGTCAGAGAAAGTGGCAACTCGTCTGGATCAATGATTAAAGTCTGGACCTGAAAATAAGAATTACTAGATTCTATTTGTGGCTTTGCTATCAATTTGCTGTATGACTTTTAGTAAGACTTTTCATGAGGAATTAGTTTTCAGATATGGGGTAAAGCAAAAAATTACAGACCTTCAAAACCTAAGGGAAGAAATCATTTTATTTCTTGGAAATATTAGCCTATTTATTAGGGGGACCTTTTAGAGAGTTTAAGCAAGTCTCAACAAAATAAATGTTATATGTCAGTTCACCTGATAATCAAAATATTAGCTGAAGAAATTTTACGCAGTATGTGGAACTCCCTGACACAAACAGTTCAAGCAGGCATTCTGTCAGTTCAGTTTAGATATTATTGTGTAAAGTAGGAATCTCTAAAGAACTTTCGTAAATCATTCACAAAATCAAATGGTATCTGGAAACCAAGAGAGAACTCAGGGAAAAAGTGATAATTTCAGTATTCCATTGGTTTTTCTACTAATTCTCTACTTTCATGTCTGAGTTTGGACCACAACACCACTTCATCCTTCCTGGTAGCATTTCACTGTCAGGTATGACCCAATTGAAAGTAACTTTGCCTCTAATCTGACATAACAGATTTGTCCCAGATGCTTTGTTTATGATTGTTGTTTTTGGCTTTGCTGGTTTTTAAATATTTTTTTAAAAGTTTAAATATTTGATATAGGGAGGGTATGTGTTGTGGTGAGAGCTGAGTGTTGTGTAAGACTGATGAATCACAAACCTGTACCCCTGAAACAAATAATTCATTATATGTTAATTTAAAAAAGATTAAGAATAAATAAAATATTTGATGTACATTTTCTTTCAAACTACCAAAGCCATATGTTTTATGAATCATAGTAGTCCACACAGATGTATACAAAATAGAAAGTCTGAACCTATGTCTCCTTTACTCAATCCCATATGCATTTTCTACATTTTTCTCTCTTTATGTTTATGTACATAAACATAAGCTTTATTTACAAAATAATAAATTGTAGATAATTTATAGATAAATTGTAGAGATTGTAGAATATATTTTTGGCAATTTATCTTTCTTTTTAATAATGAAAGCAAGTTTTATTGGGTATATTATTCTGGGTTCTCCAAAGAAACAACCAATAATGTGTTCTCATGTGGGTGGGGAGAGAGAGAGACAGAGAGGACAAGGCACTTATTTTAAGAATTGGGCTCACACAAACGAAAGCTGGCGAGTCCAGATTTTACAGGGTTCGCCAGCAGGCTAAAGAAGGATCTTTGAGTTCAAAGGCAGTCTACTGGCAGAATCTCCTCTTTTTCAAGGGATATCAGTCTTCCTTCTATTCAGGCCTTCAGCTGATTAGATGAGACTCACTCACATTATGGACGATAATGCAGTAATTTGCTTTACTCAAATTCTACTGATTTAAATGTTGATATCATCTTTAAAATGCCTTCAGAGAAACATCTAGAATAGTATTTGATGAAGTGTCTGAATAATGTGGGCTAGTCAAACTGAAACATAAAATTAACGATTACTTGTGGTCTACTATATAACAGTTTGTGCTAACCACTTTACTCAAGCTATTTCACTTAATAATCAAACCCTATAACTTAGGAATTATTATCCCCATTTCCCTAAGAAGGAAACTGAGGAACAGGAAAGTTAATACTTTGCCCAGTGATTGAGTAAACATATGTCAGATCTGGATATAATCTGTGGCTCGGTGGCTCCTGAACACCTGATTTTAATTACAACACTCTACTGCTTCCCAGAATATTAGTCTAAACATCTCTGCATAACAAGACATGCAGAACCCACTCACTCTGCTTAACAGGACTGCATTTTCCAAACTGTGGTTGTAGATCGAGGTAATGAATGCAAACAATGCCACTTTAAGCATGTCACTATCTCTCGTTTCTTCGTTTCTTTTTTAATAGAATGAGAAAATTAATATCTACCAAAGGCACTATATGCCAAGTGCTTAACCAAAACCTAGTATAGAGTAAGTACACTAGCAGTTTTTTTATTATTATTCAGAAAATATTCAGAGACAGGGCACCTGGGTGGCTCAGTGGGTTAAAGCCTCTGCCTTTGGCTCAAGTCATGATCTTAGGGTCCTGGAACCAAGCCCGCATCGGGCTCTCTGCTCAGCAGGGAGCCTGCTTCCCCCTCTCTCTCTGCCTGCCTCTCTGTCTACTTGTGATCTCTCTCTCTGTCAAATAAATAAGTAAAATCTTTAAAAAAAGAAAATATTCAGAGTCTCTTTTAATATTTTTTTACGTTGTTATCAACTGCTTGGCATGATAAACATCCTGAAGTAACCATTTTTATGTATTTGTTAATATTTCTAATTCTACAGATATGTTCACAGACAAGGGTAATTCACCTTCTTAAAATGTTCAATTCAGAAATTATTAACATATTCACAAATTGTACAATCATCATGACTATCTAATTCTAGAATATTTTTATCACCTTAAAAGGAAGCCCTATATCCATAAGCAATCACTCTCAATTCTTCTGCACAGGACCTGGCAACCACTAATCTATTTTCTGTCTGTATTGATTTGAGATTTTATAAAAACGAAAACATACAATATGTGGCCTTTGTGTCTGGCTCCTTTCACTTGGCATAAGGTCTCACAGTTCATCCCTGGTATAGCAGGTATCAGCATTTCCATCTTTTATGTGGCTGAATAATATTCCACTGTGTAGATGCAATACTTTCCGTTATCTCTCCAGCACCTAATGGGAGTTGTTTGCAGTTACTATGCATAGTACTCTTATGAACATTTATGTATAAGATTTTGTGTGAACATGTTTTAAATTCTCTTGAGTTTGTGCAAAGCAATGAAATTGCCATATTGTTTCCCCATTATAAAAAAATCATGCACCCTTGGGGTGCACCCTTGGGGTGCTCAGTTGGTTAAACAGCTGCCTTCGGCTCAGGTCTTGATCTCAGGGTCCTGTGATCGAGCCCCGTGCATCAGGTTCCCTGCTCAGCAGAGAGCCTGCTTCTCTCTCTCCTTCTGTTGTTCCCTCACTTGTGTTCTCTCTCTCTCTGTCAAATAAATAAATAAAATCCTTTTTAAAATATCATGAACTGCCAACGATATCCAAGAATACTTGTTTTTGTTTTGTTTTATGACATCATCATCACAAAAGAGCAATTCAATATTTTCTAAAACTTTTTCCTCTTGGATAATAGCTATGAATGGGAAGTTCTGAAATAATACAGTTTAAATATAGTAATTTAATTTCAATAGCATTTAAACTCTTTACTAAATATAATGATCTTAGTTATCACATGCTTTATAGTTTAAGCTGGAATGTGGTATTTTCTTCTGAAGTGATTGAAAACATTACTGAATTGCAGTTGTTTCAGTTGTAAAAACAAAATGCAGAAGCCATTGACATTTTCCTATGTTTTATTTGGGTGTTTATTTTTAATTAAAAATAGAAAGCCATAAAGAATCTGATTTTGCCATTCCTAGTTCTAAAGACAATGTCAATGTCCATCTCTTTCCTTATACCCAGTGCTTCCTGTGGGATAAAAAGTAATTGGTGAGTTCTCTGGATGCAGTACCTCCTAGACAAGAGTCCCACTTAATTTGAGTGGGAAAGTACAAAAGTACTGACTCACAAAGCAGTCAGCAGTCTCCACTCAGACTATCTGGCTCCCTGCAGGCCTTCTGTAGATGAACATAGGTAGAGATAGGTATGCATGGTAGATGAAACTTAGGTGGGGGTGGGAGGATGGGGGAGACTTGTGAGGATCTGTTCAGTTCTGGTTGCCCTTTGCCCATATTTTTCCATTTGTTTTGTAGTTGGGACTGATGGAGAGGTAAGGCTAGTTCCTATTTGTCCACATTCAAGGAAGAAAGATTTGAATGTCGTGATGGTCTGAAGTCCCTGTTTCACTCTCTCAAATTCATTTTAGCAGGGAATTCTACAAAATATAGAATGAGTGTTGCATAAAACCCATCTCTTATAAACTCTCTAGTAAATCTACTTTGACCACTAATCCATGAAAAATAGGAAAGAAATAAAGAAACAAACAAAAAATATGGAAATTTTTAATTACTCATGTTTCTGCTTTCTTTTACTAAGCTAAATAATCACATCAATATTAAGCTAGATAACCACAATGGAGTTTTCTTGTTCAATATTATTTTACTTAAGCAATATCCAAAAAATTAACAATACAAAATCTGTCCAAAAAATTAGCATTACTAACTAAAAATCTGTATCTAAGGAAACTAGAGTTTGAGCAAAAATTTAATAGAAATCTGTGCCAACAGCTTTAATTGACATTTTGGATGTATCTTTTTCAAAAACTAAATATGAAGTAGCTCATCCCAGAGCAAAATTTTAATTCCAGTTTAATAAAGAAAGTTATAAATTGCATATTATTAGATACGTTTCAGTAAGGAATTGCTATTTACTGTTTTCTATGTTAAGGCATTATTCCAAGAAGAAAATCTTGAGGGGTGGCTGGCTGACTCAATTGGTAGAGCATGCAGCTCTTGATCTCAGGTTCATGAGTTTGAGCCCCATACTAGTGTTGAATTAACTTTAAAAAAAAAGATGAAGAAGGAAGTCTTGAGAACTTTTTAGCTGCTTAGCTTGCCATTCTATCTCCTTGGAGACTTGATTTGCAATCAACAGTTATGTAAATTTTTTATCAGATTAGACTTTCAGAACTAAATTTTCTATAATATATGCAACTGTTACCTCAGTAAAACTGACAAAATGTCAGAGAAAGGGACAAGGTACAGTAATTAGCAAAATGGTAGGGATCTGAAGGAAATTTAAATTGAGAAATCTTTTTTTTTTTTTGGAAGGTTTTAATATCCCTGAGGGTAAGCAGAAAAGAAAATTCCTATGGACCATTTGATGAATCTAGTTAGAATGAAGAGAATGCTGTATGCAATTTACATATCACCTAATTTAAAGTTCCTGATAACTTAAAATGTGTGTTTTATTATATAATAGTAATTTTAGCTCTACTTTTTTTTTAAGATTTTATTTATTTGACAGAGAGAGAGATCACAAGTAGGCAGAGAGGCAGGCAGAGAGGGGGGGGCAGGCTCCCTGCTGAGCAGAGAGCCTGATGTGAGGCTAGATCCCAGGACCCTGAGATCATGACCTGAGCTAAAGGCAGAGGCTTTAACCCAATGAGCCACCCAGGCGCCCCTATAATTTTAGCTCTACTTTTTGTTAAAATGAGCTCTAATACCATTTCAAGGTCATTTGCTATGGGTATGGTAATTATATGAAGTCTATAATCATTTTTTTTAAATAAAACTTTTATAGGTTTAGAAATGTGAACTTCATCATGTGTACTCTAGTGAGGTGACAACATACTGCTACTGATGTTATAATTTTCTTATTGTGCTAAATCTCTAATACCTTATATTTACTAACTCAGAAGCAAAGCTAGCAGAACCTGGAATGTATACATTCTGATATAAAATTTTTATCAATTTTAAAGTTCTACAAATAAGCGTTCCTTGTATATAAGTATCGTAGTCATGCCTACATTTTAACTATAAAATGTGTGCACCAAATATTGACTACATGTACAATTTAAGTAAACCCTTTTCCCATATTAAGAATTTTTTTTCCTATTTGAGAGGATATTACCTAGGTCAAATTCATATGTACCACAAAGTACAGTTTTTTAAAAATAGCCATTTCTTCATTTTTTTCCCTTTTGGAAAATTGAAACATTTTAGATTTAGTTTTTAATGATTTCTGACATTTTCAGCCTCCTCCTACCTATCCAATGACATTATGTTGCCAACATTTTCCAAAATACCAGACTGCAATTTGCACTGCTTTATTTCATAAGTTTCTCTAACTTTTAAACTCCAAAATCAAAACATGATCTTCGTTACCTTCAATTGGGAAAGATTTTATGTAAACCTTTCTCACCAAAGTTACAGTGAAGTTGATATCCTGAATTTCCAAGTGGTATTTTTAACAAGTGATTTAACAAAAAGGAATTAGTTACAATCTCACAATTTCCATTATCTGCAGATTTGTGGAAAAGAAGAAAAATATTTTGGACAGTAAAACCTCTGCTCAAGTTACATCCTATAATTGTGCACAAAAATATTTAATATAACTTATTTTAATTAGGCACTTCATACAGTGTTTTTTCTTTATAAGCATTTACATATATTATCACAAATACTCTTCACAATAATACTACGAAATAGGTGTTATTATTAGTTCCAACTTACTGATGAGAAAATAGAACACTGAATAGCCATATTCATAGAATATCAGGTATAAAGAGACTATAGTTTCTGGCACTTTCTGGACCAAATAGTTATAACTCTTCTCCTTCCCATTTATCCTTACCACATTGTTGTGTCATGATGTTCTACTTAAGAAAATGTGAATTTGTCCTAATTATCTCACATGGTTAAAAGTTTTCACTCTAAATAATATTCAGTATGGTCTAGATAAAATTCCACTAGGTTTAGAATAGATTCTTTGGATATGGATATTATTGCTCCATATTAATAAATCAAGGTAGTTAATATCTCCCAGAATGTTAAAGTTACTGTAACATAGAACACATTGGTCTAATGGCATAAAAATTAAATATGTTTCAAAGAAGCCAGCATTACCCTGATCCCCAAACCAGGCAAAGACCCCATCAAAAAGGAGAATTTCAGACCAATATCCCTGATGAATATGGATGCCAAGATTCTCAACAAGATCCTAGCTAATAGGATCCAACAGCACATTAAAAAGATTATTCATCATGACCAGGTGGGATTTATCCCTGGGATGCAAGGGTGGTTCAACATTCGCAAATCAATCCATGTG